>CM033470.1:98918769-99483769 GCA_019447015.1 Hymenochirus boettgeri | reverse complement strand
CTTATTTAAAATGAAGTACAATGCGTAATACACATCATAGTCAGAGGTGCCCCTACCATGAAGCAAACTGAAACATTTTCTCAGGGTGCGCCCCCATGGAACACTTAAAAGGCGGCGGTTAAAAAAATCCTCCTTCCTGCAATACTGCATTTCAGCAACAGTCCACCAAGCAGTGTTAAGTCAGCCCTACAGTTCCCCAGTCAGCACACCACACCCACCTCCACAAGCCATACCTATGTTCCACCACCCCCAATAAAAAGAAAAACCCAGGAACACCCCTGATCATAGTTCATTTGTCTATCATCTCTATGTAAGGGAAAACCCATGCGACTTGGTGGGGAAACGGCAGTTTAAATGGTATTGGTGATATTGTGAGCTTAGAAGCCTGAACACATATTGCAGAGAAAATGTCGGAAAAGTTTCGGATTGTACTGTCATTCCCTATGGTTGTCCAGGATTGAATTGATTGAAACGGCTGTAAATAAGCCTGCAGCAGAATTGAAATTGTTTCCTTCCTTCTCATCAAAAGGAAGAAACCTGAAAACTCTTTCTAATGCTAGTGCTTTACCTGCTGGATTGCCGTGTAATGCAGGGTGACAGGTATAGTCTGTAAATAATTGAGTGGTTATTGATTGTAAACCGGAGGTAAATTGTGGCAGGGCACACAACCTTCGATTTCATGTTCTGAAAAGCAGAAGCATTATTTTTTCTTTGGATAACATTGTAGAAGAGCTAAAACTGGGATAGCTAAAACTGGGATAGAACATCTTTATATTATAAACACCATCCAATGCTTCCCCTCCTTCTACTGATTAAGGCTGTGGCCTGGGAAGTAATAGACCATATTTGCATATTTAGAAGTGAAGTTAGTTTGATGGCAGGTCTGCATACTGGAAAGTTACAGGTGTTTTCATTGTTAATAAGCAGTATAGGATCCCAACATTTACCTGCATGTTACAAATCTATAAAGGTTCGAACGAATGTTTCGGGCGATAATCGGCCCATGTGTAGGCACTTTATCGTCCGAAACGGACGTTCAGTCGGGGATCGTTGCCTAACCAACCTGGCAGATCTCCGAATGAATGACTGTTTTTGATGATAAAGTGCCCACACACAGGCCGATTATCGTCCGAAAAGTTTGTTCGTACACATCATGCGTTGGGGGTCGGGACCCGCGATCGAACATGTGTGCAAGCCTTAGGCCTATGGGGGCACATACAGGCAACAATATTATCAGAGATTCTGGTGATCATACTGATAATAGTCATAGTATTAAAATGTCCCACCTCAGAGGAGCAGCAATTAAAAAAAAAAACACATAAAGATTTTCCCCAGGTTTGTTAATGAAATTAGCCATTCTGGGGGTCCTAGTTTGTTGTTGACCATCACACACTTCACATTTCTCATTCAATCAGATTTTAAAAGATCATTGTCTTTCTCTTCCTATTGTCTGATTTTCCTACAGAATCAATATTGTTAATGAAAGTTACAAGGAATCTATCTGACATATCTTTATCAGTGGTTATTGAGTAGAAGTTGCTGTAGTGTTTTGTGACATCTGTCATCACCTTTCTCTCGCTGCTTTGCTGCAAAGATTTGTTTGGCCCCATTAAAGCCCTAGAAATACAGTTATATTTCTCTCTGTTTGGAAAGATAAGATGTCACACCAGGACACTGTATTTAACTAATACCCTTAGTTATTATTGGTGTAGGTCTTGCAGACCAGCTTTAACAGATTTTTGTGTTAAATCTTTTCAATTACACACAGGTTACAGAAGCCACAGCTAATTTATTTTTATTTAACAATTGAATTCTCTATTCCAGCAACCATTGGCCAATGTGTTGGAGTGTGTTAGGGAGAGATGATGGTTGGATTAGAGAGGGATTACTGGTATAGAATATTGAAAGATATGGGTTTCCCCCCCATTTTTGGATGAAATTAGATGTGGATCTACTTTTTTCCCTTTCCTTTGAATCAACTCTGGTACAGACAGGCAGATTTTGGGCTAATAATTCTGGCTGACATATTTACCATCAAGATACTGGTTGTAAGGCCTATTGATGTTCTCACAATCTACCATATTTTTCCAACACAACCAATAACCTTTCAAAATATTGGGACAAGTGATTGATAGGGCATGTGAGGCCTACAAGCGGGGGGAAAAGTAGTTGTTTATATGTGGGGGAAAATTCCAGAGCGGATCCTACATCCCAGAAGCAACCAATCACCTGGAAACCTGAGCGCTGGGTGGCAGTGTTGTCACAGAAGTGACCTTGATTAGCCGGTGCATTGCATGAGGAAGGGGAAGGGTTAATTGGGTGAAGCTACGTGACGCCGCCGATTGGCTGGAGCGGTGCGTAAGGTGACTGCTCTGCCGAGGGGATGATCGGTCGCGGCCACTATTGCCGTGACTAACTATTATTTGTCCCAGCCAAGCGCTCGCTAGTAGTGAATGCTCGGTCGGGACAAAAACTCGGCTGGTGTGTACCTAGCCTGAGAATTAGCCAGCTTAGAATAAATAACTGTCTACTCAAATATCCATTTATGGATTCCATACCAAGAAGCTACTATTCCCTTTGGTAAGAATAGTGTTGTATTTCCACATATTCTCATTGGAGTCCAGTAGTTTACATGAGGGTGCAGGTATAAGATTTTATGAAACTATTAAAATTGTACTTGTATTTTTAAAACTAGTTCAATCGGATCATGATGAGAGACTAACTGGCTCCTGTAGAGAGCCTATTGAGCTTCATAAGTGCAAGGCCAGTTGTTCTGGCAGGGGGTGAAAGCAGAGAGCAGCTGTCCACCATGCGTTTTGAACATAACAAACATTTCTGTTGATAATGGATATCCCCTTTGACCAAGATCTGTTTTGATGTACTGGCCTTTTCAGCACAGAGCTGGTTGTACTCGTCAGATATGTAAAGAATTCAATTGTGTCTCTTAGCAGTTAACATACATGACTTTGCTTAGGTTTTATATTGACCTGAAGTAAGTGGCATGTTTAGCAGGGGGAGATGATATTTCCTTTCCACATTGTCTCTTACACTGTTACATAGTTGTTTAGGTTGTTCATATTTAAGGACTGTTACACAAGGGACAATATTTTGGCCAGTTGGCTGTATTCTGGATAATAGATATGTAACCATTGTGCATAATATTTAATCATTAGAGACTAGAGATGGCCGAACTTTCGAAAGTTTGAATGAAATACAATTTAAATATCAATGATACCTTAATGTAAATGGCTGTGGGACCTGGCAAATGGTCTGGGGAACATGTTTGAATATCCAGTACTTTTGAGCTCTCGTGTTCAAACATTCGATAATTATCCCATGAACGACTTGCGGACATAATAATCGAAAGCCTGGAAAATATCGAAAGTCCGAGAAATCTGGGTCTGGGATAGTTCGAGAAGTCCGAGTCCATTCGAACTTGAATAGTTCGGCTCGAACTCGGGTTCAAGTTTGACTTCTAGTCCATCTCTATTAGAGACTATCCAAGATATTCTGCTGCTTTAACACAATTCCATCCAATACCTGCAGATTAATTATAACTAAACAAAGGTGGCCATACACATGGACAATTTTCAGCAAATCCTGTCATCCAGTAGGAATAACAACAGATATGTGTATGGCTAGGTTTTGACCGCCATCGGCATCGCAACATATTGGTCTAAACAGAAAGTTTCCATCGGATTGTTATCAGCTCCCTTTACTTCAAAAGAGGGAGCTGATAACATCATATACATGAAAGGCGGTAAAGAATGATCAATCTGTATAAAGCATATAAGGAACGATCATTCATTTATATGCGTACATTGGTCAAATTATGATCAGATTCCAATTTGTGACCGAGAATGCATGTGTATGCATTATCAGCTTCTTGCAAATGTTTAAACTCTCTTGGAAGAAGTTTACTGCCCTTGACAGGAATGTACCAACTTTTGGTCAATTGCTTTCCTTACCTCATTGCAAAATTCCTAAACATCAATATTAAAGGGTATGTCCACCCTTAAAACATACAAAAAACTGGTGATTACAGTATATCAGTTGGGGTTGGGGCAGGTAACTGCCATGTGACCAGTTTTTTGTTTTAAAGGGCATGTCCACTTCCCAAACTATAATTTAGCCCACCACTGGCCCCACTATGCAGTGTGTAAAAATCCTTACCTAACATCACAGCTCCAAATGGTTCTCCTGTAGTCTCCCCCAAAGTCCCAAAAACTGGCCAGCAGGAGTACTGCGGAGTTCATATAGGACTCTGCCTCCTGTCTCCCCTCCGGGAGAAGTTTGGCATGCGCACTGCAGCCATTCTCCTCCTCCCTCTCCCTCCCAATTTTGTCTCTCTCCCCCTAGCTCCAAACCCTTTTGAGATAATGTACTGCTCCCAGCCCCAACCGCATTACTATTATTCACAGAAAGTGCCCCGATCTTTACTTACCATGCCTCTCTCCTTCGCCGGTCTGAACTCCCGGCAGCCGCGTCCCGCCCCTTGCTTGCATTTCTGTGCAAGCAGAGGGCCGGGGCAGAGCGGCAAAGGACAGAGGCATGGTAAGTAACGATCGGGGCACTTTCTGTGAATAATAGTAATGCAGTTGGGGCTGGGAGATGGAGCAGTACATTATCTCAAATGTTTATCAGAAGGGTGGACATGCCCTTTAAGGGTTGAAATGCCCTTTAAGATAAATAAACTTTTCATGTTTTTTTCCACAAACAATGTCAGGGTATTCTAAATGATCAGGCCTCATGACCACAAAAACAGGTACATTAGTTATACATTATATTAATATTTATAAAACAAACAGGGGGATTCAATAAAAGTTCTTATCATTAAAAATGGAGCTAATTTTGTCCCAACCAATCAGAACTTATTTAACATTTGAAAGCTAACATCTGATTGGTTGGGGCAAAATTAGCACCTTTTTTAACGATAAGAACTTTTATTGAATCTGCCTGAAAGTATTTTTGTTTTAAAGGGCATGTCCACCCCCAAAACTAAAATTTAACCCCTTACTGGCCACATCAAGTAGTTTAAAACAATCCTTACCTTACATTCCTGCTCAAAATAGTTCCCCTGCTGTGCCCCTCCAAAGTCCAGGAAACTGCTGTGTAGGAGCAGTGTGTGACTCATGCTGTGCCTGAGACTTCCTCAACCTCATCAAGGTTGAGGCATGCTCAGTGCAGCCCTCCCTGCCTCTCAGCCAATCACGGATGCGGCTGCCGGTCCCGCCCCCTGCTTTCAATTCCATGCAAGCAGAGGGCCTGAACACTGCAGCAGGGGAGAGAGGGCAGGTAAGTAAGAATCGGGGGACTTTCTAACAATTATATTAATGCGGTTGGGGCTGGGGGAGCATGCCCTACCACATATCAAAAGTTAAATTTTGGGGTGGACATGCCCTTTAACAACATAACGTTATAAAAAAGAAAACAAATGCTTTTCAGGAGATCATAATTTGCTTCAGCAAGACGCAATTTAAATTGATAAGACTATATTAACCTTTGCACACTATTGTACCAGTGAATCAGTCAATAGCTCAAGAGGACCTGCAAGGATCCATCCATTTATTGATGCCTGGCAATGAGCATAAATAAAGGCTAATTTGGTTTTTAAAAATGTTTATAAGGTAATAAGCAAATGAAAACATTAAAAGAAATGTATTTTCTTTGCTGTAACATAATTAATCTACGAATGTAATAATTTAATGAAAGGATGTACACTTATATGTTATATAGTAATACATTAAAATGCAATATAATGGATTTATTTATATATTTATCCACTGTGAACACTCTGCCTTTCAGATATTCTGATTGCCTGGTGCTACCATTATAAATCAGCACCAATCCAATGTAGTAAATTAAACTAGGACTTATTTTTAAAGGACATGTCCACCAATAAAATCAAATTATACATAAAGGTGCTGCACCCCCCCCCCCTCATTTACGTTGTTTCCCAAAGATATAGCTGAACAGGCGCTTTCTGGTTATGGCTGTACGTCAAAGGTGTAACAATGATATCATGCCCAATAGCTGACAGCTGTGATCTGGAAGCACCTCGCTGCTGCTGTGCTTGCTTGAAACAAGCTTGCAACAGCATGAGGAGGCAGTACCCAGGCGATGAGAGACCGAGTCTTTGGGGAAGGTAGGTAAAATGTAACTGGGGTTTGGGGGGGTGCTGCACCTATATGTAAAATTACAATTTATGGGTGGACATGCCCTTCAAAGTGCTATTCAACAACAGCAACAGCAAGGCTGAACATTTGTGCAAATAAAACAGTGTCTTAAATACAATGAATACAATGAGAAACACACCCACAATAGTGATGCCATGATTTGCTTTTAAAGTGATTTTTTTTTCCATAAGTAGAGATTAACCTGTGTGATCTGGTTGAATAAAAACATGTGCATTAAAATCATTGTTGCATTAATATATTTTTGTACTATTATCAGCATTCAATAAATTCCTAAAATCCTATGTAATCTGAAAATGGATATTCCTAATAATCTTAGTTCTATGAATACTCTGTTTATTTAGTTAAGAATTTACACAGCTTTAGCAGTATTGCACAATATCTTAAAGGACATGTCGACCCATAAAACAAAATTTTATACACAGATTAAACCCCCCCCAAACCCATCCGTTTTACTTACCTTCCCCAAAAGATACCCAGATATACCCAAAGATACCCATATTTACACGACCAGGACCCTTGACACTCTGCGGCAGACAGCCGCTCTGCTTCCAGGTTGCAGTTGTCTGTCAATGGTGCTTCTGTTTTTGCTCGCAACAGGAGCAGGGGGCGGCACCTAGGCGGCGAGGGACCGGGTCTTGTAAGTATAAGGAGGGGGGGGGGGTTGCTTAACCTGTGTGTAATGGAAATTTTTCAGGAATTGCCAAAAGGAACTTAAATGATGTTAAGGGTTAAGCAAAACTGTATTTAAAAGTTTTTGAGATAACCATATGTGCTAACAAGGAGGTGTTAGGTTTATGGAGATACATCTGCCATAATATAATTTACAACCAGTCCTTGGCAGAAGAAGAACCAAGATAGTGTCCTTGGTAGAAGGATAAATATGTCATCTTAATGAGCAGATGGTGGTAGCGGAATAACCATTTTTGGGTAAACGAAAGGGACTAATCATGTCCATGATTTTTTACTTATGTATTAGCAAATGTATTCTTATTCGCTCTTTCAATTGACATAATGTAATACATTGCTTCATTATCAGTGACGTGTTGGCACGATCTCTTACTCTCGCTCTCTCTCTAATAGTGATAATCGTTACTATTGGTCAAAGGGAGCTGCTTGCAAGTATATTGTATGCGCAATAAAGGTTCTTTATTCCAAGTCTTATTCTGCCATTACACTGTGTATAAAATTTTATGTTTTATGGGTGGACATGCCCTTTAAAGCACATGATGATGTTTCAGAGCAGGAAGCAGGAAGTGCAGGGGACCTGGTGATGCTGCTGCCATATCACACACAAAAATGTAAATATCTTCAAAACTATGCAAAATAAACAATGGAAATAAATTGCAAAAATTCTCAGTGGAGCAATTCCTATTAATTTACCTAAAGTCATTTTTGGACCACAGTTCCCCGTTAAAGAGTTCAGCCAAATAATAAATGAGTCTTTTTATCCTAATTACCCCCCCAAAAGCTTAGTTGCATTTTAACCTTACCGTAATATAACCCTCCCACGAGATATACTTACTTTTAGTTCAGCCGATACCTCACCAGTATTCCCACCTACTGCCTTCTTCCAGGTATCTACTGTCAGTCATGGCTGTGACGGTATCGTCCTTGGCAATTGGCTGAAAGTCAATACCTAGAAAAGCCAGTTACGAGCATGCTCTGCTCTGGCTCTGCCTCCTGATTCAGTGTTTTTCCGAGGCTTTAGGCTGGGTACACACGGAGGGACTATTTGTCCCGACTGAGCGCTCGCTACGAGTGAGTGCTCAGCCGTTACCAATGTCCGGCGATCACGGCAAATCCGGGTGTGGCCGAATTTGCGAATGAACGATCGTGCGGTCCCATAGGGAACCACACGATCGATCGGAATTTACCGACCCGTCTAAATGTTCATTTGTCCGATCCGGACGAACGGACGATCAAGATCGGTCATGGTTTGCTGCCCCAAACCAGCAGATATTTCGGTCGCCTAAAAAATATCTGCTGGTGTGTAATTTATAATTTGGTAAATCAGTGACACAGTTTACTATGATTTTATAATTGACTTTACTAAGAAGTAGCAGTTTATATATTAGCATCAACTATTTGATAAACCTTTTACAAAATTCCAGGAATTTTTTGGACTCTTTTTAGGAGTTGGTAAAATATAGTGATTGCCATTGAATAGTTGGTCTACTTACATTAAAGAGCATGTCCACTCCCAAAACTAAAATTTAACCTACTACTGGCCTCACTGTGTAGTGTTTAAAAATCCTCACCTTACCCCTCTGCTCCTAACGGTTCTCCTGTAATGTCTCTTTAAAGTCCCAGAAATTAGAGAGTAGGAGCCATTTCTGGTGTTATTTGTTTCCGCCTTTAACTATTCCTTGTAGAGGTTTCTATGAGGGCAAGCATGCTCAGACATCACTATGAGGCAGCATTGAAAGAGGGAATTTCCCATCATGCAATTCACATGATTTGCATGAACACTGTCTCCATTCTAGTTATAGCAAAACTACACCTAGCAGAAGATATTTCAGATTGGATATCTAAAGATAACAATTTTTTCTCAGTATTGATGTCCTTTTATACCTGTTACCTTAAAGGGCATGTCCACCCCCAAAACTAAAATTTAACCTACTACTGGCCTCACTGTGTAGTGTTTAAAAACCCTCACCTTACCCCTCTGCTCCTAACGGTTCTCCTGTAATGTCTCTTCAAAGTCCCAGAAATTAAAGAGTAGGAGCCATTTCTGGTGTAATTTGTTTCCGCCTCTAACTATTCCTTGTTGAGGTTTCTATGAGGGCAAGCATACTCAGTAATCACTATGAGGCAGCATTGAAAGAGGGAATTTCCCATCATGCAATTCACATGATTTGCATGAACACTGTCAGATTGGATATCTAAAGATAACAATTTTTTCTCAGTATTGATGTCCTTTTATACCTGTTACCTTAAAGGAAATATGCAGAAAGTGCTTGCAATAAACTTTCATTTTTGTTGCAACATTTGAAAGGTCTTTTTACTTGCCACCATTCCAGTGGATTACCCAACCATTCAATTTCTGTGTAGTGAGGTGTCCAAGTTGGGTTTTCCTGGCTATGCAGTGCTCTGGGGCAATAGAGAAATAATTTCCCTGCTCAGCACAGCACAGGAATAAACCGTGATTTTGCATTTCTAAGCATATTTCTATTTTATAATAATCTTATATTGTAAGTGGAATATATTATTTAGTGATCAGATCATCTCATTATGGGGGATGCTTATAATAAATGTAAGTAGCAGGGCTGCACTAATTACTACCTGGTTGTATTACACTGCATGTTTTCAATATACAACCCCTATCCTATACATTCCCTATCTGCCCTCTGCTGTTTGAGAGTGCTTGTCAGGGAATGGTGAAACTAGCAGTGCAACTACATAGGCACTCGGGTTAGTTACTATCTTGCGGCTGTTGGCTAAAGGAAAGCAATACAAGCTCTGTAACAAAACACTATTTTTATCATTTATCTGTTTTACACAACATATATGTGCAGTTTAAACTGCTATACAACACCACCATAGACTAATCCCAGGAGCTTCACAACATTCATTTCTGCAGACCAACTAAATAACCAGCCATTATTTGCAAATCTCTAACCTAAATACAAAGGCAAGTCCTGCTAGTTTGACTGCTGATTAGAAACTGGCTGCTCTAAGATTTCATGCTTTTATAGTGTCATAAACACACCCCCAAAATATGATTGGTCTAGATACAACTTAAATCTGATTGGATCTTGGATGTTGGACCAATCAGATATTGGGGGTGGGTATAGGAGTCACTACAAATAGTGAACATTTTTTTCAGTTTTGCGTTTCATCTGAGATGTTATAGCTTTGTTCTGAGGCATGCACTGGAGATAAGCTTATTGAGTGATTCTGGCTGGGTTAGCTTGATGGTCAGCTCTTAGTTCAGATGGTTCTCAGTATATAAGATTTTAAAAATCCAGTAAAAGTATGATTTGTTATCCTAACTAAATCTCAACAGGAGGTCTGAGTGCAGAGCTATTGATGTGTTGGAATATCTGTTCAATATTTTGCCAGTAATAACTCCAGTAAGTGAACAGAGAGAGATGATTGCAAACCAGTCTAGAGAGCAACATGGTAATTAAAGGGATATCAGAAACGCATGCAGCAAGCTGAGTCTGAATAAATTCAAGTGTAAAAGTAACCAGTCTGCAATAAATACAGCTCTGCTTGTAACAAGTGTTGTGTCTTACTATAGAGCAAACAGCAGCGATCAGCACTCCATTCCAAGCAAGTAAATGCCTGGGCGGCATTCAAAAGTTTCAGACCTGTGAGTGCCTTCGTATTTCTGTGTGTAAATATATATATATTATATATATATACCATTGAATAACTGATTCAATCTGACATCACCATGCTACTGCACACAACAATATCAGATAATGTAGTTCTGATGACTATAGAAGGAGGAATGGGTTAATGTAAAATCCCAGAATCCCAGTGTGCACTTGCAATCAGTTGCTTAGATTTCTGCATGTTTAATTATAAATGGAGAAAGGGCTATTTTAACCATTATGCAAAACCCTTCTGATTGGTGGACATATCTCCATAGACTCCAAGCACACTGCCCACTATAGGAGGAAAGAAATCAATTGCTACACCCATAAGAAACAAAAAATGAAAATAACTTGATAACTGTTCCAAAAAAATAATGAAAGTATATGGCAAAAGTACACAGGATAGCGTTCCCTACACAACAGCAAAAAATAGTTTTGGGGGTGGACATGCCCTTTAAAGGAAATGTGCAGAAAGTGCTTGCAATAAACTTTCATTTTTGTTGCAACATTTGAAGGTCTTTTACTTATGTGCGTCCTGCCACGTGAATGGCGGCAACTAAAGCGTTACTATGTTTACTTTACTAGTAACGCTTTAGTTGCCGCTATTCCGTGGATTACCCAACCATTCAATTTCTGTGTAGTGAGGTGTCCAAGTTGGGTTTTCCTGGCTATGCAGTGCTCTGGGGCAATAGAGAAATAATTTCCCTGCTCAGCACAGCACAGGAATAAACCGTGATTTGCATTTCTAAGCATATTTCTATTTTATAATAATCTTATTGTAAGTGGATATAAATTTAGTGATCAGATCATCTCATTATGGGGGATGCTTATATAAATGTAAGTAGCAGGGCTGCACTAATTACAACCTGGTTGTATTTACACTGCATTTTTCAATATCCAACCGCTACCCTATACATCCCCTATCTGCTCTCTGCTGTTTGAGACTGCTTGTCAGGGAATGGTGGAACTAGCAGTGTAACTACATAGGCACTTGGGTTAGTTATTATCTTACAGCTGTTTGGCTTAAGGAAAGCAATTACAAGCTCTGTACCAAACACAATTTTTAGCATTTATCTGTTTTACAACATTTGTGCAGTTTATAACTGCTATACAACAACACCATAGATATAATTCCCAGGAGCTTCAAACATTCATTTCTGCAGCCCAACTAAATAACCAGCCATCTATTTGCAATCTCTAACCTAAATACAAAGGCAAGACCTGCTAGTTTGACGCTGATTAAAAACTAAGGCTGCTCTGAAGATTTCATGCTGTTTTATAGTGTCTCATAAAACACCCCCCCCCCCCCCCCAAAATCTGATTGGTCTAGATACAATCTTAAATCTGATTGGATCTTGGATGTTGGACCAATCAGATATTGGGGGTGGGTATAGGAGTCACTACAATTGTGAACATTTAGCAAGGAGAGCTAGTTTCAGTTTGTGTGTCATCTGAGATGTTATAGCTTTGTTCTGAGGCATGCCTGGGATATAAGCTTATGTGAGTGATTCTGGCTGGGTACTTGAATGGGCAGCCCTTAGTTCAGATGGTTCTCAATTTAGTTCTCAGTATATAAGATTTAAAAAAAAATCCTGTAAATGTATGATTTGTTATCCCAACTAAGTTCTCAACAGGAGGTCTGAGTAACAGAGCTGTTGATGTGTTGGAATATCTGGTTCCAATGTTTTACCAGTAATAATCTCCAGTAATAGAACAGAGGGAGATGGTTGCAAACCAGTCTAGAGAGCAACATGGTAATTAAAGGGATATCAGAAACACATGCAGCAAAGCTGAGTCTGAATAATTCAAGTGTAAAGTAACCAGTCTGCAATAAATGCAGCTCTGCTTGTAACAAGTGTTGTGTCTTACATAGGGCAAACAGCAGTGATCAGCACTCCTTCCAAGCAAGGAAGTGCCTTGGCGGCATTCAAAAGTTTCAGACCTGTGAGTGCCTTCTTATTTCTGTGTGTATATATATATAATATATTTGGTTGATGTCGGTGCCCACAAAGGACTTTTAGTATCCAAAATACAACTTTTATTCACACATAGTTTGTGTAGTTAGCGACGTTTCGGTCCTGTTTTCTGACCTTTTTCAAGCTTGAAATGCTACTTGCTACTTGCACACACAATATCAGAAATGCACATGCTACTCTACACAAACAATATCAATCATGTAGTTCTGATACTATAGAAGAAGGGAATGGGTTAGGTAAAATCCCAGAATCCCAGGTGGCACTTACAAATCAGTTGCTTAGATTCTGCATGTTTAATTAATAAATGGAGAAAGGGCTATTTTAACCATTATCAAAACCCTTCTGTTGGTGGACAATCTCCATAGACTACAAGTACACTGCCCACATAGGAGGAGAGAAATCAATTGCTACACCATAAGAAACACAAAAATGAAAATAACTTGATACCGGTAACTGTTCAAAAAAAATATGAAAGTGTATGGCAAAGTACACAGGATAGCGCTCTGTACACTACAGCAAAAAATAGTTTTGGGGGGGAATATCCCTAACAATCGAACCCCTCTGCCCCAGGTACTTCGAATTTTAACTTTTTAAAAAAAAAACCAAAAAACACAGTTTTTACATAGTTCTCATTTTTAAGACACCATCATTTTTTTTAATAAAAATCCAAGCTCAAAGTAAATAAACGAAATATCTGTTTGTAATTCTGCTGCAATATAATACAATTGATTCCTCTATAATTATGTGACACAGGCTTTGTGTCTTAGACGCCTAGTCTACCTGTACACAAGCGCACCACTTAATGTATTGATGTACATAATGTCAAAATGATGTGTAAGATCATTAATTATAAACATAATGTAAGTCG
The DNA here is from genome assembly GCA_019447015.1 of Hymenochirus boettgeri. NCBI lineage: Eukaryota > Metazoa > Chordata > Amphibia > Anura > Pipidae > Hymenochirus > Hymenochirus boettgeri. The sequence continues at coordinate 99,470,406 of CM033470.1, read as the reverse complement.
ATAGTGTAATGACTCAAGGTAATATCAATCTCCACCAAACCACTAATCCTTATGCAGGATTCTTTTATTATTGCCTCTAGGGTGTAGCTGTAGGAATAAATTTGTTTCACCTGTGTAATTGTTATGTGATAGTTTATTTCTACAGTAAGACAACATGTAATAGCAAGTAGCACCCTTGATTCAATCATGGTATTGTGCTATAAACTACATTGTAAATCCAAGTGGTCATTTTAGCTAACAGACACAGAGAATGTTTGATGTAGCTTACTATAGTCACAATCTAGCCTCATTCTACAAGCAGGTCATTGGATCATTGTTCTATACATATTCCAAAACTGATCAGAACCTATGTCATTTGAAATTATCTGCATCATCTAAAAAGCTTTAAGGCTAGGCCACTTGTACGTTTTTGTGATTTGGTTATAATGGAAACTGCGGGAACGAAAAAAAAAAAACGAAGAAGAATGCGATATCACTCGCTATCGCGTGCACGACTTTGGTGCATTGTAGTGTAGCCTCAGCCTTAACATTTCTGAATAAAAGTTGGTTATTGCTCTCTTTTACACGCTGAGCTATTCAATTTAAAAATGTCGGTTTAATTTATTCTCCTGGCTCTAAAGATCCTTTTATAATTAATTACCTGAATTAGTAAAGACACTTAAGCTAGGTACACACCTAGTGATTTTTCCTCGGCCAGGAGGAAGGACTGTCGGTCGCGGCAAAAGCAGCTGCGTTCGGACAGTTACCGCAACGATCCTCTATGTCTCTATGGACCGCACGATCGGACGAGGTTTTCCGACATGTCCGATCGTCCTTTCATCTGATTTGGACGAACGGTCGGTCGGACATGGCCGCATTCGATGCGATAATTTGGTCCGATTGTCCAATAACACCTGAACTATCGGTTGATCGTGTGTACCACCAGCTTAACTGATCCAACCAGTAAGACACGGGTTCAAACTTATTTGTGTGTTTGTGAGGTTGTAGCTTTAGGCTGGTGTACACATGGAGAACTTTTTGTCCCGACTGAGCTCTTGCTACGATTTGGCCGAACGAATATCGATATCGGTCGTGGCTGCCGCCCCACCACCAGACAATATTTCGGCCGATCACAGAAATTGCCGGGAATAGTCGGTGGCGGCCGAAAATATTGCTGGTGTGTACCCACCTTAAATAGAAGACACCGAATGTCAACAAAAACAGAATAATTTTATCTTGTCTTTTCTATCCCAGAACAAGGAGAACATAAGCAATTATGAGTTCATGATTGGTGTCACTTCTGGATAAACTACAATATTTTAATAAGGGACATATTTGTTTTTAAAGGATTCTGTTTTTTTATACTAACAACATTCTATTTTGTGTTAGTGGATTCTAACATTTCCACATGTACACAGAATCATGTACAGGGACAATATTCTTCATTCATATAAACACCCATCGCAGTATAATGTCATAGAATTAGGTACAAGCCAATGACATTGTCAAGCGCATCAAAGTATCTTCTGTAAATTCTCTGTGCATTTTATTTATGACATTTACTAGAAATTTTCATTGCGTTCCCTGATTTATTCATTGATAGTTAAATGAATAAATGAGAAATGAGAATGAATCTAAAATATTAACAATCCCTATAATGAACCTATTCAAGCCCCTTTTACCACCATCCGCACTGGAAAGGAGGAGAGTGTGGACGTCACTTAAAAGTATTCAAACTGTTCTGCATGCATGTGTGGTTTCACGTAAATAGCGGCTGTTCTGATGTCAGCATAAAAAAGGTTTTCTCAGTACAAAATCCAACACAAATGGTTTTGAATCGTGTGCCTGGTGCAGTTTCCAAAGCTAATGGGAACCATGCAGGCCCTGCAGAACCATAGAAAGCCCCGCCATCCCAATATAACATCGGTTAGTGTGGGATTTAATATATTTTGGTGATTCTTTTTGAAATCTCCCCCTTATTCACACATCATGTGAACACGCATCTGTCAGAGATGTTTACTGTCCATACAACTTGTCTCATGCATTTCGGGGGGACACGGAATTGTGTGTGTGTGGGGGGGGGGGGGGGTTTATTTTTTAAAAATCTATTATCAGATTTAAATTTATTTTATACCCAATTTAATTTTTACTGATTTGTCACTAAAATAATATTACCCTAGACTGTATTTATTACAGAAATCATTCCATTGAAAGGTGTGTGGTATAAAGTAACAGCCAAGGCCTTTAAATATTTGGTTTTTAATTGGCTTTAAAAATGTGCATAAGGCCTAAGAATACTTTACGTAGTGTAATAAATGACTCTATTTATAACTTTGCTGTGGGGCATAGGAAGCTTTTACGTTTGCCTTCTATTCCTATTGCATTTAGGTGTATAAATAAGGATGTGCTATTTTGCTTCATAAAGCATTTTCCGCCTAAGGCAGAACAAACACTTTTATGGGTCAAAAAAATGGCTTTGGCAATCACATCATACTAATTTGTGAGAAAGACATGTAATAAATACAGATATTGTATGTCCATATCTTAATCATCATATCCTTGACACTTTTAAGACCTTGTGCCCAAAACATGTCATGTTTTCACTCTAATAAACAAGCTTTTTTGCAATAGCGATGGGTGTTGCTGTTTAAGACCTCCAAGAAGCAACTGCATCCTTTATCTCTAACCATCAATCCTTACCGCCATATATATTATACAAATAAATACTGGCATTCCCGTTGCTTGAGAGCGCTTGCCAAGTGCGCGTGTTTGCGTTCACAATCGAAGCCCATGAGATTGCGCAAAAAAATGCGTATTGCATGAGCTCCGATTAACAGATCGTGCCACTTAATCAATTGGGTCACACTAGTGTGCACTTTTAAAAGCACAAACGGATCGCAATCGCGCATCAGCGTGCAAATCATGTGGTGCAAAAGCACACCAGTGTAGCCCTAAATTTTTCATGAGAGAAGTTACCCGCATATGCCTCTCCTCCGATGTTCCAATTGTTCTTGTAATGTCCATCATGTGCATACTTTACAGAGGTCTGTTAAGACCTGTCAGAGAAAGCGCGCTGGATCGTGATCGCAGTTCCCTAACTTTCCTCCTGTCACCTGATCATTTAAAGGTAACTATAGTGAAAAATGACTTTGCCTCATCCTAATCTATAAATTAATACATGTCATTAGCACATATTCTGAGGTTTGTGATGTCGCTGCATTTCTTCCAATACAGTAATTGATTGTTCGGTCCGGTACCTCTCCTCCCTTAACAACACCTGCTTCCATCTGGCCAGACGTCTATAAGGGCAAGCATGCTCAGTAATCACTAAGAGGCAGCATTGGAAAAGGGAATTTTCCCATCATGACAATTACATCGTTTGCATGAACAATGTATCCATTCCAGTTATAGCAAAACTCACCTGCAGAAGATAGTTCAGATTGGATATCTAAAGATAATATTTTTTCAGTATTGATGTCCTTCATACCTGTTACCTTGAAGTAATGTACAGAAAGTGCTTGCAATAAACTTTTTTTTTGGCAGGTCTTTTTACTTATGTGTGTTCTGCTGCGGGAATTGCTGCCATTCCAGTGGATTATCCAATAGTTCACTTTCGTAATGAGGTATTCAAGTTGGTGTTTTCCGCTATGCAAGGCTCTGGGCCAGGGATTTCCAACCTGCAGCCCTCCAGATGTTGGAAAAACTACAACTACCAGCATTTTCCTCCATTGCAGAAAAATCCAAGAATACTGGAAGTTGTAGTTTTCCAACATCTGGGGCCGCAGGTTGGACCTCCCTGCTCTGGACAATAGAGCAATCCATTATTAGTGGACATATTTTAGTTATCAAATCATCTCATAATTCAGGGTACACTTATAATTAATGTAAGTTACAGGGATACGTAATTACAACCTGATTGTATTTATACTGCAGTGATGCTGACAGCCTTGATGATTTCAATGTACAACCCCAACTGCCTCCTTTTAGGAAATGGTGGAACTAGTGGTACAACTGCATATGTATTAGATTTCTTACAATTTAGAGAAAACAAATGAAAACAAGGGGCCATATTTATAAAGCCGCTGTATCGCTCTTAGCGATACCCGGGTCGTAAATGTACCAACGTTGTTAATCGGTTTAACGATCGTAAATTTATGATACCATCGTTAGTCGTAGTATCGCTAAAAAGCAATAGGGCTGCTTTATAAATATGGCCCAAATAAGGGCTTTAATGCACTCAATAAGTGAAATGCTTATTTATTGGATATACATCGCGGTTTTTTATCAGTGTGACCATTTGATGAAAAAAAACTAGTAGTGCAAATACATATTAGATTTGCTCACAATTTTGTAGGCATTGGCTGAAGTAAAGCAAATTCAGGTTTCGCAACAAAGTCTATTTTTACCACTTATCTGTTATACCAACATGTATCTGCTGTTTATGGACTACTACACAATGCAGCCATAGGTAAAAAACCTAGGAGCTAAAGATTATTCATGCTGCTAGTCCAACTAAACAACCGTGCAACTTACTTGCAAATCTCTAACTAAATACAAAGGCAAGGCCGCTAGTTTTGACACCTGATTAGACCTGAGATTCTCTGAGGATTTCAGGAAGTTTTAAGGTCTCATAAACACAACAAAGAACAAATCTTAAATAGATTGGCTCTTGTATTATTGACCAATCATATGCGGGGGGGGGGCCAGGAGACAGTATAAAAAACACCAGAGGCCTTCACAAGTTCTAGTTCGTTTTTGTAGTAGGCTGCTAGCTTGTACTGCAAACTAGCAGCTATCAATGTTTGGTGCGTAACTGGCTAAATGTCAATTTTGGTGCCTGGTAATACAGTGTAGAAGCTCTCTTTTGCTACCAACTAATTTATCATTGTTTGGATCTCAGTGTATAAAAAAGATTTCATATGTTTTATTCAGAAAGTAGTTGCAATATGAGCCTGAGTTTTTCAGCCTGATCAATTTACTGGCTTGACAAATAATTGTTGGTGAGTTGAATTCTAATCAGGTAAACACTAGGGATGGCCGTTCGCGGATCCACCCCGGATCCGCCACGGATATCCCGTTCACGAACGGCGGATTTTTCTCTGGATTTTCGCCTTCAGGTCCTTCCGATTCACGAATTTTTCATATTTTCGAAAATTTCCGAAATTACGAGTTTTCACGTAAAAAATTGCGTGAAAACACGTAATTTCGAAATTGTTCAAAATACAAGGATTATCTATTCCATAAAATAAATTTTCGAAAATTTTCGAAATTACGAGGATTCATGTATTTTCGAAAATACATTTTCGAAAATACTAGTTCTCGTATTTTCGAAAATTCCAGAAAATAACGCAAAAACCCGTATTTTCGAAAAATACACAAAAATCTCGCAATTCGAGGGTATTTTTCGTTTTAAATGGGTCCGCTCTCCGGATTTTTTCAATTTTCGGATTTTTTTCGAAAATTCGCGGATCCTCGACGGACCGATTTTGCGAACATTTTTCGGACATCTCTAGTAAACCATGTAGTCGTCTGAGCGAAATGACACAGAAAAAATGCATAAACTTACAATAATGCAGCCCTGCTAATACTTAATCATTCTGTCGACTCTGTGTAGGGCTAGCCACACTGCGAGCGAATTTTTCTGCGTTTGCACATGCGTTGCTTCAACTCATTGGAATCGCAGACGCCCGAAAACACTCAAAACATTTGCGTTCCACCTTTTAAATGCTTCGCATGGTTTCCCTATACTTAAGATACTAGACTTTCTTAGACCAATCTCACTTCATCCAATAAGTATGTGGTCTGCTTGACAGTGATTTAGTGCAGTGAAGAGCAAACTTTAATTATTTATCAACAATAACAGCAGCAAAACTAAACAAAAAAATAAAGGAGAATTAAACCAGCATATCTATGAATCTGAAGGCTCCCCACCAATAAACTAAAACTATAAATTAAACCTCTAAATGTACCGTATGATACTCGAGTATAAGTCGACCGAGTATAAGTCCCGAGGTAAACCGATTGTTTTACCTTACAAAACCGAGTAAAAACCAGATTGCTCCTAGTTTACAGTTGAGGGTAGGTTCTCCCTCCAGCCCCAGGTCCAGCCCCAGATAAAAAAACCTATTTCCTGCACCCTCTTCTCACCCTGCCACTACACTACCGACTACAGTTCACTACACACTACTACTACACTCCCTTCCCCCTCTTCTCACCCTGGCACTAACACCTACACTACTACAGTACACTATACACTACTACTCCTGCACCCATCTTCACCTGCCACTACATAACTACACTACTACTAGTACACTACCACTACCTACTTCAGTCCCTTTCCCCATCTTCTCACCACCGCCCTACACTCACACTACACTACTACAGTTACCACCTACACTACTCCCTTCAACCCATCTTCTCCCCTCCTATACTACACTTACACTACTACTAATGCCTTACTCTTGCAGAGAGTATGGGCCCGAATCTTGATGGAGGAATCCGGCTGCCCCGCGTCCACTGACGGTCGCAATCTACTGACGTCAATCGGCGCCGGTCTATTCCGCGCCATCGGTACGCAGTTGAGCACCATCAGTGCGTCGCGGCAGCGGATTCCTTCACCAGTAAGTGACTGACTGAGCTATAAGTCGAGTTCATTTCGGCTGTTTTTTACAGCCTGAAAAACCTCGACCGTATACATCGAGTATATACGAGTACTGTCCATGAATTGCTAAAAAATTGGGGAAGAAACTGTAGTGGTGTGATTGTAACTATACATCTAGAACCAAGATAAAGCATTCTAAAGTAAATGATTGATACCAAACCTCAATGCAGTGGTCCTGTACCTTCTTTACGGGCCTTTCTTTCTTCCAAATACACAAGTGACAAAGTAGTGCAGGGGAACAATGCCCATCAAGATGTATCGCTTCATATTTCGACAGTATGCTCCCTGATAAACTGATGCTTAAGAGTGTTTGTTGCAGTTTAGCATGACAATAATCTAAAGTGGTACGAGGTTTAGGAAACTGATTTTGTGGAAATGATACAGTAAATCTGGAAAGAAGTAAGATTCTTATATGACCTTATACACAAACGTCAGTATACAATTACTATAGCTGTGTGAGTGTTCAGTTTCAGATGTATCAATGACATTAGACTATTTTGTAGAATCCATAATCTTAAGAAGTAATTTATTCCATGATTTATACTTTATGGTCATCTTTTGTAATAGGTAATATAGAGTTAAAGAAGAAGTTTAAATAAAATATCATTATTTTAAATAATTCTTATTAAATTTGCCATACCTAGTTTCTAAATATAGTGGGCCATTTACTACCGACAACCCGCGGCAATAATATGATTTAATCATCACACTACTGCTTACTCCATTAGCGCCAAAATGACGCATGCGCATCCAGGGCACCTCCGATTGGCCACATAGGCCAGGCCAAGGCGCTAGGACTCTATAGGGGAAGCATGTCTGAAAGTCCTCAAGTTTTTACTTAGAGGGGGAACTGGCGTCCCATTCTAAATGAAAGACCAGTTTCCTACCTTTAAAATGGACACTCAACCACCTCTCTACGTGCTCCACAAGCCCAAGATATAAAAAATGAACTGAACCAGAAAGTTTAATGGGTGGGTGCTGACACTGTGACTTCCAAAGACTTCTCCTCAGCAGTTGCCGCCGTGAGCAAACGCCTCAGACTCCCTCAGTGTGTGGGGAACAGGAAGTCTCTCCCCTCTCTCTGTGTGAAGTGACCTGCTGCTGCAATGAAGTAAGGGAATCTACAAGCCCTTCTCTCTCCTATGTTTCTCACCTCTGGGCCTTAACGGGCAGTTTCCGTCCACAGATTGTTTTGGGGGGGGGGGGGGGGGTCAAAATGGCCCCAGCACCTGTGAGTGGTGTGGGGCTTAAAAGCACCTGGCAAGTGGCAGGGCTGTATGGGCTTGCCCTGGCAGTCATGGGTAGATGGGCCAAAAGGGGCCTGCACACTGAGGTGACCATGAGTTCCATAGTGGGAGGGACCAGGGGACTGCAAAGGGAAGGAGACACAAGCGCAGATTGACTTAACAGGTTTCAGAGCAGAGTGCTGGGACCTGGTGATTCTCTGCCATATCACACACACAAATGTTAATGCTTCAAAAACTATGGCCAAAAACAATGGAACATAACATTGGCAAAACTCTCGCAGGAAGCAATTCTACATTTACCTCAATCCTTTTTGGACCACAGTTATCCTCTTTAAACATGATTGCTTCTGCAGTAATATCAGAGAGCAATGTACTATTAATTTTTTAAATTTATCTACTAAATTTGGCAGTCACACAAAAATGCACATGGTTAAATGTAACAACTATTAAAGTCTAACCTGCCATGGGATGAAGAAACACAATAACTATCTTCCAACTGGTTCACGTTCACCTCCCATGTAGGAAGAAGGAAACCAGTGATGATACCTGCCTGTATCTCATGATGTAACTAACTTCCATTGTTACACTGTCACCTCCTCAATGTACCAGAGAAGTAAACCAGTGATGGACCTTCCTTGTAAATCTCCTATAGTAAACTAATCTACCAACGTGGTTAACACTTCACCTCCTAATGTAATTGAGAAGAAACAGTGGAATGAACCTGCCTTGTATCTCACTGATAGTAACTATTACTACCCACTGGTTACAAACTGTTGCACCTGCTCTCCCATGTCAGGAAAGTGAAAGCAGTGACATGAAACCTCGCCTTGTATCTCACTGATAGTACTTATCTAGCCACTTACAGACTGGTCACCTCCTCCAATGTACAGAGAATGGAAGCCAGTGAATGAACCTTCCTTGTATCTCACTATATACTATCTAACCCCTGTTTCACTTCACCTCCAACTGTGTAAAGAACTGGAAAACCTGCACTCGAGCCAATGTACTTCTTCCTCTGTTACACTGTCCTCCCATGCGAGAGAGAATGACCTTGACCATTAGAAACTAATCTACCAACTGGTTACACCGTCACCATCCCTAATGTAGGGAGAGGAAACCGAGGATGAAAACCTCCTTGTATCTCACTGATCGTACTAATCTTCCACTGTATTCACCAGTCATCCCTATATTAAGGGAGAAGGAAAGCATGAATGAACTGCCTTGTATCCTCACTGATAAACCTAACACCTGTCAATCTTAATGTAGTGGAGAATGAACATATTAACTGCCTGAGGCTCACTGGTAGATAAGATCTTCTAACTCCATATACACTACTTCGACTCCGTAATTGATAGAGAATACATTGTTTTATATGAACCCTTCTTGTTTCGTTCCAATTGCATTGTATGTAGACATATTGCTTAACTGTTTAAGTAATTTTTTAAATCATATATTAAAAAACTAAAATGATATTACACTTCTTGTTTTTATATTTTATATACACCAGTTGAATAGTAAGAGAAGAAGAGATGAGAGAGAGAGAGAGAGAGAGAAGAGTGTATCTTGATTCCCCCTCCCATCCCCAAATTGGTCATGTTATGAGGGATGTTACAGGAATACCATCAGAGTAATGCTGGATATGCTGCTAAAATTGTGCGTGTGTGCCATTTAAATGCCACCTATGACCAAGCCTGTCTTCAACTAGAGGTCCCAATACTATATCAACTGCACTATACATAGCCTAGGTAACTTACCCGGAATGCCGTCTGGGCTCCTACGGCTAAATAAACTCCCCTAATTAAAAAAAAGATGGTGTAACATTACAATGGGAAGTTTTCGGCAGCTGCACAGATATCTCAAAACAATACTAGAGAATATTTTTAATGTCACTATGGATAATTTGGTGGTTCATGCACAAACTTACCAGCGAATCATCAGTGCAGAAGGAACTGCTATCTACCTATTACGTTGGAGGTCTGAGTTGCCCCTCACACTTAGACAAGTACTGAGAAATAGCAAAAGGCAGTCCCATTGTCAGTTCCACTGAGGCAGCCCAATAAACCCAATGAAACACTGCCCAGGCGAGAACTACCAAACCAGGGAATTGGAGGACATAAAAACGTAATTAGGTGCAGCTGGACTACTTAGGCCGTTTTTAGCTCTTGCTGTATGTTTTTCACAAATATGGAACAGTATTTATGCATTTTTTTGATCCAGAGTTAAGCGAGCAAAAAAAACACTACGTGTAATGATTGTCAATGGTGCCGCCTTATTAAGCATATTTCTATTTTATAATAATCTTATATTGTAAGTGGATATATATATTTAGTGATCAGATCATCTCATTATTGGGGGATGCTTATAATAAATGTAAGTAGCAGGGCTGCACTAATTACTACCTGGTTGTATTTACACTGCATGTTTTCAATATACAACCCCTATCCTATACATTCCCTATCTGCCCTCTGCTGTTTGAGAGTGCTTGTCAGGGAATGGTGAAACTAGCAGTGCAACTACATAGGCACTCGGGTTAGTTACTATCTTGCAGGCTGTTTGGCTAAAGGAAAGCAATTACAAGCTCTGTAACAAAACACTATTTTTATCATTTATCTGTTTTACCAACATATATGTGCAGTTTAAACTGCTATACAACAACACCATAGACATGAATCCCAGGAGCTTCACAACATTCATTTCTGCAGACCAACTAAATAACCAGCCATTTATTTGCAAATCTCTAACCTAAATACAAAGGCAAGTCCTGCTAGTTTGACTGCTGATTAGAAACTGAGCTGCTCTGAAGATTTCATGCTGTTTTATAGTGTCTCATAAACACACCCCCAAAATATGATTGGTCTAGATACAATCTTAAATCTGATTGGATCTTGGATGTTGGACCAATCAGATATTGGGGGTGGGTATAGGAGTCACTACAAATAGTGAACATTTTTTCAGTTTTGCGTTTCATCTGAGATGTTATAGCTTTGTTCTGAGGCATGCACTGGGATATAAGCTTATTGAGTGATTCTGGCTGGGTAGCTTGAATGGTCAGCTCTTAGTTCAGATGGTTCTCAGTATATAAGATTTTACCTAACATCACAGCTCCCTAACACAAGGTTCTCCTGCAGTCTCCCTTCCGTCCACCCTCCCCTCCGTCCTCCCTCCCCCAAAGTCCCAAAAAACTGGCCAGCAGGGAGTACTGCGGATTTCATATAGGACTCTGCCTGCCATCCTGTCCCTCTCCCCTCGTGAGACGTTTTGGCATGCGCACTGCAGTCCATTCTCCTCCTCCTCCCGTTCTCCCTTCCCAATTTTTTGTCTCTCTCTCTCTCTCTTCTCGTCTTCCCTCCTCGTCTCCCCCTAGCTCCAAACCCTTTTGTCCTGCGTCTCCGCGACGGCCTGGGGGGGAAAAAGTGCACGACGAAGCGCGTCACGACATCTACCACGAGGGTGATAATAAGCTCCAGTCTCTCTGTCCGAACGCTGGCTAGCCGAAATGGGCTGAGAAACGAAGTCGCTCGGAGGGCCGCGGGGAGGACAGGAGCTCGAAAGAAATCACTCAGAAGCCTGGGGGGCTTACTGCCCTCTCACGTTGTAACGCGTACTGCTTGAACTGCGCCCAGCCCCCAACCACCGCCATTACTATGATTCACAGTAAAGAGTGCCCTCCGATCTTTACTTACCAGCTGCCTCTTCTGCGTCATCCTCTCTACTCTCTCCTCCACTTTCGCTCGCCCGGTCTGACTCCGGCGAGCCCGCGTCCCGCCCCTGCTTGCATTCTGTGCAAGCAGAGGGCCGGGGCAGAGCGGCAAAGGACAGAGGCATGGTAAGTAACGATCGGGCACTTTCTGTGAATAATAGTAATTCAGTTGGGCTGGGATTAGCAGTACATTATCTCAAATGTTTATCAGAAGGTGGGGACATGCCCTTTAAGGGTTGAAATGCCCTTTAAGATAAATAAACTTTTCATTTTTTTTTTCCACAAACAATGTCAGGGTATTCTAAATGATCAGGCCTCATGACACAAAAACAGGTACATTAGTTATACATTATATTAATATTTATAAAACAAACAGGGGGGATTCAATAAAAGTTCTTATCATTAAAAATGAGCTAATTTTGTCCCAACCAATCAGAACTTACTTAACATTTGAAAGCTAACATCTGATGGGGTTGGGGCAAAATTAGCACCTTTTTTAACGATAAAACTTTTATTGAATCTGCCTGGTTTTTGTTTAGGGCTTTATCCCCCCACAATTCCCTTCTGGCCACATCAAGTGTTTCACTTCCTTCCCTTCTTCCTGCTCATTTTTCCCCTGCTGTGCCCCTCCTCCGGAACTGCTGTGAAGGAGCAGTGTGTGACTCATGCTGTGCCTGAGACTTCCTCAAACCTCATCAAGGTTGAGGCATGCTCAGTGCAGCCCTCCCGCCTCTCAGCCAATCACGGATGCGGCTGCCGGTCCCGCCCCCTGCTTTCAATTCCATGCAAGCAGAGGGCCTGAACACTGCAAGCAGGGAGAGAGGGCGTGTAAGAATCGGGGGACTTTCTATACAACAATTATATAATGCGTTGGGGCTGGGGGAGCATGCCCCTACCACATATCAAAGTTAAATTTTGGGGTGACATGCCCTTTAACAACATAACGTTATAAAAAGAAAACAAATGCTTTTCAGGAGATCATAATTTGCTTCAGCAAGACGCAATTTAAATTGATAAGACTATATTACCTTTGCACACTATTGTACACAGTGAATCAGTCAATACTCAAAGGACCTGCAGGATCCATCCATTTATTGATGCCTGGCAATGAGCATAAATAAAGGCTAATTTGGTTTTTAAAAATGTTTATAGTATAAGCAAATAAAACATAAAAGAAATGTATTTTCTTTGCTGTAACATAATTAATCTCAAATGTAATAATTTAATGAAGGATGTACACTTATATGTTGTATAGTAATACATAAAATGCAATATAATGGATTTATTTATATATTTATCCACTGTGAACACTCTGCCTTTGATATTCTGATTGCCTGGTGCTACCATTATAAATCAGCACCAATCCAATGTAGTAAATTAAACTAGGACTTATTTTTAAAGGACAGTCCACCAATAAAATCAAATTATACATAAAGGTGCTGCACCCCCCCCCCCCCCCTCATTTACGTTGTTTCCCAAAGATATAGCTGAACAGGCGCTTTCTGGTTATGGCTGTACGTCAAAGGTGTAACAATGACATCATGCCCAATAGCTGACAGCTGTGATCTGGAAGACCCTCGCTGCTGCTGTCTTGCTTGAAACAAGCTTGCAACACATGAGGAGGCAGTACCCAGGCGATGAGAGACCGAGTCTTTGGGGAAGGTAGGTAAAATGTAACTGGTTTGGGGGGGTGCTGCACCTATATGTAAAATTACAATTTATGGGTGGACATGCCCTTCAAGATTGCTATTCAACAACAGCAACAGCAAGGCTGAACATTTGTGCAAATAAACAGTGTCTTAAATACAATAATACAATGAGAAACACACCCACATAGTGATGCCATGATTTGCTTTTAAGTGATTTTATTTTCCATAAGTAGAGATTAACCTGTGTGATCTGGTTGAATAAAAAACATGTGCATTAAAATCATTGTTGCATTAATAATTTTTGTACTATTATCAGCATTCAATAAATTCCTAAAATCCTATGTAATCTGAAAATGGATATTCCTATAATCTTAGTTCTATGAATACTCTGTTTATTTAGTTAAGAATTTACACAGCTTTAGCAGTATTGCACAATATCTTAAAGGACATGTCGACCCATAAACACAAATTTTTATACACAGATTAAACCCCCCCAAACCCATCCGTTTTACTTACCTTCCCCAAAAGATACCCAGATATACCCAAAGATACCCATATTTACACGACCAGGACCCTTGACACTCTGCGGCAGACAGCCGCTCTGCTTCCGGTTGCAGTTGTCTGTCAATGGTGCTTCTGTTTTTGCTCGCAACAGGAGCAGGGGGGCGCACCTAGCGGCGAGGGACCGGGTCTTGTAAGTATAGGAGGGGGGGGGGGTTGCTTAACCTGTGTGTAATGGAAATTTTTCAGGAATTGCCAAAAGGAACTAAATGATGTTAGGGTTAAGCAAAACTGTATTTAAAAGTTTTTGAGATAACATATGTGCTACAAGGAGGTGTTAGGTTTATGGAGATACATCTGCCATATAAATTTACAACCAGTGTTCTTGTCCTTGGCAGAAGAAGAACCAAGATAGTGTCCTTGGTAGAAGGATAAATATGTCTCTTAATGAGCAGATGGTGGTAGCGAATAACCATTTGGGTAAACAAAAGGGACTAATCATGTCCATGATTTTTTACTTATGTATTAGCAAATTGTATTCTTATTCGCTCTTTCAATTGACATAATGTAATACATGCTTCATTATCAGTGACGTGTTGGCACGATCTCTTACTCTCGCTCTCTCTCTAATAGTGATAATCGTTACTATTGGTCAAAGGGAGCTGCTTGCAAGTATATTGTATGCGCACTAAAGGTTCTTTATTCCAAGTCTTATTCTGCCATTACACTGTGTATAAAATTTATGTTTTATGGGTGGACTGCCCTTTAAAGCACATGATGATGTTTCAGAGCAGGAAGCAGGAAGTGCGGACCTGGTGATGCTGCTGCCATATCACACACAAAAATGTAAATATCTTCAAAACTATGCAAATAAACAATGGAAATAAATTGCAAAATTTCTCATGGAGCAATTCCTATTAATTTACCTAAAGTCATTTTTGGACCACAGTTCCCCGTTAAAGAGTTCAGCCAAATAATAAATGAGTCTTTTTATCCTAATTACCCCCCCAAAAGCTTAGTTGCATTTTAACCTTACCGAATATAACCCTCCCACGATATACTTACTTTTAGTTCAGCCGATACCTCACCAGTATTCCCACCTACTGCCTTCTTCCAGGTATCTACTGTCAGTCATGACTGTGACGGTATCGTCCTTGGCAATTGGCTGAAGAGTCCATAGCATGTCCACTCCCAAAACTAAAATTTAACCTACTACTGGCCTCACTGTGTAGTGTTTAAAAATCCTCACCCCCCCTCTGCTCCTAACGGTTCTCCTGAAATGTCTCTTTAAAGTCCCAGAAATTAAAGAGTAGGAGCCATTTCTGGTGTAATTTGTTTCCGCCTCTAACTATTCCTTGTCAAGGTTTCTATGAGGACAAGCATGCTCAGACATCACTATGAGGCAGCATTGAAAGAGGGAATTTCCCATCATGCAATTCACATGATTTGCATGAACACTGTCTCCATTCTAGTTATAGCAAAACTACACCTAGCAGAAGATATTTCAGATTGGATATCTAAAGATAACAATTTTTTCTCAGAATTGATGTCCTTTTATACCTGTTACCTTAAAGGAAATGTGCAGAAAGTGCTTGCAATAAACTTTCATTTTTGTTGCAACATTTGAAAGGTCTTTTTACTTATGTGCGTCCTGCCACGTGAATGGCGGCAACTAAAGCGTTACTATGTTATGTTACATAGTAACGCTTTAGTTGCCGCTATTCCAGTGGATTGCCCAACCATTCAATTTCTGTATAGTGAGGTGTCCAAGTTGGGTTTTCCTGGCTATGCAGTGCTCTGGGGCAATAGAGAAATAATTTCCCTGCTCAGCACAGCACAGGAATAAACCGTGATTTTGCATTTCTAAGCATATTTCTATTTTATAATAATCTTCAGATCATCTCATTATTGGGGGATGCTTATAATAAATGTAAGTAGCAGGGCTGCACTAATTACAACCTGGTTGTATTTACACTGCATGTTTTCAATACACAAACGCTACCCTATACATTCCCTATCTGCTCTCTGCTGTTTGAGACTGCTTGTCAGGGAATGGTCAGGGAAACTAGCAGTATAACTACATAGGCACTTGGGTTAGTTACTATCTTGCAGGCTGTTTGGCTTAAGGAAAGCAATTACAAGCTCTGTAACAAAAACACAATTTTTAGCATTTATCTGTTTTACCAACATATATGTGCAGTTTATAGACTGCTATACAACAACACCATAGATATGAATCCCAGGAGCTTCACAACATTCATTTCTGCAGCCCAACTAAATAACCAGCCATCTATTTGCAAATCTCTAACCTAAATACAAAGGCAAGACCTGCTAGTTTGACTGCTGATTAGAAACTAAGCTGCTCTGAAGATTTCATGCTGTTTTATAGTGTCTCATAAACACACCGTCAACTATACTGCCAAATCTCTAACCTAAATACAAAGGCAAGGCCTGCTAGTTTGACACTGATTAGACACTGAGATTCTTGAGGATTTCAGGAAGTTTTTAGTGTCTCATAAACCACCACAAGAACAAATCTTAAATATGATTGGCTCTTGTTATTGACCAATCATATGCGGGGGGGGTGGGGTGGGGGTGCAACTGAGCTAAATGTGCAATTTTGGTGCCTGGTAGTTACAGTGTAGAAGCTCTCTTTGCTACAACTATATTTATCATTGTTGGAGCTCAGTGTATAAAAAAGATTTCATATGTTATTTCGAAAGTAGTTGCAAGTATGAAGCCTGAGTTTTTCTCAGCCTGATCAATTTACTGGCTTGAACAAAAATAATGTTGGTTGTAGTTGATGAATCTAATCAGGTAAACACTAGGATGGCCGGTTCGCGGATCCGAACGGATCCGCCACGGATTTATCCCGTTCGCGAACGGCGGATTTTTCGGATTCCCTTCCAACTTCCGATTCACGAATTTCGTATTTTCGAAAATTTTCGAAATTACGAGTTTTCACGTAAAAAAAAATGCGTGAAAACACGTAATTCTGAAATTGTTCGAAATACAAGGATTATCTTATTTCCATAAATAAATATGTTCGAAAATTTTCGAAAATACGAGGCATTACATGTATTTTCGAAAATACATATTTTCGAAAATACTAGTTCTCGTATTTTCGAAAATTCCAGAAAATACGCAAAAACCCGTATTTTCGAAAATTTCATACGAAAAATCTCGCAATTTCGAGGGTATTTTTCGTTTTAATGGGTCCGCTCGCGGATTTTCGAATTTTCGGATTTTCGTAAATTCGCGGATCATCGAGCGGACCGGATTTTGCGAACATTTTTCGGACATCTTAGAACACATGTATCAGTCTGAGTCCGGAATGGAGGTGGCGCGATATTGGAGAGTAGAAGAGTAAATTTACTATATAAATTACTTGCAAATCTCTAACCTAAATACAAAGGCAAGGCCTGCTAGTTTGACACCTGATTAGACACTGAGATTCTCTGAGGATTTCAGGAAGTTTTATAGTGTCTCATAAACACACCCCCAAGAACAAATCTTAAATATGATTGGCTCTTGTATTATTGACCAATCATATGCTGGGGGGGGGGGGTGCCAACTGAGCTAAATGTGCAATTTTTGGTGCCTGGTAGTTACAGTGTAGAAGCTCTCTTTTGCTACAACTAATTTATCATTGTTTGGAGCTCAGTGTATAAAAAAGATTTCATATGTTTATTTCAGAAAGTAGTTGCCAAGTATGAAGCCTGAGTTTTTCTCAGCCTGATCACATTTACTGGCTTTGAACAAAATAATTGTTGGTGTAGTTGAATTCTAATCAGGTAAACACTAGGGATGGCCGGTTCGCGGATCCGAACCCGGATCCGCCGCGGATTTATCCCGTTCGCGAACGGCGGATTTTTCTGGATTTTCCACCTTCCAACACCCGACCCCCCCCCCCCCCCCCAAAAATCTGATTGTCTAGATACAATCTTAAATCTGATTGGATCTTGGATGTTGGACCAATCAGATATTGGGGGTGGGTATAGGAGTCACTACAATATTGAACATTTAGCAAGGAGAGCTAGTTTCAGTTTTGTGTTTCATCTGATGTGTTATAGCTTTGTTCTGAGGCATGCACTGGGATATAAGCTTATTGAGTGATTCTGGCTGGTAGCTTGAATGGGCAGCCCTTAGTTCAATGGTTCTCAATTTAGTTCTCAGTATATAAGATTTAAAAAAAATCCTGTAATGTATGATTTGTTATCCCAACTAGTTCTCAACAGGAGGTCTGAGTAACAGAGCTGTTGATGTGTTGGAATATCTGGTTCCAATGTTTTACCAGATATAATCTCCATAATAGAACAGAGGGAGATGGTTGCAAACCATTCTAGAAGCAACATGGTAATTAAAGGATATCAGAAACACATGCAGCAAAGCTGAGTCTGATAAATTCAAGTGTAAAAGTAACCAGTCTGCAATAAATGCAGCTCTGCTTGTACCAAGTGTTGTGTCTTACTATAGGGCAAACAGCAGTGATCAGCACTCCATTCAAGCAAAAATGCCTTGGCGGCATTCAAAAGTTTCAGACCTGTGAGTGCCTTCTTATCCTGTGTGTATAATATATTATATTATATTTGGTTGATGTCGGTGCACACAAAAGGACTTTTAGTATCCAAAATAACTTTTATTCACAACTAGTTTTGTGTAGTTACGACGTTTCGGTCCTTTTTTCTGACCTTTTCAAGCTGAAATGCTACTTGCTACTTGCACACAACAATATCAGAAATGCTACATGCTACTTGCACACAACAATATCAGATCATGTAGTTCTGATGACTATGAAGAAGGGAAATGGGTTAATGTAAAATCCCAGAATCCCAGGTGGCACTTACAAATCAGTTGCTTAGATTCTGCATGTTTAATTAATAAATGGAGAAAGGGCTATTTTAACCATTATGCAAAACCCTTCTGATTGTGGACATATCTCCATAGACTCAATTACACACTAAGCATATTTCTATTTTATAATAATCTTATATTGTAAGTGGATATAAATTTAGTGATCAGATCATCTCATTATTGGGGGATGCTTATAATAAATGTAAGTAGCAGGGCTGCACTAATTACAACCTGGTTGTATTTACACTGCATGTTTTCAATATACAACCGCTACCCTATACATTCCCTATCTGCTCTCTGCTGTTTGAGACTGCTTGTCAGGGAATGGTGAAACTAGCAGTGTAACTACATAGGCACTTGGGTTAGTTACTATCTTACAGGCTGTTTGGCTTAAGGAAAGCAATTACAAGCTCTGTAACAAAAACACAATTTTTAGCATTTATCTGTTTTACCAACATATTTGTGCAGTTTATACTGCTATACAACAACACCATAGATATAATTCCCAGGAGCTTCACAACATTCATTTCTGCAGCCCAACTAAATAACCAGCCATCTATTTGCAAATCTCTAACCTAAATACAAAGGCAAGACCTGCTAGTTTGACTGCTGATTAGAAACTAAGCTGCTCTGAAGATTTCATGCTGTTTTATAGTGTCTCATAAACACACCCCCAAAATCTGATTGGTCTAGATACAATCTTAAATCTGATTGGATCTTGGATGTTGGACCAATCAGATATTGGGGGGGGGGGTTATAGGAGTCACTACAAATAGTGAACATTAGCAAGGAGAGCTAGTTTCAGTTTTGTGTTTCATCTGAGATTTTATAGCTTTGTTCTGAGGCATGCACTGGGTATAAGCTTATTGAGTGATTTTGGCTGGGTAGCTTGAATGGGCAGCCCTTAGTCAGATGGTTTCTCAATTTAGTTCTCAGTATATAGATTTAAAAAAAAATCCTGAAATGTATGATTTGTTATCCCAACTAAGTTCTCAACAGGAGGTCTGAGTAACAGAGCTGTTTGTGTTGGAATAATCTGGTTCCAATGTTTTACCAGTAATAATCTCCAGTAATAGAACAGAGGGAGATGGTTGCAAACCAGTCTAGAGAGCAACATGGTAATTAAAGGGATATCAGAAACACATGCAGCAAAGCTGAGTCTAAAATTCAAGTGTAAAAGAACCAGTCTGCATAAATGCAGCTCTGCTTGTAACAAGTGTTGTGTCTTACTATAGGGCAAACAGCAGTGATCAGCACTCCATTCCAAGCAAGGAAATGCCTTGGCGGCATTCAAAAAGTTTCAGACCTGTGAGTGCCTTCTTATTTCTGTGTGTATATATATATATATATATATTTGGTTGATGTCGGTGCACACAAAAGGACTTCTTAGTATCCAAAATACAACTTTTATTCACACATAGTTTTGTGTAGTTAGCGACGTTTCGGTCCTGTTTTCTGACCTTTTTCAAGCTTGAAATGCTACTTGCTACTTGCACACAACAATATCAGAAATGCTACATGCTACTTGCACACAACAATATCAGATCATGTAGTTCTGATGACTATAGAAGAAGGGAATGGGTTAATGTAAAATCCCAGAATCCCAGGTGGCACTTACAAATCAGTTGCTTAGATTCTGCATGTTTAATTAATAAATGGAGAAAGGGCTATTTTAACCATTATGCAAAACCCTTCTGATTGGTGGACATATCTCCATAGACTACAAGTACACTGCCCACTATAGGAGGAGAGAAATCAATTGCTACACCCATAAGAAACACAAAAATGAAAATAACTTGATACCGGTAACTGTTCAAAAAAAATAATGAAAGTGTATGGCAAAAGTACACAGGATAGCGCTCTGTACACTACAGCAAAAAATAGTTTTGGGGGTGGACATATCCCTAACAATCGAACCCCTCTGCCCCAGGTACTTCGAATTTTAACTTTTTAAAAAAAAAACAAAAAACACAGTTTTACATAGTTCTCATTTTTAAGACACCATCATTTTTTTTAATAAAAATCCAAGCTCAAAGTAATAAAAAGAAAATATCTGTTTGTAATTCTGCTGCAATATAATACAATTGATTCCTCTATAATTATGTGACACAGGCTTTGTGTCTTAGACAGCCTAGTCTACCTGTACACAAGCGCACCACTTAAAATGTATTGATGTACATAAATGTCAAAATGATGTGTAATGATCATTAATTATAAACATATATGTAAGTCGATAGTGTAATGACTCAAGGTAATATCAATCTCCACCAAACCACTAATCCTTATAGCAGGATTCCTTTTATTATTGCCTCTAGGGATGTAGCTGTAGGAATAAATTTGTTTGCACCTGTGTAATTGTTATGTGATAGTTATTTTCTACAGTAAGACAACATGTAATAGCAGTAGCACCTTGATTCAATCATGGTATTGTGCTATAAACTACATTGTAAATCCAAGTGGTCAATTTTAGCTAACAGACACAGAGAATGTTTGATGTAGCTTACTATAGTCACAATCTAGCCTCATTCTGACAAGCAGGTCATTGGATCATTGTTCTATACATTATTCCAAAACTGATCAGAACCTATGTCATTTGAAATTATCTGCATCATCTAAAAAGCTTTAAGGCTAGGCCACACTTGCACGTTTTTTGTGATTTGGTTATAATGGAAACCGCGGGAACGAAAAAAAAACGAAGAAAGTGCGATATCACTCACTATCGCGTGCACGACTTTGGTGCATTGTAGTGTAGCCTCAGCCTTAACATTTCTGAATAAAAGTTGGTTATGGCTCTCTTTTACACGCTGAGCTATTCAATTTAAAAATGTCGGTTTAATTTATTCTGCCTGGCTCTAAAGATCCTTTTATAATTAATTACCTGAATTAGTAAAGACACTTAAGCTAGGTACACACCTAGTGATTTTTCCTCGGCCAGGAGGAAGGACTGTCGGTCGCGGCAAAAGCAGCTGCGTTCCGACAGTTACCGCAACGATCCTCTATGTCCTCTATGGACCGCACGATCGGACGAGGTTTTCCGACATGTCCGATCGTCCTTTCATCTGATTTGGACGAACGGTCGGTCGGACATGGCCGCATTCGGATGCGATAATTTTGGTCTGATTGTCCAATACACTGAACTATCGGTTGATCGTGTGTACCCAGCTTAACTGATCCAACCAGTAAGACACGGTTCAAACTTATTTGTGTGTTTGTGAGGTTGTAGCTTTAGGCTGGGTACACATGGAGGAACTTTTTGTCCCGACTGAGCTCTTGCTACGATTTGGCCGAACGAATATCGATATCGGTCGTGGCTGCCCGCCCCACACCAGACAATATTTTCGGCCGATCAACAGAAAGTGCCGGGAATCAGTCGGTCGGCCGAAAATATTGTCTGGTGTGTACCCAGCCTTAAATAGAAGACACCGAATGTCAACAAAAACAGAATAATGTTATCTTGTCTTTTCTATCCCAGAACAAGGAGAACATAAGCAATTATGAGTCATGATTGGTGTCACTTTCTGGATAAACTACAATATTTTAATAAGGGACATATGTTGTTTTTAAAGGATTTCTGTTCTTTTATACTAACAACAGTCTATTTTTGTTAGTGGATTCTAACATTTCCACATTGTACACAGAATCATGTACAGGGACAATATTCTTCATTCAATATAAACACCATCGCAGTATTAATTGTCATAGAATTAGGTACAAGCCAATGACATTGTCAAGCAGCATCAAAGTATCTTCTGTAAATTCTCTGGCATTTTATTTATGACATTTACTAGAAAGTTTTCATTGCGTTCCCTGATTATTCATTGATAGTTAAATGAATAAATGAGAATGAGAATGAAATCTAAAATATTAACAATCCCTATAATGAACCTATTCAAGCCCCTTTTACCAATCCAGCACTGGAAAGGAGGAGAGTGTGGACGTCACTTAAAAGTATTCAAACTGTTCTGCATTGCAGGTGTGGTTCACGTAAATAGCGGCTGTTCTGATGTCAGCATAAAAAGGTTTTCTCAGTACAAAATCCAACACAAATGGTTTTGAATCGTGTGCCTGGTGCAGTTTCCAACAGCTAATGGGAACCATGCAGGCCCTGCAGAACCATAAGAAAGCCCCGCCATCCCAATATAACATCGGTTAGTGTGGGATTTACATATATTTAGGTGATTCTTTTTGAAATCTCCCCCTTATTCACACATCATGTGAACACGCATCTGTCAGAGATGGTTTAATGTCCATACAACTTGTCTCATGCATTTCGGGGGACACGGAATTGTGTGTGTGTGTTTTTTTTTTAAATCTATTATCAGATTTAAATTTATTTTATAACCAAATTGTAATTTTTTACTTGATTTGTCACTAAAATAATATTACCTAGACTGTATTTATATACAGAAATTCATTCCATTGAAAGGTGTGTGGTATAAAGTAACAGCCAAGGCCTTTAAATATTTGGTTATTTAATTGGCTTTAAAATGTGCATAAGGCCTAAGAATACTTTACGTAGTGTAATAAAAATGACTCTATTTATAAGCTTTGCTGTGGGGCATATGATAGCTTTACGTTTGCCTTCTATTCCTATTGCATTTAGGTGTATAAATAGGATGTGCTATTTTGCTTCATAAAGCATTTTCCACGGCCTAAGGCAGAACAACACTTTTATGGGTCAAAAAAATGGCTTTGGCAATCACATTCTATACTAATTTGCTGAGAAAGACATGTAATAAAATACAGATATTGTATGTCCATATCTGTAATGCATCAATCCTTGACACTTTAAAAAGGACCTTGTGCCCAAAACATGTCATGTGTTTCACTCTAATAAACAAGCTTTTTTGCAATTAGCGATGGTGTTGTTGTTTAAGACCTTCCAAGAAGCAACTGCATCCTTTATATTCTTAATGCATCAATCCTTATCGCCATATATATTATACAAATAAATACTGCATTCCCGTTGCTTGAGAGCGCTTTGCCAAGTGCGCGTGTTTGCGTTCACAATCGAAGCACATGAGATTGCGCAAAAAAATGCGTATTGCATGAGCTCCGATTAACAGATCGTGCACTTACATCAATTGGGTCACACTAGTGTGCACTTTTAAAAGCACAAACGGATCGCAATCGCGCATCAGCGTGCAAATCAGTGTGGTGCAAAAGCACACCAGTGTAGCCCTAAATGTTCATGAGAGAAGTTACCCGCATATGCTCTCCTCCGATGTTCCATTGTTCCTTTGTAATGTACATGCATGTGCATACTTTACAGAGGTCTGTTAAGACCTGTCAGAGAAGCAGCGCTGGATCGTGATCGCAGTTCCCTAACTTTCCTCCTGTCACCTGATCATTTAAATGGTAACTATAGTGAAAAATGACTTTGCCTCATCCTAATCTATAAATTAATACATGTCATTAGCACATATTCTGAGGGTGTTGTTTCGCTGCTTTTATACAATACAGTAATTGATTTGCTCAGGTTCCTCTCCTCCCTCTTAAACAACACCTGCTTCCATCTGGCCAGACTGTCTATAAGGGCAAGCATGCTCAGTACTCACTAAGAGGCAGCATTGGAAAAGGGAATTTCCCATCATGCAATTTACATCATTTGCATGAACAATGTATCCATTCCAGTTATAGCAAAACTGCACCTAGCAGAAGATAGTTCAGATTGGATATCTAAAGATAACTATTTTTTCAGTATTGATGTCCTTTCATACCTGTTACCTTGAAGTAAATGTACAGAAAGTGCTTGCAATAAACTTTTTTTGTTGCAGGTCTTTTTACTTATGTGTGTTCTGCTGCGGGAATTGCTGCCATTCCAGTGGATTATCCAATAGTTCACTTTCTGTATAATGAGGTATTCAAGTTGGTTTTTCCTGGCTATGCAAGGCTCTGGGCCAGGGATTTCCAACCTGCAGCCCTCCAGATGTTGGAAAACTACAACTACCAGCATTCCTCCATTGCAGAAAAATCCAAGGAATACTGGAAGTTGTAGTTTTCCAACATCTGGAGGGCCGCAGGTTGGACCTCCCTGCTCTGGACAATAGAGCAATCCATTATTAGTGGACATATATTTAGTTATCAAATCATCTCATAATTAGGGTACACTTATAATTAATGTAAGTTACAGGGCTACGTTAATTACAACCTGATTGTATTTATACTGCAGTGATGCTGACAGCCTTGCATGATTTCAATGTACAACCCCTAACTGCCCTTAGGAAATGGTGGAACTAGTGGTACAACTGCATATGTATTAGATTTTCTTACAATTTTAGTAGAAAAACAAATGAAAACAAGGGGCCATATTTATAAAGCCGCTGTATCGCTCTTCAGCGATACCGCGGTCGTAAATGTACCAACGTTTGTTAATCGGTTTACGATCGTAAATTATGATACCGATCGTTAGTCGTAGTATCGCTAAAAAGCAATAGGGCTGCTTATTAATATGGCCCAAATAAGGGCTTATGCAACTCAAAAAATGAAATTGCTTATTTATTGGATATACAATCGCGGTTCTTTATCAAGTGTGACATTTGATGAAAAAAACTAGTAGTGCAATACATATGTTAGATTTGCTCACCATTTTGTAGGCTATTGGCTGAAGTAAAGCAAATTCAGGTTCTGCGAACAAAAGTCTATTTTACCACTTATCTGTTATACAACATGTATCTGCTGTTTATGGACTACTACACAATAGCACCATAGGTAAAAAACTAGGAGCTAAAGATTATTCATTGCTGCAGTCCAACTAAACAACCGCAAATACTTGCAAATCTCTAACCTAAATCAAAGGCAAGGCCTGCTAGTTTGACACTGATAGACACTGAGATTCTTTGAGGATTTCAGGAAGTTTTAGTGTCTCATAAACCACACAAGAACAAATCTTAAATATGATTGGCTCTTGTGTATTGACCAATCATATGCTGGGGGGGGGTTGGGGGTGGGGGTGCAAACTGAGCTAAATGTGCAATTTTGGTGCCTGGTAGTTACAGTGTAGAAGCTCTCGTTTGCTACAACTATTTATCATTGTTTGGAGCTCAGTGTATAAAAAAGATTTCATATGTTATTTCAGAAAGTAGTTGCCAAGTATGAAGCCTGAGGTTTTCTCAGCCTGATCAATTTACTGGCTTGAACAAAATAATGTTGGTTGTAGTTGTGAATCTAATCAGGTAAACACTAGGATGGCCGGTTCGCGGATCCGAACGGATCCGCCACGGATTTATCCCGTTCCGAACGGCGGATTTTTCGGATTTTCCCTTCATCTTCCGATTCACGAATTTCGTATTTTCGAAAATTTTCGAAATTACGAGTTTTCACGTAAAAAATGCGTGAAAACACGTAATTTCGAAATTGTTCAAATACAAGGATTTATCTTATTTCCATAAATAAATATTTTCGAAAATTTTCGAAATTACGAGGATTACATGTATTTTCGAAAATACATATTTTCGAAATACTAGTTCTCGTATTTTCGAAAATTCCAGAAAATACGCAAAAACCCGTATTTTCGAAACATACAAAAATCTCGCAATTTCGAGGGTATTTTTCGTTTTAATGGGTCCGCTCGCGGATTTTCGAATTTTCGATTTTCGTAAATTCGCGGATCTCGAGCGGACCGGATTTTGCGAACATTTTTCGGACATCTCTAGAACCACTGTATGTCAGTCTGAGTCCGGAATGGAGGTGGCGCGATATTGGAGAGTAGAAGAGTAAATTTACTATATAAATATACCTGTTACCTTGAAGTAAATGTACAGAAAGTGCTTGCAATAAACTTTTTTTGTTGCAGGTCTTTTTACTTATGTGTGTTCTGCTGCGGGAATTGCTGCCATTCCAGTGGATTATCCAATAGTTCACTTTCTGTATAATGAGGTATTCAAGTTGGTTTTTCCTGGCTATGCAAGGCTCTGGGCCAGGGATTTCCAACCTGCAGCCCTCCAGATGTTGGAAAACTACAACTACCAGCATTCCTCCATTGCAGAAAAATCCAAGGAATACTGGAAGTTGTAGTTTTCCAACATCTGGAGGGCCGCAGGTTGGACCTCCCTGCTCTGGACAATAGAGCAATCCATTATTAGTGGACATATATTTAGTTATCAAATCATCTCATAATTAGGGGACACTTATAATTAATGTAAGTTACAGGGCTACGTTAATTACAACCTGATTGTATTTATACTGCAGTGATGCTGACAGCCTTGCATGATTTCAATGTACAACCCCTAACTGCCCTTAGGAAATGGTGGAACTAGTGGTACAACTGCATATGTATTAGATTTTCTTACAATTTTAGTAGAAAAACAAATGAAAACAAGGGGCCATATTTATAAAGCCGCTGTATCACTCTTTAGCGATACCGCGGTCGTAAATGTACCAACCGTTTGTTAATCGGTTTAACGATCGTAAATTTATGATACCGATCGTTAGTCGTAGTATCGCTAAAAAGCAATAGGGCTGCTTTATAAATATGGCCCAAATAAGGGCTTTATGCAACTCAAATAAGTGAAATTGCTTATTTATTGGATATACAATCGCGGTTCTTTATCAAGTGTGACATTTGATGAAAAAAACTAGTAGTGCAACTACATATTAGATTTGCTCACAATTTTGTAGGCTATTTGGCTGAAGTAAAGCAAATTCAGGTTCTGCGAACAAAAGTCTATTTTTACCACTTATCTGTTATACCAACATGTATCTGCTGTTTATGGACTACTACACAATAGCACCATAGGTAAAAAACCTAGGAGCTAAAGATTATTCATTGCTGCAGTCCAACTAAACAAACTTCCGATCACGAATTTCGTATTTCGAAAATTTTCGAAATTACGAGTTTCACGTAAAAAAAAATGCGTGAAAACACGTAATTTGAAATTGTTCGAAATACAAGGATTATCTTATTTCCATAAATAAATATGTTCGAAAATTTTCGAAAATACGAGGCATTACATGTATTTTCGAAAATACATATTTTCGAAAATACTAGTTCTCGTATTTTCGAAAATTCCAGAAAATACGCAAAAACCCGTATTTTCGAAAATTTCATACGAAAAATCTCGCAATTTCGAGGGTATTTTTCGTTTTAATGGGTCCGCTCGCGGATTTTCGAATTTTCGGATTTTCGTAAATTCGCGGATCATCGAGCGGACCGGATTTTGCGAACATTTTTCGGACATCTCTAGAACACACTGTAGTCAGTCTGAGTCCGGAATGGAGGTGGCGCGATATTGGAGAGTAGAAGAGTAAATTTACTATATAAATTACAAGGATTTATCTTATTTCCATAAATAAATATTTTCGAAAATTTTCGAAATTACGAGGATTACATGTATTTTCGAAAATACATATTTTCGAAAATACTAGTTCTCGTATTTTCGAAAATTCCAGAAAATACGCAAAAACCCGTATTTTCGAAAATACAAAAAATCTCGCAATTTCGAGGGTATTTTTCGTTTTAATGGGTCCGCTCGCGGATTTTTCGAATTTTCGGATTTTTTCGAAAATTCGCGGATCCTCGAGCGGACCGGATTTTGCGAACATTTTTCGGACATCTCTAGTAAACACATGTAGTCAGTCTGAGTCAGAATGATCACAGTATAAAATGCAATAAACTTACAATAATGCAGCCCTGCTAATTACTTAATCAATCTGTCTGACTCTGTGTATGGGCTAGGCCACACTGCTGCGAATTTTCTGCGTTTGCACATGCGTTTGCTTCAAATCATTGGAATCGCAGCAACGCACCGAAAACAATAATTAGTTTGTGTAAACGGTCATATAAGAATTTTACTTCTTTCCAGATTTACTGTATCATCTTCCACAAAATCGTTTCCTAAGCCCTCTGTACCACTTTAGATTTGTCACTAAACTGACAACAAACACTACTTAACCATCAGTTTATCAGTGGAGGCCATTGTCGAATATATGAAGCGATACATCTTGATGGGCATTGTTCCCCTGCACTAACTGTGTCACTTGTGTTATTTCCGGAGAAGAAAGCCCTTAAAGAAGGTAGCAGGACCACTGAGGAGGTTGGTCTCAATCATTACATTAGAATGCTGTTATCTTGGTTCTAGATGTATGTTACAATCACCACCACTACACGTTTTCTCTCCCCAATTTTTAGCAATTCATGGACACTACCGTATATCTCGGTATACGTCGAGGTTTTCAGGCTGTAAAAACAGCCTGAAACGAACCTCGCTTATCTCAGTCAGTCACTTACTGGTGAAGGAATCCGCTGCCGCGGCACTGATGGTCCCTCACACTGACGTACCGATCGGCGCGGGAATAGACCGGCGCCGAGTCTGTGACGTCAGTAGATTGCGACCGTCAGTGGACGCGGGCCGCCGGATTCCCTCCATCAAGATTCGGGGGCCCAACTCTCCTGCAAAGTAAGGCATTAGGTATTAGTGTAAGTGTAGTTAGGCAGGGGAGAGAGATGGGTTGCAGTGAGTATGGTACGTTACTGTAGTAGTGTAGTGTAGTGTAGGGCAGGGTGAGAAGATGGAGGTGCAGTGTAGTTAGTGTAGTGTACTAGTAGTAGTGTAGTTGTGTAGTGGCAGGGTGAGAGATGGGTGCAGGGTAGGTAAGTGTATGTGTACTGTAGTAGTGTAGTGTTAGTGGCCAGGGTGAGATAGGGGGAGGCAGTGAGTAGTAGTGTTAGTGAACTGTAGTCGGGTAGTGTAGTGGCAGGGTGAGGAAGATGGTGCAGGAAATATGTTTTTATCTGGGGCTGGACCTGGGGCTGGAGGGAGAAGCCTACCTCAACTGTAATAACTGAGTCTGGTTTTTACCGTTTTGTAAGGTAAACAATGTTGTACCTCGACTTATACTCGGTCGACTTTACTCGGTATTACGGTACATTTAGTGGTTAATTAATAGTTTATTGGGGGGGAGCCTCAGATTATAGATATGCTGGTTTAATTCTCCTTTAATTTTTTTTGTTATTTTGCTGCTGTTATTGTTATAAATAATTAACTAGTTCTCTCTTAACATGCAACTAAATTCACTGTCAAGCAGACCACATACTTATTGGATGAAGTGAGATGTGTTCTAAGAAAGTCTAGTATCTTAAGTATGGGAAAAACCATGCGAAATAGCGATTATAAAATGTGGAACGCAAATCGTTTTTCGTTAAGGCAGTGGATGCACTATTTGATTGTTTATATAATATGCCTGTATATATGTGAACATTTTAGAAGGTATTTGCAAAGAAAAAAATCCGGATTTCTGACCCAATTATAAAAAAATTATAAGACAAAAAAAATATTTTTAGCTCTTCTCTCTAATATACAAATAGAGAAATACACGCAGTTAGTGTGTTTAATACTTGTCACCTAATACAGAGGAATTAGGCTCCTCACCAGGATGAAGATAGCTGGAGCCTACACAGCAGGTATATGGTCTAGTTCTAACAGCTATCTTTTTGTAGACCATTTTTTTTAAATTTTTGTTGTTATTGAAAGTTCGGGAAAAAGCGTGCTTTCTTGTGATCTTTACACAGTGCAGCAAATTGCACAAGTGGGATCGGGATCCATCTGCCTCCCCCTTAGCCCATAGCTGTTAAGCCGTTAGGGCAGGAGGAGGCTACATGGTCACATCAGCCGGTAGGTGTTCAGGAACCACATACTTTATTTAGTTTTGGTATTCATGTGTAAACATAGCTTTTATTCATTCTGGGCTTTGAAAAATAAGATTTACAAGGAGTCAAGCGAGTTAGGGAGAGTTTTCCCCACAACTCCCTTGCTCATTATGCAAATAAGGGTAAAGAGACTTCTGGGGAATTATAATTTAATTTTGCATTTCTGGTATGTTAATTAAAATTTCCCAGCAGTAAAGGCGGCTGCCAGATGATCAGGTGATCAATGGCTGCCTCCATAAGGCACATACAAAATGGAAGACCACAGTTCCCCTTTAATCAATCTGTCTGACTCTGTGTATGGGCTAGGCCACACTGCTGCGAATTTTCTGCGTTTGCACATGCGTTTGCTTCAAATCATTGGAATCGCAGCAACGCACCGAAAACGACTGCAAAACGATTTGCGTTCCACATTTTAAATCGCATTCGCATGCGTTTTCCCATACTTAAGATACTAGACATTTCTTAGACCAATTCTCACTTCATCCAATAAGTATGTGGTCTGCTTGACAGTAAATTTAGTTGCCATGTTAAGGAGAATAAGTTAATTATTTATAACAATAAACAGCAAAAAAAATTAAAGGAGAATTAAACCAGCATATCTATAATCTGAAGGCTCCCCCCCAATAAACTATAAATTACCACTAAATGTATGTCCTATGAAATTGCTAAAAATTGGGGAAGAAAACAGTGTAGTGGTGGTGATTGTAACATACATCTAGAGACCAAGATAAAGCATTCTAAATGTAATGATTGAGACCAACCTCTCAGTGGTCCTGTACCTTCTTTAAGGGCTTTCTTCCAGAATACACAAGTGAACAGTAGTGCAGGGGAACAATGCCCATCAAGATGTATCGCTTCATAGTATCGACAGATGCCTCCACATGATAAACTGATGGCTTAAGTGGTTGTTGTCAGTTTCAGATGACAATAATCTAAAGTGTACAGAGGTTTAGAAACTGATTTTGTGGAAAGAGATACAGTAAATCTGGAAAGAAGTAAATATTCTTATGACCTTACACAAACATTAATTTATTTACATTTCCATGCTGTCCATACTTTATTTATGTTAATAGGTATATAGAGAGTTAAAGAGAAAGTTTAAAATAAAAATATCATTATTTTTAAAAATTCTTAGTTAAATTATGCATACCTAGTTATTCTAAATATATTGGCTCATTTACCCAGAACCGCTGGGCAATAATATGGAGTTAATGTCACACTAACTTGCTTACTCCATATTAGCGCAAAAGACGCATGCGCATCCAAGGCACATCCGATGAGGCCACATAGGCCATGGCCTAAGGCGCTAGGATCTATAGGGGAAGCATGTCTGAAGTCCTCAGTTTTTACTTAAAGGGGAACTAGGGTCTCCAGTCTAAATGAAAGACCAGTTTCCTACCTTTAAAATGAGACATCAACCACCTCTCTACGTGCTCCACAGCCCAAGATATAAAAAAAATGACTGACCAGAAAGTTAATGGGTGGGAGGCTGACATGTGACATTCCTAAGACTTCTCCTGCACAGTGCCGCCGGTGAGCACAGCCTCAGACTCCCTCAGTGTGTGAGGGAGACAGGAAGTCCCTCCTCCTCTCTGCTGTGTGAAGGAGCTGCAGAGAAGGTAAGGAAATCTACAGCCCTTCTCTCTCACTATGTAAAAACAGCCTTTTCAGGCAGAGTTCTCAAAGGCTGTTTCCACAGAGTTTGGGGGGAGGTGGGTAGGGGGGGTGTCAGAGTGGCCCACAGCCCCTGGGGGGCCCCTTAGGCACCCGCAGGTGGGCGGGGCTACATGGGGCTGTAAGGGAATGGGCCAAGGGGGGCCTGTAAATGGAGGGACCATGGGATCCATGAGTGGGAGGGACCAGGGGGGCAGCAAAGGGGAAGAGACACAAGGCAGATTGACTGACAGGTTTCAGAGCAGCAAGTGCAGGGGACCTGGTGATGCTGCTGCCGCCATATCACATACAAAAATGTAAATATCTTCAAAACTATGCAAAATAAACAATGGAAATAAATTGCAATTCCTATCAATTTACCTAAAGTCATTTTTTGGACCACATTTCCTCTTAAATTCCTCTTTAAACATGAATTGCTTACTGCAGTAATATCAGAGAGACAATGTACTATTAAATTTATCTACTAATTTGGGGCATTCAGCCAAAAAATGCAAATGGGTAATGTAACAACTAGTTAAGGCTAACCTGCCATGGGATTGAAGAAAACAAGTAACTAATCTTCCAACTGGTTACACTGTCACCTCCCCAATGTAGGGAGAAGGAAACCAGTGAATGAACCTGCCTTGTATCTCACTGATAGTAACTAACTTCCAACACTGGTTACACTGTCACCCTCCTAATGTACAGAGAAGTAAACCGGTGATGGACCTTCCTTGTATCTCACTGATAGTAACTAATGCTTTCCAATGTTGGGTTCACTGTCACCCCTCCCAATGTATGGAGAAGGAAAGCAGTGACTGAACCTCCTTGTATCTCACTGATAGTAACTAATCTACCCAACTGGTTCACACTGTCACCTCCCAATGTACAGAGAAGGAAAGCAGTGAATGAACCTTGCCTTGTATCTCACTGATAGTAACTATCTACCAACTGTTCAACTGTCACCCTCCAAATGTACAGAGAAGGAAAGCAGAGAATGAACCTTCCTTGTATCTCACTGATAGAAACTAATCTACCAACTGGTTACACTCTCACCACCTAATGTAGGAGAAGGAACCAGGAATGAACCTTGCCTTGTATCTCACTGATAGTAAACTAATCTTCCAACTGGTTACACTGTCACCACTCCCAATGTACAGAGAAGGAAAGCAGAGAATGAACCTGCCTTGTATCTCACTGATAGAAACTAAATCTAACCAACTGGTTACACATCACCTCCTAATGTATGGGAAGAAGGACACGTGACTAAACCTGCCTTGTATCTCACTGATAGTAACAAATCTTCCAACTGGTTACACTGTCACCCTCTAATGTAGGAGAAAGGAAGCAGTGAATGAACCTGCCTTGATTTCTGTCACAAACAATTTATGGTGGAGACATATTTATTGCATTAGGACATGGTTAAGTAATTATTTTTTATCAATCCATATAATATTTATTTAAATTGATCAGAACTATAATAATTGTTTTTTATAAATATTACCCTATTCATTGTTCTGCTTGTCACGTACTACTTATTAGAATTAATCTGTATCCAGTGATAGTAAGAGAAGAGAGAGAGAGAGAGAGAGAGAGAGAGAGTGATCTTGATTCCCCCTCCCTCCCAAGTGGTCATGTATATGGGATGGTTACAGGAAACACCAGCAGAGTAATGCTGGATAGTGCTGATAAAATTGTGCAGTGTGTGCCATTTAATGCACCTTATGACAAGCCTGGTCTTCAGACATGAGGTCCCAATCCTATATCAACTGCACTATACAATAGCCTAGGTACTTACCGGGAAATGCACTGCTGGCTCCTACGCTAAATAATAGGGGGGGGGGGGTCAGAATGGCCCACAGCACCTGTGAGTGGGTGGGGCTTAAGCACCTGGCAGTGGGCATGGGGCTGTAAGGGAATGGGCCAAGGGGGGCCTGCAACTGGAGGGACCATGAGGTCCATGAGTGGGAGGGACAAGGGGGACTGCAAAGGGAAGGAGACACAAGGCAGATTGACTTACAGGTTTCAGAGCAGGAAGTGCAGGGGACCTGGTGATGCTGCTGCCATATCACACACAAAAATGTTAATATCTTCAAAACTATGCAAAATAAACAATGGAAATAAATTGCAAAATCTCTCAGGAGAGCAATTCCTATCAATTTACCTAAAGTCATTTTTGGACCACAGTTCCTCTTT
The DNA here is from genome assembly GCA_019447015.1 of Hymenochirus boettgeri. NCBI lineage: Eukaryota > Metazoa > Chordata > Amphibia > Anura > Pipidae > Hymenochirus > Hymenochirus boettgeri. The sequence goes on along the minus strand of CM033470.1, from coordinate 99,436,319 downwards.
AAACATGAATTGCTTACTGCAGTAATATCAGAGAGACAATGTATCTATTAAATTTATCTACTAAATTTGGGCAGTCAGCCAAAAAATGCAAATGGGTAAATGTAACAACTAGTTAAAGGCTGAACCTGCCATGGGATTGAAGAAAACAAGTAACTAATCTTCCAACTGGTTACACTGTCACCTCCCAATGTAGGGAGAAGGAAACCAGTGAATGAACCTGCCTTGTATCTCACTGATAGTAACTAACTTCCAACTGGTTACACTGTCACCTCCTAATGTACAGAGAAGTAAACCAGTGATGGACCTTCCTTGTATCTCACTGATAGTAACTAATCTTCCAGTTGGTTACACTGTCACCTCCCAATGTATGGAGAAGGAAAGCAGTGACTGAACCTGCCTTGTATCTCACTGATAGTAACTAATCTACCAACTGGTTACACTGTCACCTCCCAATGTACAGAGAAGGAAAGCAGTGAATGAACCTGCCTTGTATCTCACTGATAGTAACTTATCTACCAACTGGTTACACTGTCACCTCCAAATGTACAGAGAAGGAAAGCAGAGAATGAACCTTCCTTGTATCTCACTGATAGAAACTAATCTACCAACTGGTTACACTCTCACCTCCTAATGTAGGGAGAAGGAAACCAGGGAATGAACCTGCCTTGTATCTCACTGATAGTAACTAATCTTCCAACTGGTTACACTGTCACCTCCCAATGTACAGAGAAGGAAAGCAGAGAATGAACCTGCCTTGTATCTCACTGATAGAAACTAATCTACCAACTGGTTACACAGTCACCTCCTAATGTAGGGAGAAGGAAAGCAGTGACTAAACCTGCCTTGTATCTCACTGATAGTAACAAATCTTCCAACTGGTTACACTGTCACCTCCTAATGTAGGGAGAAGGAAAGCAGTGAATGAACCTGCCTTGTATTTCTGTTACAGCAATTTATGGTGGAGACATATTTATTGCATTAGGACATGGTTAAGAGTAATTGATTTTTATACAATCCCATATAATATTTATTTAAATTGATCAGAACTATAAAAAAATTGTTATAAATATTACACCTATTCATTGTTCTGTTGTCACTATTTATTAGAATTAATCTGTATTCCAGTGAATAGTAAGAGAGAGAGAGAATAGTAAGAGAGAGAGAGAGAGAGAGAGAGTGATCTTGATTCCCCCTCCCTCCCAAAGTGGTCATGTATATGAGGGATGGTTACAGGAAACACCAGCAGAGTAATGCTGGATGGTGCTAGATAAAATTGTGCAGTGTGTGCCATTTAATGCACCTTATGACAAGCCTGGTCTTCAGACATGAGGTCCCAATCCTATATCAACTGCACTATACGATAGCCTAAGGTACTTACCGGGAAATGCACTGCTGGCTCCTACGCTAAATAATACTACCACTAATTAAAAAAAAAGATTGGTGTAACATTACAATGGGATTTGCGGCAGCTGCACAGATATCTCAAAAGACTAGATAATAAAATTTTTAATGTCAGCTAATGGATAGATTTGTGGTCATGCAAAACATTTACAGCGAATCACAGTGCAGAAGGAACTGCTATCTACCTATTACGTTGGAGGTCTGATTGCCCCCTCACACATTAGACAAGTACTGAGAAATAAGCAAAAGGGCAGTGACCAGTGTCAGTTCCACTGAGCAGCCCAATAAACCCAATGATACACTGCCCAGGCGAGAACTACCAAACCAGGGATTGGAGGACATAAAACGTAATTAGTGCAGCTGGACTACTTAGCATTTTTTAGCTTTGCTGTATGTTTTACAAATATGAACAGTATTGTAGCATTTTTTGATCCAGATGTTAAGCGGCAAAAAAAACCACTACGTGTAATGATTTGTCAATGGTGACCGCCTTATTCTAAAAGCTAGAATGTGTGAAACTAAACATTCAAGCTGGACTAGGGGAGAATAAAGTATAAATCCAACCCTGGGCGCTCGTTATTTAATATTGCATTTCCGCAACTTCTATTGCATGATTTTTGAAATCTCGCTGCAGGTAAGTCCCTTTTCGGATTTACCCACGTGCGCTAAATATTGAATAGTGGAAGTGAGATTTGCCCGGAGCGATAGCGGGTCTGGGTAAATCTTTCCCATTGTCTTCCATTTTGAAATCAGTTGAATTTATACCCCTTGTTATTCCCTGCTGTTGATATTAGTGAGCTGACATTTCAGCTTATGTAACCATCCTTCTTCTTCCCAGAATGCACACTAACGTGGAATGTTCCCAACAGTAATTTCTACTGATTGGTTGTTGGATGGGACAAACATGCTCAGATCTCTACTGAGCAACCGAATTAACCCAGGTGCTGGGCCAAGGGCAAGACCATAACATTCTATAACGGGTCCTGCAAACAGTAAATCAGTATATCTGAAGCATTTATTTATATTCAGACAAAATGCTGAATGGGCAGGTTAAGGTCATTTTGATGGAAAAATACTGCTATTTTCTCTTAAAAGTAAATGTATTTTCACTTAACTTCCCCTTTAATTGTAGTGACATCCTGTCCGCTGGTGTGAACATAGCCGCTTGTTTATTAAAAGTACCATTCCATTTATTTGGTGTATGGTGTAGAACAAATAATCTGTATTCCAGTGAATAGTAAGAGAGAGAGAGAATAGTAAGAGAGAGAGAGAGAGAGAGAGTGATCTTGATTCCCCCTCCCTCCCAAGTGGTCATGTATATGAGGGATGGTTACAGGAAACACAGCAGAGTATGCTGGATGGTGCTAGATAAAATTGTGCAGTGTGTGCCATTTAATGCACCTTATGACAAGCCTGGTCTTCAGACATGAGGTCCCAATCCTATATCAACTGCACTAACGATAGCCTAAGGTACTTACCGGGAAATGCACTGCTGGCTCCTACGCTAAATAATACTACCACTATATTAAAAAAAGTTGGTGTAACATTACAATGGGATTTGCGGCAGCTGCACAGATATCTCAAAAGACTAGATAATAAAATTTTTAATGTCAGCTAAGGATAGATTTGTGGTCATGCAAAACATTTAAAGCGAATCACAGTGCAGAAGGAACTGCTATCTACCTATTACGTTGGAGGTCTGATTGCCCCCTCACACATTAGACAAGTTATGGAAATAGCAAAAGGGCAGTGACCAGTGTCAGTTCCACTGAGCAGCCCATAAACCCAATGATACACTGCCCAGGCGAGAAACTACCAAACCAGGGATTGGAGGACAAAACGAATTGTTGAGCGGACTACTTGCATTTTTTAGCTTTGCTGTATGTTTTACAAATATGAACAGTATGTAGCATTTTTTGATCCAGATGTTAAGCGGCAAAAAAAACCACTACGTGTAATGATTTGTCAATGGTGACCGCCTTATTCTAAAAGCTAGAATGTGTGAAACTAAACATTCAAGCTGGACTAGGGGAGAATAAAGTATAAATCCAACCCTGGGCGCTCGTTATTTAATATTGCATTTCCGCAACTTCTATTGCATGATTTTTGAAATCTGCTGGAGGTAAGTCCCTTTTTCGGATTTACCCACGTGCGCTAAATATTGAATAGTGGAAGTGAGATTTGCCCGGAGCGATAGCGGGTCTGGGTAAATCTTTCCCATGTTGCTTCCATTTGAAATAGTCGAAATTATACCTATGTTATCCTTCCCGCTGTTGAGTATAGTGGCTGACATTTCAGCTTATGTAACCACTCCTTTTCTTCCCAGAATGCACACTAAGTAGAAGTTTCCCAACAGTAATTTCTACTGATTGTTGTTTGTGGATGGGACAAAATGCTCAGATCTCTACTGAGCAACCGAATTAAACCAGGTGCTGGGCCAAGGGCAAGACCATAACATTCTATAACGGGTCCTGCAAACGTAAATCAGATATCGAAGCATTTATTTATATTCAGACAAAATGCTGAATGGGAAGGTTAAAGGGCATGTCCATCCCAAAACTATTTTTGCTGTAGTGTAGGGAACGCTATCCTGTGTACTTTTGCCATATACTTTCATTATTTTTTTGGAACAGTTATCAAGTTATTTTCATTTTTGTGTTTCTTATGGTGTTTAGCAATTGATTTCTCTCTCCTATAAGTGGGCAGTGTGCTTGTAGTCTATGGAGATATGTCCACCAATCAGAAGGGTTTTGCATAATGGTTAAAATAGCCCTTTCTCATTTATTAATTAAACATGCAGAATCTAAGCAACTGATTTGCAAGTGCCACCTGGGATTCTGGGATTGTTACATTAACCCATTCCCTCCTTCTATAGTCATCAGAACTAATGATGCTTATTGTTTGTGTGCAAGTAGCATGTGATGTCAGATTGAATCAGTTTTATCAATGGTATATATATATATATATATATATATACACACACAGAAATACGAAGGCACTCACAGGTCTGAAACTTTTGAATGCTGCCCAGGCATTTCCTTGCTTGGAATGGAGTGCTGATCACTACTGTTTGCTCTATAGTAGACACACACCTTGTTACAAGCAGAGCTGCATTTAACAGACTGGTTACTTTTACACTTGAATTTATTCAGACTCACTTGCTGCATGTGTTCTGATATCCCTTTAATTACCATGTTGCTCTCTAGACTGGTTTGCAATCATCTCTCTCCGTTCACTTACTGGAGGTTATTACTGGCAAAATATTGGAACCAGATATTCCAACACATTAATAGCTCTGTTACTCAGACCTCCTGTTGAGCATTTAGTTGGGATAACAAATCATACTTTTACTGGATTTTTTCAAAATCTTATATACTGAGAACCATCTGAACTAAGGCTGCCCATTCAAGCTACCCAGCCAGAATCACTAATAAGCTTATATCCCAGTGCATACCTCAGAACAAAGCTATAACATCTCAGATGAAATGCAAAACTGAAACTAGCAACTTGCTAAATGTTCACTATTTGTATTGACTCCTATACCACCCCCAATATCTGATTGGTCCAACATCCAGATCCAATCAGATTTAAGATTGTATCTAGACCAATCAGATTTGGGGTGTGTTTATGAGACACTATAAAACAGCATGAAATCTTCAGAGCAGCTCAGTTTCTAATCAGCAGTCAAACAAGCAGGTCTTGCCTTTGTATTTAGGTTGAGATTTGCAAATAGATGGCTGGTTATTTAGTTGGGCTGCAGAAATGAATGTTGTGAAGCTCCGGGATTAATATCTATGGTGTTGTTGTATAGCAGTTATAAACTGCACAAATATGTTGGTAAACAGATAAATGAAAAAAAGTGTTTTTGTTACAGAGCTTGTAATTGCTTTCCTTTAGCCAAACAGCCTGCAAGATAGTAACTAACCCAAGTTGCCTATGTACTTACACTGCTAGTTTTCACCATTCCCTGACAAGCAGTCTCAAACAGCAGAGGGCAGATAGGGAATGTATAGGATAGGGGTGTGTATATTGAAAACATGCAGTGTAAATACAACCAGGTTATAATTAGGCAGTACTTACATTTATTATAAGCAATCCCCCAATAATGAGATGATCTGATCACTAATATATATATCCACTTACAATATAGATTATTATAAAATAGAAATATGCTTAGAAGTGCAAAATCATGGTTTAGTCCTGTGCTGAGCAGGGAAATTATTTCTCTATTGCCCCAGAGCACTGCATAGCCAGGAAAAACCAACTTGGACACCTCACTACACAGAATTGAATGGTCGGGTAATCCACTGGAATGGCGGCAACTAAAGCGTTACTATGTACGCTTTAGTTGCTGCCATTCATGTGGCAGACGCACATAGTAAAAAGAACTTTCAAATGTTGCAACAAAATGAAAGTTTATTGCAAGCACTTTCTGCACATTTCCTTTAAGTAACAGGTATAAAAGGACATCAATACTGAGAAAAAATTGTTATCTTTAGATATCCAATCGAAATATCTTCTGCTAGGTGTAGTTTTGCTATAACTAGAATGGAGAAAGTGTTCATGCAAATCATGTGAATTGCATGATGGGAATTCCCTCTTTCAATGCTGCCTCATAGTGATTAGAGCATGCTTGCCCTCATAGAAACCTCAACAAGGAATAGTTAGAGGCGGAAACAAATTACCACCAGAAATGGCTCCGACTCTTTAAATTTCTGGGACTTTGAAGAGACAAGAGACATTGCAGGAGAACCGTTAGGAGCAGAGGGGTAGGTGAGGATTTTTAAACACTACACAGTGAGGCCATAGTAGGTTAAATTTTAGTTTTGGGGGTGGACAATGCCCTTAAGGGTTTAAGGTCATTTTGATGGAAAAATACTGCTATTTTCTCTTAAAAGTAAATGTATTTTCACTTAACTTCCCCTTTAATTGTAGTGACATCCTGTCCGCTGGTGTGAACATAGCCGCTTGTTTATTAAAAGTACCATTCCATTTATTTGGTGTATGGTGTAGAACAAATGCCATTTCCACTTTTGTTTTTTTTCTTTAAACTGAATTCTAGTCTTTTAAAGGGCAAATGCACCCTAATGAAAAACTTTTTATACAATGAAAGGCACCCCTGCCTAAACCCAATCACCTTGTCAGAATGTAGATTTAGAATGTTACTTTGCTCCCCGCTTGCTGGTACTTTCAAGCACGGGTCAGACCTGCAGCCACGTCTGTGACTGGAGAGCGCCACGGGAACCAAGGGCTATAAGTAGCGTTCTAAACCTTTTTTTTAACAAAATGACATGGCGGTTGGGCGGGCAGAGATGACCTACACTACAGAAAAACGTTTTTACGCTAGGTGGATGGATGGATGGATATGGATGGATCCGGGTGGTGGGAGGAATGGGGGGAAAGGGCTCCCCTGCACATGCCACTGTCCTCTCAGAGGACAAGGAGGTGGCAGAAACCTTTTGGACAGGAAGACGCCTACAACTCTTCAGTTTCCTGGATTTTGGACAAGCACTGCAGAGGAACGATAAGGAGCAGAGATGTAAGGTAAGGATTTTTTAAAAGTATACAGAAGTGGGTTAAATTTTAGTTTGGGGGGTGGACATGCCAGTTAACTTTGTAATTGAATTCATTATATCTCAGAATGTGGTCACAGTAACAAATACGTCTGGTGGAATTTTTCCATAAAGTAGGGGCTGAAATGATTGGTAAATGTGTGGTCATTTAATAAACTGTCAGATAGTGCTAAAGACATACCACATTCAATTAAACCAAGGGATTACATTTATTTGCACAGTGAGGCTCTATACATAAGCCTTTTACATTACACTTTATCAAAGGTTTAAGGCATGGATTGATGTCTGTGTGTTATGTTTATTGGCTAGTTAATCTTGGTAATATTGCAAGACAGGTTAGGTCTCTTCAAGTTAGACTGTTACAGAATAGAAATCATTTTATTAGGGAAACAACCACAGTCCACATTGAAAACAATTGCAATAAAATATTGAACTATATATATAGAAAAATATGTACATAAGCTCTAGAATTACCTAGATGTTTTATATATTTGTTTATTTTAACTGTCCATTTAGGTTGTGATATCATCATGTCCACCCATTAATGATGATGCCTGTCTGTCATCATTCAAACATCTGTGCAGTGTGTACCCAGCTTCGCGGTATGGCTAGGTTGGATAAGTAGGCAAAATGGGGAGGGCAAAAAGTTAAAACTAAATGGATGTATTTTGTTAAATCTCTGCAGCTATGAAGGTTATGTTCATACATATTGTTCATATACATATTGAATCTATAAAGAATCTCTGAGATAATCTTTATTTACTTTACAACTGAAGGTTTCCCCCCTCATTTTTATAGAAAACGAAGTGCAAAAGCTGGGTACACACAGTACAGAGCAGATCCTGTCTGTCATTTTTCAAAGATCTGAATACACACAGTCCAGAGCATTCTCCCTATAGGAGGGGAATTTACTGACTTTTCCGTATGAGCGTTCAGCCGACCCGAACGTTCGGCAGCTGTGCGCTCATTCAGAAAAGCGCCCACACACAGTGCCGATAAAGCCCCGATACCTTCGGATCCGATGGTATCAGGGCTTTATCAGTATTGTGTGTACCTAGCTTTAGTGTTATAGAAAGATTTTGCAGAAAAGGTTAATATGAAAAGAGATAAAAATGATATGGCTGCCTACTTACTCTGAAGACAATATTGATCTTATGGGTCAGTGTGTTAGTCTCCCTAAAAGCAATTCCTTGCAACTCGGAGATTTCATTGTCAATATAAAAGCAGCAAGATTCATGAACTAGACAAAGGATTATGAACAACAGTTTGAAATCTATAAGGATAAAAATCTTAGTCTTGAGAAAATAAATGAAAAAGATAAAAATCGAATTTCAAAAGCTATTTTCTGTATAATTTCTTTCAAATTCTTATTAATTTGGCTTGAAAAAGCCAAATTCCTATTCTTTCTTTTTCTTCTTCTTCCGTTTTATTCTTACCCCCAACCCCCCACACAGACACAGGTAAACCCACCTACTGACCTACCTTTCCATTCCCATGGAAGCCATACTTAAAGGGTAACTAAAGTAAAAAAAAAATAATTTTGACCAATCATCAAAAATGTTTTTTTAACCCCCAACCTGACACAGGTACACACACCTACTGACCTACTCTTCCATTTCTGTGGCAGACATACTTAAAGGGTAACTATAGTCAAAAATAAATTTTGATCAATAATCAAAAAAGTTTGACACAGGTACATACACCAACTGAGGTACCCATTCATTCATGTGGCAATCATATTTAAAGGGTAAGTATAGTAAAAAAAACAACAACATTTTGACCAATCATCAAAAAAGTTAGTCTTTTATCCACCAACCTGATTCGAGTACACACACAAACTGACCTGCCTTTAATTTTTGTGACAGCCATATTTAAAGTAAAAAACAAAAATGTCCTCATCATTGGCATTATTGAGTTTTAAAATCTGCAGCACAAACACATACATTCAATTCCAAAATGCAGTCTTTCAAGCCAAATTCAAAGTTTATACTTAAACTTTCCCTTTCTAGTTTTGCAATTGAAGTCTCAAGGGGGGTTTGTAACAAGTAATAATTACACCATACCGGTAGCAATAATATTACACCCCTGACCCCATCCTTATTTACATTCTTCTTCTCTTTTATTGCAATATGTTCTCTTTAGCAAATTAAAAAGGATTAGGAGACAATGATGTTGACAGAATTTGTTCTGGAAAGGTTTGGACCAATGAAATGTGAGAAGATAAGAGGATATTAATTAGCCAAAGGTTCATACACACGTGTAATTGCAGGAGCCGACCAGCGACACACGATGTGTATGAGCGCCTGTGCCGACAATCATGCATGACAATGTGGGCACTTTGTCGTCCAAAATAAATGTTCAGTCAGGCCTCGTTGATGATCTGCCAGGCGAATCGGTCAACAATGCTCGACCGGACATCCATTTCAGATGACGAAGTGCCCACATGGCATGATTGTCGGGCAACATGGGTGCTCATACATATTGTGCATTGTGTGTTGGCCCCCGCAATCGCACTTGCGTATAAAGCTTGACGTTCTGAATAACAACAGAAATAAATCACATTTATTAAATCCATTTTGAAAGGTTATGTTCACACTCGGAATAAACTTTTAACTCCACACTAATCAACCCTACATTTGCAATATTTACCTTTCTCCCTAGTAGGAGGTAAATGTAAAATTGATTATGTAAGCAGCTCTGCAGAGAAAGGAACGTTTTGCAAAACTGTGGGTTGGAGCATGATTACAATAAACCAAATAGAAGAAAAAGAGCACAATGCAACACTCTATGTAATAAAGACTAAAATTCCTTTATTGTATGCACATAAAAATGTTAAAAACACACTGCTACCTTCTCTAAAGTGCAAAACATATCAACCAGAAACAATGCTCAGTGGGCTATTACAGTATTGGCATAAGTATCCATAGCCCCCCCACTAATAGCATATCTACCAGTCCATAGGTCTGTCACAGCGTCAAGTACATCTGGAGAGAAGGCAGGGACTAAAAAGGCAGGGCAGTGGGACGCGTTTCGCTCAACAACGGCATGTTCAGAGCTTCCTCAACCATGCTGCTCCTTCCCCCTATTTCGGCCACTTTTAAACATATGGAGACGCGGAAGTAAGTTGCGTACGAGTGACGTCACTCCGCACCACACGTCGACCCTATTCTCTTTGGAAGCGCCGGAGCATGATTAGTGTGGGGATAAAAGTTTTTTCTGGGAGTAAATATGCCCTTTAAACAAAAAACTCCATGCAATCTAAACATAGGTAGATTGCACCTATTAACTAATATTATTAACTAATATTAACTAATATAAAATAATATTAACTAATACCTGTTATTACTCCTGCTCTCTGCATCACAGGTTTTAAAAGTCATGGGGCCATACTTCATTTAGCTTGGAATCAATGAGATTATCACATTAGCTGCCATCCTAAAAATGAATGCTGTTTGAATGCAAAGAATCTCATTATTGTGCAGCAAGTACATTAAGCCAACTCTGAATTAACTCTGTAAGAACTGTAAGAAATATGGATAGCAGTACATGTTTACCCAAGAAGATTGTTTACCCAAGCTAGATATTGGTGGGGCGGGTGTGACACGCGGTCTGGTCACATTGGTGGCCAATGACCAAAGTTAGAGTGGAGGTGAGGGTCCGTAAAAAAAATGATTTCCGAGGGAATTAGGGGGGCCAAGTTAAAAGCAAGGACCTCCAGGGTAGTGATTTAAGAAATACTTAAGAAGAAAAGGGCGAAGAGAGGGACGGGAAAAGGGAGTAAAGGAAGTATAAAGCGCGTGGCTAAGAGAGGAGGGGGGTAAGGAGATCGGTTTTTCTTGCACCTGTTTCTTTTTTTCCCTTCTCTTTTCTTCGTGACGATCACCTCAATGTTGATGGTGCACGTTTTGGTGGGCGACGAGGCTAGGGTTCTGGAGGCTCTTTAAAGTAGGTCTGGGGGGAGGGCAACGTATTACACTACACGGTGTGGGTAGACCTGAGGGGGCGTCGGTCCTGGCGGGTCTAGCCCCCCCTGTCCTGTTAGCGGCGTGCGGGGGGATGGGGTGGCGGGGCGCCTCGCGGATCGCCTCGGATAAGGAGGATGTAGCCCAGGATCTGGCAGTAAATCATGGAATATGCCAATGGTATGTTTCACAATGCAAGGAGTTGGCTGGAAAAAACGGCGAACTTGTCAATCATAGCCAACGGTTAAAGGAACGGTATGATGTACCTGGTTTTTTATTATATAGCAGGATAATGGCTTAAGATTCACACGACTGGGACAGTAAACTATGAATGGGTACTCCTTATTAGAATGACGAGTTAATAAGAAGGAGGAGGAGTAGGTAGGATGTTAACACAGGATTGACGCCAAATTAAAAGATGGAACAGGGGGTAGAGCAACGAACTGCGGCCGAAGCAACATTCATTGGGAATTGGCCAGGAAGCAGAAGGTATGTACTCATTTTTGTTATAAGCCGCTCAAATGCCAGGCGGGAAGGGAAAGTGCACTGAGGTGGGGAATGCATCTCCAATGCAGAGTTGTGCGAAGGATAGCTGGTTATGGGGCCGTTCTGGTCGGTGGGGTTGTTTAACTAACCTGCATAGAGGCTTACTGGCCCTGCCGACACCTCAACGGGATTTAGCGTTCTTTAAATTTCCCCGTACTCGAGACTTTTCTTCACAAGATTGGGTTAGAGTTCCCTACTAGACAGAGCTGCCGTTGTGGGATCTCTGGTGATATCTGCCATCACCCAGAGCTCATTTGTGAGTGAAGTAATGGGCGAGCTTGGGCAAAGTGACCCCATTGCCTGTGTCATTATATAGGTTGCCAGAAAACTAACGTGCACTGGCTCACAACACCTTTTAACTTAGGACAAGCTAATTTCACCTGCTTTCAAAGGATTGCTCTGCCTCTTTAGGCCCCTGGGGGGAACTTTTCAGGTCAGATCTGCGCAGGATGGGGGACAACTTAACGGATATAAAACTATAACATTACCTTCGGGTTGTACGCCTTAGGAACCAGTGTAACCACATATGTCCACTCCGCAGTTAAGCTCCGGTTCACCACGGGGGACTGGCCACCCAAAAGAAAAGGGCTTTTCAAAACTTTTGTAGGAAACGCGAGAAGCGCACAGGACACGGCTTCCGCGGATTCAAAAGTTGTAATAAAGAGGAAAGGACAGGCAAGAAAAACTAGCTTTCCACCGCAACTGAATATCCGATTGAGACCCCAGCCGTCCCACCCCAACGATGTTTAAGATATATAACATGGTAAAAAATGAGGCTCGGAGTGAGGTGGTTGTAGAGGATGCGAAGCAAGGTCTAACTGTAACCGTTTTTTTACACGTGTTTTTACTGTTGAGAACTCCTCAGTCGGGGGTTGTGACCCGGTGCACGGGAGGAATGAATGCGTTTACATTGGATCAGACCGCGTGATATGTACGGAATGCATTAGGACACACGTATATAATATACAAGAAAGCGCCATGACCAGATTGATTGACCTCCGATTTTAAAGAGCTCTCGTTCGTTCTAGCAAAGACTGGGTCGCTCATTTTAGATCGCTCTTTGTCCCTGGGGATGTGCCGGGTTGGAAAAAAGCCAAGGGTTAATCCCCCCATAAGATTCAAAAAAGGTAGTCGGTCACGCTGGTGGAAATAGGACTGTAACGCCCTAAATCAGTGGATAGGGAAGGTGATGGAACTTTGTTACGGGATTAATCCTTGACTTTGTCTCCAGCTGACATCGATTATACGGTAGTCGCATGGATGATTTTGAGAATATGTATCAGCCAGACAAATTTAATGGTTTTGGATGAAGAAGTGGTAATAGAAGTTCGAGTTCAGGCACAGCTGGGACTGTGGTATGATTGGATTTGCATCAAGCCTGATAGTGCCAATAGGCGACTAAGGTATAAACCTTGAGGAACTTGTTGGTCTCGAAGAAGAACATTTGTTCCTGGATAGAGAACTGGTTTATTGGACCGACCAACACGCGAGTGGTGGTGAATGGAGCACATGTGGGGTTGCTTAAAGTTTCTAAGCGGGATTCAGCTTCTTAGGGTGTTACATCAACTGTCCTCGGCTAGGGTGCAGTTTGTTTGGCCCAGTTTATAAGATGATTAAGCATTAGACCAAGTTCTCGGTAACAAATGTATGGCAGAGCTTTGGAAACCTGCCCCCCATGCTGATCAGCTTGTCTGTCACGCGCTAGTGGATTACAAAACTGGGACCGCCAGAATGGCAAGATGCGAGATTTCAATGTGATAATGTAAGGTGTGATTGGGATTTAATAATCCCTGTGCCACCCTACCTAAAAACTCTGTGTTCTGGCAAATGGAAAACGGTTGGGGGTTCTGGTAGATAAACAGACTTAAGCTGGGTACACACAGTAACGATAAAGCCCGATACCGTCGGATCCGACGGTATCGGGCTTACGTTACTGTGTGTACGTTACGTTTCTACCGAACGAGTGCGGGCTGCGAAACCTAGGTCTACCCCGTGAAACACACAGTCCCGAGCGTTCCCATAGGGAGAACTCGGGGAGTGGTGTTGCAGATCTTTGGAAAGATGGCAGACAGGATCTTGCAGACTCATGTCTTTCATCTTTCAGAAATCGTTATCGTGTTAACTTAGCTTTAGCTGAGCAAACAATGCCAGGTAGCAAAAGCTAGAGCTAGCGAATTGTCTGTATAAAGAGGGATGGACATCAGAGAGAAAAATATTATTTCCCTCTTTACACAGCACTGGTAAGGCCACATTTGGAATATGCGGTGCAGTTTTGGCTCCATATACAAAAGGGCCTCTGGAAATTGAGGCGCAGTTCAGAGAAGGGCAACTAAATAATAAGGGTGAGGGGGGCTTGCATGCAGGCAGAATAGACAAGTTAGGGCTGTTTTACATTGGAGAAGCGGCGGTTGCGTGGGGACATGATAACCTATACAATATTAATGGCCCATACAGCTTTCCTCTTTTTCACTATTATTTAGGCTTATCGTTACTTTACAGACATTTTCATTAATAGTTTATTTCATTTCTTTACAGTGAGAACGGTGGAATGATGAAACTGGGAACTGTCTTCCAGCAGAGGTGGTGGTGGTAATGGCAAGTTCATTGAATAACTTTAAAAAAGGCCTGGTATAAGTTTCAAAACTAAAAATATTGAGAATACTGGTATTAATGCAATAGATTGGTTGATCAGGGATACTTTCCGATTGCCGTTTGGAGTCAGGAAGGAATTTTTTCCCCCCTTTTTAGCTGGTTTTTTTTTTTGCCTTCCTCTGGATCAACTGTTAGATAGGGTTTTTAAAAAAAAAAAAAAGGGAATAGGTTGGACTTGATGGACGAATGTCTTTATTCAACCTTAATTACTATGTTACTATGTTACTATGTTACTATGTTAAATGTAACCCCTGTATATTGTAATAGCAGAAAAAGTCCCTGAAGAATTAAAGGGTATGTCCCCAAACGAAATTTTACTATGTGGCAGGAAAAGGCTGTAAACCTTGACCTTGCGAGGTTTACAGCTGCCAGAGATGTCCCCAAATGTACTTACCAGCACTTCCTTCCTCTGCTGCCTTCTGCTTAACTTCCGTGCCTTTTCCGTGCACAGAAGTCAAGCAGGAGGGGCTCAAGCAGCATCCACTTCTGTGATTGTCTAAGGCGTGAGTGGATGTTGGTCAAACCCCTCCTGCTTGTCTTCCGAGCACAAAAAAGGCACGGGATTTAAGTAGAAGGCGTCGGGGGAATGAAGGCTATTACCGTATATACTCGAGTATAAGCCGATGTTTTCAGGTTCTAAAATTAGCCTGAAAATGTAAGCTCGGCTTATACTCGGGTCAAGTTCCTCCCAGGAAGCAGCAAGTGTAACTTTCCTTGGAGCAGGGCCTTTTGGGCTGGGTGGTAAACTGTGCAATTGCCCAGGGTCTACATCTTTAAGGGCCCCACAGGGAGAGGGATTCCTGCATGGCACCGCTTTCAAGTTTTTCTCTGCCCGGCTGTCACGATCCCTAGCACAGCTGCTGCTCTCTGTGTGCCTGTGCGTCCATTCCATACACAGTGTGTTAGCTGCCTAGTTCACTGAACACTTCTATGCTTTAGGTCTGCTGCCCACTCCTGGTTCCCTCCTGGCAGCAATGCAGGGGGGCCATTTTTATGGGTTTTTTCGTCCATCACGATCCCCTAGGAGTAAAGATCTGATGTAGTAAGACAATGACTTTCCCCTTTCAGAGCTGCCGGTAATAGCAACATATGTTTCATATATTACAAGTGCTGATTAGCAAGGGATGAAAATAGCTTAGAACATTCGAAAATTTTCAAAAATACGATAGAAACTTGAAAATGGTCTCCGATCTTATTTTCTCCGATCTAATTTTCAAACGTTCAAGGCTTTTTTTCAAAAAATATTAGTACATTTTTGAAAAATTCGTTCCGGTTTTGGGTTTTTGGATTTTCAGGATTTTCCCGAGATCCGGGAATCCAAAAACGGAAAGAAATTAGTGAGTTTTGGCCATCTCTAGTAAAATGCTGGAACATAAATAAGCAACATTCTTAGATCTTTCATAGTTTATTTACTTTAGTTGCTTAGTTAAAGGACTTTAATGTAAAATGTTCATGTTTAACAAATACAATCTGTCTTGGGCTCTGTAATTTGTTTAGCTTTTCAATGTGAAGCAATTTGTTTACTTTAGGAAATGTGGTTTCATTTAAAGAGACATTAAACAGATTTTATGTATTTCATTAAGTACATGAAATCTGTATCTATTATTTACAGGGAGGTGAGAACACTTCTTTCCACCTCCCTGTGAATAATAGAAAGCCCGGGTAACAGTGCGACACTTACTTACCGGCTCCACTTGCGGCTACTTCCCAGCAGGTGGTGCTGTGTCCCAATTAGGAAACTATCTTCGGAGCATGAGCGCCAATACAAAAGATAGTAGCGTGATCGGGAGAGGCACCTGTTAGCTGGGAAGGAGTGTGTACGTGTAGCACTATTACTCAGGCGTTCTATTACTCACAGGCTGGCTTGGGGCCGGATCATTTCCTTGTCAGATTATCTACATAAAAGTACAATTTTTTTTTGCAGATTGTTTATGTCCATTTTGTTTTATTATTTTTTATTTAAAGACTTGCTTTTAAAATATATTATCTAAACAGTTAACTTTATGTGGAATGTTCAGCCCAATAAACTATGGGAACTTCACCATGAAAGCCAAGTAATAAAATTAAATTATAGGACCAAAAATAGCCTAAACCAACAAAGTATATTAAAGGACACTCAAAGCAGAACAGAACTAAAACAAAATGCCAGCTAAACCTTCAGAAGATAAGGTAGAATTTCATCACCCTGGATAGTTGCTTTTTTGCTGCAAAAAAATGCTCGCTGAGTTTGCCTCCCTGCTGTGTGAAGATCCCCACAGAGAAGCTAAAGGAATCTATGGCCCTACTCTCCCACTATGTGAAAACAGCCTTTCCAGGCAGAGTTCTCACAGTTTTCTGTAGGGGGGGTCTGAGTGGGCCACGGCACCCGCGGATGGGCGGGGCAACGGCACCTGCGGATGGGCAGGGTTAAGGCAGATATGTAAATATCTTCAAAACTGTGCAAAATAAACAATGAAAATAAATTGCAAAAATTCTCAGGAGAGCAATGCCTATCAATTTACCTAAAGTCATTTTTGGACCGCAGTTCCCCTTTAATCGAATTGCCCAGGAATCTGAAGGAAAATCAACATCCAACTGATCATTTCCAAATGATGTATTTTATCATTGTTATTTGCTGGTAAAGCTGAATAATTTGTGTATATTTGAGCAGAATATCAGTACGGTATTATTGTACTTCAATAGCTTTATTGATCCTAATATCTGTTGGGAGCAATTTGGCATGTGATCTGTTCATGTGTACAAAGCCCAAGGCAGATACAGCTTTATAAAGAAGAGAAGTAGAGCTGTGATACCTTTTATTGGCTAACTAAATTAAAAAAATAAGCAAGCTTTCGGGAGTCCTAAGCCCCCTTCATCAGGCTGGATGTTACAAAAGAAACTGAGAAATCACTTATATACATATGGAGACAGTAAACATCAAACAAATACAGATACAGACTGGGGGTGTGTGTGTGGGAAAAACAGTAGTGGAGGTGTGAAATGGGCACAAGTAGATAACTAATAATGTGAGAACAGTGTCCTTTGAAATGTATCAAACAGTACAAGACAGTGTCCTGGTGAGTGGATTTAGTCTGGGTGGTGATGTGGAATCATTTTATATTTGGCCATAAAACTCGTGTGCCTATTTAGTACATCATTCAGGGAATTTAGTTAGCCAATTAAAGGTATCACAGCTCTTATTTTATTCTCTTACTTATGGCTAACACGGTACAAACGTCAACTATAGCTTTATAAAGGTAACTACCTTGATTGCAGATTCTTTCTAAAAGCACCAAACAGATATTGTATACGTATACTTACAGTACTGGAGGGTGTGATTTCTTACCTTCTTCAGGGCCGAGCATTGACTGTTGTACATACTTATAGAGATGAATGAAACTATAAATATTATTTATCTGAATTCATATTACAAAATTTTAGCTATTTGTAAATCCTGATCCTTGGATACTAATTCGTAATCTATCCGCTAGAAATCTTATAATACAATAAAGTCCAAATCATTAACTGTACCAGTAATTATTACACGTCCAAACATGCCCAGCTAAAATTCTGTGTAGCAGTTTAATCAATCTCAAAGCTAAAAGTGTAATGGAAAAGGGGACACACACTGCTGTACATGATTTAAGTGGCGGCATAAAAAATTGAAATGCAATGCAGAGTCCAATGCAACAAATGGAAAGCTTGCTTTTACATGTTTTCTTTTGCTTTAAATTAAGGGCTGGTACACACAGGCCAATATTTTTAGCCAATCAACTGCCCAGCCTGATGGGCAGGAATCTGTTGTGAATGCAGACACAGGCAAACATATCTGACTAACTTTTAGGCAAATCGATCATTTAGGATGCTTGGGAAAATAAGTAAGGGTGTCACATACCGGCTGTGTGGTGTCTATGGGTGGGGGGATACTGGTGCCTGGAATCCCCCCTTTCTGCCTGCTCAGTGCAGTCTGCTGTTCCACTTCTCCTGGTGCCTATAGACTGTGATTGTTATGTGAATTTGAGCTGTGAGTGAGAAGCAGCATGTTTTAGGTTTTAAAAATGTATCCAGTCTGCCCTGTGATTGACAGCAGCATAGAGATCTGTATCAATATTAACCCTGCAGCTGCCTGGGGTGATTGCTGAGACTGGGTTTATCTACATTACTTACTGTACCTACTCCACTGTGATGGAGCTTAGTGAGCAGGAATAGGGACATTAAGAAATCCTGGAGAATGTTGTATAGCTGATTGTCAACATTGTATTATTATCTATATAAAGTAGAAATCGTGTATGTATGTATGTATGTATATATGTATGTATGTATGTATGTATGTATGTATGTATGTATGTGCTCACCTCACAGCCACCCCCCTGAACAGCGATGCCCTCTGACAGGGTCGATGCCCATGAAGTCCAGTTTGACCAATAAAAATCCTGCCCGTCACTTTCAGAGTGTGATTCCCAATTCATTAACTCAAATTAAGAGCCTAGGCTCTGTGTCCCTCTTCACTTTATGGTATGTTTACGTTTTTACCCTGATAGGCACCGCTAGATTTGTAGCGTTTGTAATGGTCCTAGTAACTCCAAGGAACAGTGCCACATCAGACCAATTATAGTCATGGGCTCTGTGTGCTGCCCGACTTTAACACAGACACAGTCCACTTCAGTGACACAACAACAGCGTAATGTACCGACGGCTACACAATTCAGAGAGCTGCAGCTTCTTTAACAGGGAACCAGACATTTTCCTTAACGTCTGTAACACATTACAATTTGCTCTTGGAAGGTTTCAAATATTGTGGCCCCCTTCAAAAAAAAGCCATTACACTCCTCCCCATCCATCATGGCCACACCCCTAAACATCACAGGTACATCCCAGAATCACGCCCACATCCACAAACATCCTGTCAATGCCTCCAAACATCACAGGCACAACCACAAACATCACACCCTTGCCCCAAAACATCCTATACACGCCCCTAAATTGCATGGCCACGTCCCCAAATATCACGACCACCAAATGCCACGTCCCAGCCTCCTGGACACCATAACATCCCAGACACGACCCATACTGTCCACACGCTAGAATGCCATGCCCCCACCCACCACAAGATAGCAGACATGCCCCATCCACCTACTCATACCAATACGGTTGGGGGGTATGGACTACACAGGAATTACCTGCATTTCCTGGACTTAAGAAAGAGACACACACTGCCCACATGTCACACACTTCACAGACAGTTAAAACTAAAAGAACAAAGATATCATGGCACAATTTGGACTAGAAAGTAAATTTATTGATTGGGATCCAATAGTCAATAGAAAGTGGTCCTTGAGCAAGGATAAAGTGCAAACAAGGTGACATACTGCTAACAGATGTGCAAAAAATAAAGCACAGCAAACAAAATGAAGCCCAGCTTTAACAACACAGACAAAGAGCAGCGTCACATGCTTCAGAGACACGGACGACCGTCAGTTGCTCAAGTGCTGTGATATTCAGTTGCAATCAACATGTTTTCCCCACAGCAAATTTCATGTAGCATGTTCACCACAACATTTGTATATTTATGCTCCAAGTGGAAAAAAGGTTTTGCTATAAACATACAGTATATACATCCCTCAACCAATGTCACCTCCTCAACTATAACAAAATTATTCAAACTCTTTTACAATATACAGTTTAATATTTATTAAATAGCTTTATGTGTACTGCCATATAAATTTGCATTGTTGAATGTGCCATAGTCCGAAAATGTTTGAAAAACACTGCTGTAGTGGTCAGTCAAAAAAAAAAGGGTTGAATTTATAAAAGGCAATGGCTTTTTTTACTGCACTAAATTTTCGCAATTTAGGAAAAACTTTTAATAATTTTCCCCCAGATTAGGCAAAGTATTCGCCACATATTGCAAATACACTTTGTGTTAAATAGAATTTTTGGTAAAAATTTTTCTCTAATTCTCTCTAAATCTAAATTGGTGAGAATGCAATTTGAGGGGAGTTTTCTTGGCTGAATTTATTTTTTTAAATTAATCTTTGCCTAAATGTTCCCCATGGTGTGTTTCTCTATTAACAATATTTTTGAAAAAGTGTCTATATTTTTCATATATTTACCGTATATATTCGAGGATAAGTCGAGGTTTTCAGGCTGTGAAAACAGCCTGAAAACTGAACCTCGACTTATACTCGAGTCAGTCACTTACTGGGGGAATCGGCTGCCGCGTCCACTGATGGTCGCATCCACGACGTCACGACTCGGCGCTGGGAAATTAGAGTCGTGACGTCGAGTGGATGCGACCATCAGTGGACGCGGCAGCCGGATTCCTCCATCAAGATGTCGGGGGGCCGGACTCTCCTGCAAAGGTAAGGCATTAGTATGTAGTGTAGTGTAGTGGCAGGGTGAGAAGATGGGTGCAGGGAGTAGTGTAGTGTACTGTAGTAGTGTAGTGTAGTGTAGTGTAGTGGCAGGTGTGAGAAGATGGGTGCAGGGAAGTGTAGTGTACTGTAGTAGTGTAGTGTAGTGTAGTGGCAGGGTGAGAAGATGGGTGCAGGAGTAGTGTGTAGTGTACTGTAGTAGTGTAGTGTGTGGTAGTGGCAGGGTGAGAAGAGGGTGCAGGGAGTAGTGTAGTGTACTGTAGTAGTGTAGTGTAGTGTAGTGGCAGGGTGAGAAGATGGGTGCGGGAGTAGTGTAGTGTACTGTAGTAGTGTAGTGAGTGGCAGGGTGAGAAGATGGGTGCAGGGAAATAGGTTTTATTCTGGGGCTGGACTGGGGCTGGAGGGGAGACTCTACCCTCGACTTAACTCAAGTCAATTGGTTTACTCATTTTTGAGGTAAAAATGGGTACCTCGACTTATACTAGAGTCGACTTATACTCGAGTATATACGGTAGTAAAAAGGGATAAATACACATTTATACTCAGTTGCACCATTTGGTGAAAATTTTCACAAAATTTTCCAAATTAACACTAAATTTTTTTGTGTTAAAAGTGAATTTCTCAGCATCGGAAATTATAGCTACAAAAATCTGCCACTTTATAGATAGATATGGTGAAAACATAGAAAAAATACTGCTCATTTCTAAACATGGCCCTTAGTATGAATCTTGGCAAGCTCATCTAGCTTTATAGCTTGATTCTATCCATTTTTATTTGTTTTTATTGTAAAAGCAGGAAAATTAGAAAAAAACGAAAACAGAATGTGCAGGCATTGAGTGCAACTGTGTGTACAGAACTAAACATTAAATTAAACAAGCTTAATTACTTCTGTAGATACTAATATCTGGATCTGTTTAGACTGCTAATACACTCTTGATCTTGTTTAAATTGATTTTGGCAATCACAGCCAGACTTGAACTGCAAGAAAACACAGACGTGTGAGACTTTCTTTTCTTTGTCTTTTTTTACAGTCTATTTGCATTTGTTTCACTTACCTGTGAAGTCAAACAGGAGAGACAAGGGGTAATTGGGATTAAAAGAGCAGCATGCATACTTACATTGTATTCAAAGGGGTCCCAAAAGGTGAAGTTTAAAAACAGCAAAGCATGGTGGGGTTAAAAAGTGGCAGATATGGTAAGGGCATTCGAAGAGGAGGGGGAGTATATTGGACGTGTTTTCAATAAATATTTTTTACTTTAAGTATGTATATGTTTATTTATATAGCGCCACTAGGGGACGCAGTGCTGTACAATATAGAATACAAAAAGTCATACAAGGGGGACAGTAAATACATACATTAATATATAAATAAGTATGAGCATCACTAAATATACAAGTGCTTAAAACATGTAACATGAGGAAAGAGGTCCCTTCCCCTTATAACTTACAATCTACTTAGGCGGGTAACATGCAGATGATAGGAAAGGGTGGAAGTGCTTAAGTAATAACTTAAAGGGCAATTATAGTGAGAAAATTGTTTTTTTTTAATTTCTTCTAATGTATCCTATAAGTCATCCCATCCACCA
The DNA here is from genome assembly GCA_019447015.1 of Hymenochirus boettgeri. NCBI lineage: Eukaryota > Metazoa > Chordata > Amphibia > Anura > Pipidae > Hymenochirus > Hymenochirus boettgeri. The sequence continues at coordinate 99,414,246 of CM033470.1, read as the reverse complement.
GGGTACCTTTAGTTTCTTTAAATTCTACATAGTCCCCGAGATATAAGCCTTTGAATATGCTGTGATTTGTAGGAGCTGCTACACCTATCTGTCACTCAAAGGCACACACCCACACAATCCAAAGTCCCCTGCAGTACTGTCACACACTCTCTCACCCACACTATATGTACCATGTGCAACATATAGTCAAATGCTGTAGTGCTAAACACAATCAATAAACCATTAACCCAGCAATATGAGCATAACACACTATAAAACAGCCCCTCCCCCCCAAAAAAAATCTTATATGCATACAAAACCAGTGACTCAAATGGAACACTAATACAGTATATATAATACAGTAATACAGACTATATACCAAACAAGACACACAGTGCAATCTATGAAATATATAGACTAAAGCAACTGAAATGTAACAGGACAACAAGCAGTGTCACTGTGTTTGTGAAGGTCTCACTACAAGCTGCTGTTACACTGACTCTCTCTTCAGTGATTATGATCTCAGCTAAGCAGGGGGAGAGATATGAACTTTAGGTAAAAAGTAAATAACAATTAGCAAAGTTAGAGAACAGGCAGAGTTCAGTAACTTACTTGTAAAGAATCTCAGCACCATTTGTCCTCCTCTCTCCCACTCTGCCCCTCCCTTCAGCATATTGCTACTTTATTCCACACTTTGATTGCTTGCAGTCTAGCTCTGGAAGGAAGGGGTCAACAGAATGTCAGCACTTCATTTAAAGTCCTTTCAACTGACAATGCTCGGACTCTGTATACAGCCCGTCACTGCTTGAGGGGGAGTAGACAGAGAGGGGAGGGGGACTACACAGCTTGGTACAAACTTCTGCCAGTGTGAAGAAATGAAGCCACACAGAAACATGAAAGTAAGGCAGCTTATACTAAGTGATCTATACATTGTATACAGACAAAGTTTTTTTTTCACTATAGTTGCCCTTTAAGTGTCAACAAATAACTTAAGTTCAGTGTCAACAGTCCTATGTTGTGCTCTGAGAGATAGGATGAGAGGTTAGATTTAAACTTGTTTATTGAAGTTTCTTGATGTAGAGAGAGGGGAAAAGAATTCCAGAGGACAGGAGCCAAAAGAGAAAAAGGTTTAAGGCGAGAGGAGGTAGTGTGGGTGGGGGATCTATATAAGAGATGGTTCTGTGATGAGCGGAGGGTAAGGGCAGGGACATATAGGGAAACAAGAAATATAAGGAGCAGAAGAGTGAATGGATTTAAGTGTTAAGAGAAGGATTTTGTAGATAATGCGTTGTTTAATGGGGAGCCAAGTAGATGTGCAGCAGAGAGATTTAATATCCCGATTGTTAGAGAGCGAGACAATGCATCCAGCATAGTTAAGTATGTTCTGAAGAGGAGAAAGATGGGAAGCAAGAAGACCAGAAAGCAGAAGGTAACAATAATCCAGACGTGATAGGATGAGAGCATGGATAAGCATAGCAGTAGTTGGAAGAGAAAGGAATCTATGGATCTTCGCAATGTTATGAAGAAAAAAGCATCAGGTTTTAGCAACATAGTTGGAAAAGGAGAGAGAGGAGTCAATAATAACCCTTGGGGGTGGAAAAATATATTTGCGTACTGCATGAGTTAAGTGGTTGGAGTGTCCCTTGCTGGGATTCCGGGAAGTGCAAGCCTCTATATGTGTTAATACTTTGAAGGAGTATATTGGGGAGCAGTTTTGTTTTCCAAGGATTAGAGAGAATTGGTCAACATAGGTATTTACCCTCCTTTGATGGTTAAGGAAAGTGTGGGATCAAGTTCTGGCAGTAGTTTAATTACATAAAAGAGTGTTATGGGGGTTCGAACTGGAATGCTATTTGTTGACTTATTGTATTTGAATAGTATTGGCATGTTGATTCTGTTAATTTATCATAGTTTTACTTTACTTTATTTTTACATAAAACCAATACATTTTGCTGCAGCCTGATGCCCAAAATGTTGAGCGTCTCTTATTTTGGTATTATATATATAATATATATATATTGATGTATGTTAAAAAAAATTTGATTCACCTGTTTTTTTTTGCAGCAGTGTGCAAATGCAATGTTTCAGATGAATTCCTTGAATATTTATCCAAGTGCAATCTGTCTTAAATTCATTATAAATTAAACACAGTATGCTTGGAATTTCGTGGTCAAGCAGTGTTTATAATAAGTATAAAAGTTTGACAGGACTGGACCTGAAATAAAATAACAGAGGCCTTAAAACCAAAGGCTGATTATAAACACATCTTAATGTAACAAGCTCCTCCATTTCCACAAAAGTTGTGAAATCAACAATTCCAAGTCATTATTCTTTTATAGATGTTGCTAAGTCACAAATCTTTTAGTTTTCACAACAGGAAAAACTCATTGGGAAGATTAATGTTGGTTAGATCACAGAAAATCACATAAATTAATGGAATATTTCTCTCAGAAAATGAACTTTTCATTTTTGCATTAATTGAAGAAAGGGAGGTAAAGCAGCTATGTCTTACCTCCCATTCTTCAATGAATCTAACAGGAGCCAGGAGGGGAGGAAACTTACCCGCGACCATTGGCCCTTCTGTCAGGTCCTGACTATTTCCAGCTTTAACTAAACTATAGCGGACATTAGCGTGATTGCGCATAGAGTTTTTTGGACTGACCACTACAGCAGTTTTCATGTACATATAAACATAGCACATTCCTCAATACACATTTATGCGGCAGTACACATGTTAAAAGGTATGTCCACCACCAAAACTTTATTTTCTCCACTAATGGCCCCACTGTGCAGTGTTTAAAAATCCATACCTTACCTCTCTGATCCATATGGTTCTCCTGCAATGTCTGTCAAAACTACTAAAAGTGAAGAGCAGGAGCCTGGCTGTGAGTGAAAAAGTTTCTGCCTCTTACCTTTCATCTGAGAGGTTTCTGGCTTGCCCACTGCAGTCCTTTACCTCCCTCCCGATCCCTGTTTGCTGCCCTGTGCCCTAGCATTAAATCCTTTTGATGTAGTGTAGTGGACCCTATCCCACCCCAACTGCCATATTTGATTGCAAAAAAAAAATCAGTAATATACTTACAGAGCCTCATTACCCCGGCATACGCAGCTGCCGATCTAGCCCCCTGCTTGCAATTTAATGCAAGCAGAGGGCCAGGAAACAAAGCTCTGTAAGTGCCTTTCTGATTCCTTTTTTTTTTTCCAAACAAATATTATGGTGGCTGGGGTGGGATAGGGTCCACTACACTACAGCAAAAGTTGATATACCCTTTGATGTTACATAAATAATATAGTGTGTATTGTAAAAGAGTTATATAACCATATAGTGTATTTTACTATTTTTCCCTGTAGGAAAAACCTCCACTTCCATTATTGATAGGATGGCCAACCGCAGACAGTCCATCAGAGCAGCCTTGAGAGGTAAAACCAATTTTAGGAAAAAGAAGTATTTCCTAAATTCTATAAGAGTTAAGAGGCAAAGAAAGTGGCTGGACCAGACAGAATCATAAGTGCACCTGATTACAGACCATGTAACCCAAACCCAGCTGTGAAGGCTTAGAATAGGATGGGGTGGTGGTGATCGGTATTTCTCTATATATCCCTGCTCTTCCATGTTTCTAAATACAATAGTATTCTTCTGCCCATCATAATATATGATAATGATGTAATGACAGTATCACTTTTGTCAGGTTAATCATATGCCAAAGTGACAAGCTTCATGAAATACACATGTTCATGGTATCACTTGACTTGAGGCCCTAAAATAACCAGTTGTATGAATGAAGAACAGATAAGAAGAAAATATTTTTAAGGATCATTTTTCCCCCTGCTGACAACAGAAGAGATATGGCCTCAAAGAAGATTCGCAAGGAAAACTGTTATTGTTAATGAGAGAGAAGAGATACATTGCAGAATGCTTTATCACTGTTGCTTTATCACTGTTATAAATGGGATAATAGGGTGACCTGAATCTGAAGAGCACAAGAATGAAAGTGCACTCTGTTCTAATGGATGGGTGCAGACACCTTAATAGTTCTCCCTTGGGAACTGGAAAGTCCAATGAGATATTAAACTGAGGGTCACACTCCAAAATAATATTTTGTTTATTGTAAACCACACATCACACGTAACACAACGTTTCGGGGGTTACATGACACCTGAAGAAGGGGCATGTAACCCCCGAAACATTGTGTTATGTGTGATGTGTGGTTCACAATAAACTAAATATTATTTTGGGGTGCGACCCATAGTTTTATATCTCATTGAATCTGAAGAGCCTGGATTACATTCCGTGTGATTCTATTGTACTGGGGCTATAGCACAGAATAGTGGTACACCTAATAAAACAGATAATTTCCTGATTATCTTCCAAACTATGTTCTGCAATCCAGCTTTAACCTTGAGACTAGCACAGGGAAATCCATAACCATTACTTATAAAGGTCCATCAACAGTTTGGTCATTAAAGTTAAAATAGAAGTCAGAGTGTGATGTTCCTCACCACATTAGAACAGTCAGCATATAATTATCAGGCACAATATTCTTGTTTGCTATACGTGCAAAGATTTAGCTCTCTCTATTAGTATTACACAAGGAAATCTGTTGATAGTGGTAGTAGACTTTGGAAAAAATTATTTTATCACAAAATAGAAACAGCATGTTTCCCCCCCTACTTTGATGCTGAGGGAAGTTAAAATTGTGTTGATGGGGATTTGTAGGGTATATTTAAATTGTTTATAAAGAGTATGTGCTGTAAGGCAAATATATAACTACCTGGGGAGCCTTGCTTGTGGCCACAGGAGGACCCAGGGGGACGCATCTTACTTACCCTCACACCAATACACCCCCCAGACAACCACTGCATATGAAGCAGTGAGGGAGAAAGCATCATTTGTATTTTATTTTTCAGAAATATCACACAAGGAAATGGGATTGCTTTAGTGCTCATGAAGCTCCAAATGCATTAAAGTATGCCAAAAATCCTATTTAATTTTGTTTGTAATATACAGCAATGATTCCATCCTGGGTGAATCCTTTTGTGATACTTAAATTGCATTCAAAAATAGACTTAAATGCTAGGCCAAACTAGTGCGTTTCTCACACGCTTACGATCGCACTTTACCATCCTTTCAGTTGTGTATTTAGGAAGGGATTACTGGTGCTTGGAATCCTCCCTTTCTGCTTGCTTAGTGCAGTCTACTGTTCCATTCCTTCTGGTGCCCATAGCTTGTTACATAAATTGTTACACAAACTTTTAGGAAACAGTCCAGAGGCATTCTAGCACACTGAAATTGGCTTTGGCCTAAAGTTTGGTACACTACATCTGTGATTCACAATTTATTGTACCACAACATAGATACTGTATCTATTGTATCTATAGTATCTATGTTTTTACACAATAAATTGTGAATCACAGACGTAGTGTGCTCCTCTTACTGTACTTGCTTATTGGATTACATAGACTTTTACATGACTGTTACATGGATTGTACCACAGACTGTTACATAGATTGATGTCTGCGAGGGAGAAGAAGTATGTAGAGAATATATAAAACAATATATATAATATAATACAAGGAACCACCCCAGCACTACACATGACTCAGGAAGGGCCCCATTCTTTCTAATTATGCCTCTGATGAGTGCTTTGCTTTATTCCCTCAGCCCCATTTGATCAATGCTGTGAGTGCTATTAAAGGGACTTTTTTTGGGTATTTGGCTACCCAGGCCCTAATGCAGGCCCTAATGTCATTAAGTTGTGAGGGCCCTGAGACTGGGGTCTGATGATCTGGGGGAAAGACACAAATTTCACATTGGGGCTCTTGGGAGTACCAAGTACCAAACTGATTAATAACTGCTGCCTTGGGAACAACTTTAAAGTTAATAAAGTTTATTTTTTATTTCTGTGAGGAGTTAAGATGTATGTTTTTTGTTTTTGTTTTTTTCGTCCATTAAGTTAATATTTTTCGTGATTTAGGTATGTTGCAATGAAAAACAGATGGGTGGGTGTGTGTCTGAGTGGGGTTGGGATGTATATGTTTTCATTAATGACCACAAAATGACCGCCATGAAAATAAGATAGGGTGAAGGTGTGTGTACTGTCTGTGTAAGACAGCAAACCCCTTAAGGTAAATAGCAGGTATCCAAAATACCCGTTGTACTGCCAGGGTTGAGGACCTAGCTTTTGAGAACCTCACTGTGGGTACAGCCAAGCTACTTCTCTTTCTGCTTTTAATCTATCACAGCATGTTATCAAATGAAATTATCAGTGTTGCCATAGATATCAAACGGTGGTTGTAGATTTTACCTTTGCCTTAAAATGCTCTGTTTTTGTCCTTCTTTAATCCATCTTTAACTCCAAAGAAAAGATCCCCTCTGTTGTAGGCTTTGTAGAAATCCTCTCTAAATATACTATACAGGGTGTGTTACTATAAGGTATATTATACATTACTAGGACTACCGCCAGGCCTAAAGGATCAAATGACGTACAGAAGACAGAAGGCATACTTATTTTTACTATACCAACATCTAATGTATGCATTTTTCTGCCTATGCCATTAACCATTAGTAATCACTATTACTAATAAGATATACTTGTTGCTAGCACTTTGGGATTAAGCAAAGTAAAAATGAAAGGTTAGGGTTCCATTAAAGGTTTAACAACACATTACCATTATTTCGTTAAATCCTCCTTAAGGTATAATTCCAGTAATCCATTAAAGAGACACTAAGGGTTGAGACTAGATAGGTTACTCTTAGACATCCTTCTGCGGCAATTAGGATGAGGTTTCTATCACAGAGTGTCTAGAAAATATCATTAGGCAAACCTTTCCAAATCAAAGCCTAGAAAAGAAATGAAAGAAAAAAATTAAAAAACAGGTCAACCTATAAATATAGAAATCCCCTCTCCACTTTCACAGACCTCACCAGATGCCCATGTTACTCGAGCTGTAGAGTAAACCATCCTCTAAAGCAAACAAAAGCACAGCTTCAGACTAAACAAAGAGGATGCTGGATCGCCACTTAAAAAAGTAGACACGCGCAATCTATACATGGGAGTGTTAAGCCATACATTAGAGATGGACTCGAACTCGAACCCAAGTTTTAGCCGAACTATTCAAGTTTGAATGGACTCAGACTTCTCGAATTATCCCGGACTTTCGATATTTCCGGACCTTCGGTAATTATCGAATGTTTGAACGTTCGAGGCATGCGAATAGGTGAGTAAAATGTCTATTATACCAATACGTGAGTAAATATCGAATATCGAATCCACAAGTAAAATGTCTTTTATACCTATAGGTGGGTAAATATTGAATCCGCAAGTAAAATGTCCATTATACCAATACGCAAGTAAATATCAAATTAACAAATATGTGAGTAAAAAGTCTGTTATACCAATACTCGAGTAAATATCGAATTCTTGAATCCGCAAGTAAAATGTTTATTATACCTATATGTGAGTAAATATCGAATCCGTGAGTAAAATGTCTATTATACCTATATATGAGTAAATATCGAATCCACGAGTAAAATGTCTATTATACCAATACGCGAGTAAATATCGAATATCGAATCCACGAGTAAAATGTCTATTATACCTATATGTGAGTAAATATCGATCTGCGAGATAAAATGTCTATTATACCTATATGTGAGTAAATATCGAATTCGAATCCACAAGTAAAATGTCTGTTATACTATAGGTGAGTAAATATCGAATATCGAATCCACGAGTAAAATGTCTTTAACCAATACGCGAGTAAACATCGAATATCGATCCGCAAGTAAAATGTCTATTATACCTATATGTGAGTAAATAGCAAATATCGAATCCAGGAGTAAAATGTCTATTATACCTATAGGTGAGTAAATTCGAATATCGAATCCACGAGTAAAATGTCTATACCAATCGCTTAAAAATCGAATCGATCCGCAAGTAAAATGTCTATTATACCAATACGGTAAAATCGAATATCGAATCCGCAAGTAAAATGTCATTATAACCTATAGTGAGTAAATGCGAATATCGAATCCAGGAGTAAAATGTCTATTATACCTATACGCGAGTAAATATCGAATCTGCGAGTAAAATGTCTATTATACCTATATGTGAGTAAATATCGAATATCGAATCCACAAGTAAAATGTCTGTTATACCTATAGGTGAGTAAATATCGAATATCGAATCCACGAGTAAAATGTCTTATACCAATACGCGAGTAAACATCGAATATCGAATCCGCAAGTAAAATGTCTATTATACCAATACGCGAGTAAACATCGAATATCGAATCCGCAAGTAAAATGTCTATTATACCTATATGTGAGTAAATAGCGAATATCGAATCCAGGAGTAAAATGTCTATTATACCTATCGCGAGTAAATATCGAATATCAAGTACGGGTAAAATGTCATTTATACCTATATGTGAGTAAATACGAATATCGAATCCACAAGTAAAATGTCTGTTTACACTATGGTGAGTAAATATGAATATCGAATCCGCAAGTAAAATGTCTATTATACCAATACGCGAGTAAACATCGAATATCGAATCCGCAAGTAAAAATAGTATCTATGTTTTACACAATAAATTGTGAATCACAGACGTATGTGCTCCTCTACTGTACTTGCTTATTGGATTACATAGACTTTTACATGACTGTTCATGGATTGTACCACAGACTGTTACATAGATTGAGTCTGCGAGGGAGAAGAAGTATGTAGAGAATATATAAAACAATAATATAATATAATACAAGGAACCACCCCAGCACTACACATGATCAGGAAGGGCCCATTCTTTCTAATATGCCTCTGATGAGTGCTTTGCTATTCCCTCAGCCCCATTTGATCAATGCTGTGAGTGCTATTAAAGGGACTTTTTTTGGGTATTTGGCTACCCAGGCCCTAATGCAGGCCCTAATGTCATTAAGTTGTGAGGGCCCTGAGACTGGGGTCTGATGATCTGGGGGAAAGCACAAATTTCACATTGGGGCTCTTGGGAGTACCAAGTACCAAACTGATTAATAACTGCTGCCTTGGGAACAACTTTAAAGTTAATAAAGTTTATTTTTTATCTGTGAGAGTTAAGATGATGTTTTTGTTTTTGTTTTTCGTCCATTAAGTTAATATTTTTCGTGATTTAGGTATGTTGCAATGAAAAAAAAGATGGGTGGGTGTGTGTCTGAGTGGGGTTGGGATGTATGTTTTCATTAATGACCACAAAATGACCGCCATGAAAATAAGATAGGGTGAAGGTGTGTGTACTGTCTGTGTAAGACAGCAAACCCCTTAAGGTAAGAGGTATCCAAAATAACCGTTGTACTGCCAGGGTTGAGGACCTAGCTTTTGAGAACCTCCTGTGGGTACAGCCAAGCTACTTCTCTTTCGCTTTTAATCTATCACAGCATGTTATCAAATGAAATTATCAGTGTTGCCATAGATATCAAACGGTGGTTGTAGATTTACCTTTGCCTTAAAATGCTCTGTTTTTGTCTTCTTTAATCCATCTTTAACTCCAAAGAAAAGATCCCCTCTGTTGTAGGCTTTGTAGAAATCTCTCTCTAAATTACTATACAGGGGTGTTACTATAAGGTATATTTACATTACTAGGACTACCGCCAGGCCTAAAGGATCAAAGACGTACAGAAGACAGAAGGCTACTTATTTTTACTATCAAACATAAGTATGCATTTTTCTGCCTATGCCATAACCATTAGTAATACCTATTACTAAAAGATATACTTTTGCTAGCACTTTGGGATTTAGCAAAGTAAAAATGAAAGGTTAGGGTTCCATTAAAGGTTTAACAACACATTACCATTATTTCGTTAAATCCTCTTAAGTATAATTCCAGTAATCCATAAAGAGACACTAAGGGTTGAGACTAGATAGGTTACTCTTAGACATCCTTCTGCGGCAATTAGGATGAGGTTTCTATCACAGAGTGTCTAGAAAATATCATTAGGCAAAACTTTCCAAATCAAAGCCTAGAAAAGAAATGAAAGAAAAAAATTAAAAAACAGGTCAACCATAAATATAGAATCCCCTCTCCACTTTCACAGACCTCACCAGATGCCCATGTTACTCGAGCTGTAGAGTAAACCATCCTCTAAAGCAAACAAAAGGACAGCTTCAGACTAAACAAGAGGATGCTGGATCGCCATTAAAAAAGTAGACACGCGCAATCTATACATGGGAGTGTTAAGCCATACATAGAGATGGACTCAACTCGAACCCAAGTTTTAGCCGAACTATTCAAGTTGAATGGACTCAGACTTCTCGAATTATCCCGGACTTTCGATATTTCCGGACCTTCGGTTATTATCGAATGTTTGAACGTTCGAGGATGCGAATAGGTGAGTAAATGTTCTATTACCATAAGTGAGTAAATATCGAATATCGATCACACAGTAAAATGTCTTTTATACCTATAGGTGGGTAAAATATGAATCCGCAAGTAAAATGTCCATTATACCAAACGCAAGTAAATATCAAATTAACAAATATGTGAGTAAAAAGTCTGTTATACCAATACTCGAGTAAATATCGAATTCTTGAATCCGCAAGTAAAATGTTTATTATACCATATGTGGAGTAAATATCGAATCCGTGAGTAAATGTCTATTATACCTATATATGAGTAAATATCGAATCCACGAGTAAAATGTTATTATACCAATACGCGAGTAAATATCGAATATCGAATCCACGAGTAAAATGTCTATTATACCTATATGTGAGTAAATAGCGAATATCGAATCCAGGAGTAAAATGTCTATTATACCTATACGCGAGTAAATATCGAATCTGCGAGTAAAATGTCTATTATACCTATATGTGAGTAAATATCGAATATCGAATCCACAAGTAAAATGTCTGTTATACCTATAGGTGAGTAAATATTGAATATCGAATCCACGAGTAAAATGTCTTATACCAATACGCGAGTAAACATCGAATATCGAATCCGCAAGTAAAATGTCTATTATACCAATACGCGAGTAAAATCGAATATCGAATCCGCAAGTAAAATGTCTATTTACCTATATGTGAGTAATAGCGAATACGAATCCAGAGTAAAATGTCTATTATACCTATACGCGAGTAAATATCGAATCTGCGAGTAAAATGTCTATTAACCTAATGTGAGTAAATATCGAATATCGAATCCACAAGTAAAATGTCTGTTTTACCTATAGTGAGTAAATATCGAATATCGAATCAGAGTATAAATGTCTTATACCAATACGCGAGTAAACATCGAATATCGAATCCGCAAGTAAAATGTCTATTATACCAATACGCGAGTAAATATCGAATATCGAATCCACGAGTAAAATGTCTATTATACCTATAGGTGAGTAAATATCGAATTCTCAAATCCGTGAGTAAAATGTCTATTATACCAATACGCGAGTAAATATCGAATGAACAAATATGCGAGTAAAATGTCTATTATGCCAATACGCGAGTAAATATCATATTCTCAAATCCGCGAGTCGTTCATGGGATAATCATCGAATGGGTTTCTGACTAATGACAGAATTAAACAAGCTTCAAATAGCTCTGGAGAGGTGGCAGGCAAAAAACCCATTATTGCTGCCTTATCTTTTACTGCAGCAGCCTTTTTATTTTACTTCCAGGCATTGACTGAGTTGTACTAGCCGCCACTTACAACTCTATTTCACCCCCTTGTGACAAGCTAGGAGACTGGGAAGTGCGCAGAGCCCTCTCAACAACACCCTCCTTACCAAACTCCCGGATCCACCACAAGACTGACTACGGTATGTCTGACATTATGTACCGAAACTCCTATTCGCTTGCGACCAGCTGTTTGTTTTCCGCCCTGATAGCTCACCACTGTGCTCACCACAGGTCTCAGATCTTATGTCCGCTGCTGCTTCACTTTGCGCCCAAATAGGAGAGGACTTCCTGGGCAGTGCATGACGTCAGCGATCCCTGGGCAGAGAAAACTAAGGTAAAACACATAAGAAAAATGGCGGTCCCCACATCCCATGTATCTAAAATGGCTAGCCAGCCATTCCATCACCATTCTAAAGGATAATATACCTTTTAATGGGGAATGAAAGGTAAGTGAGCTAGGATCAAATCTCTTGGTCTGAAATTTTTTATACAGTCATAAACTCCACTTGAACTTAAATGTCCTCCTCCTCCGCACACCAGATTTAAACAAATTCAATTTATTTTAACGTTTCAACATTTCAGTGTAAGCACGCACCTTCATGTGGACATTAAAACACACGTGTCTGGATGAAGGTGGAAGCGTGCACTGAGTCACTGAAAAGAATTGAATTTACTTTATTTTGGTGTTCAGTGGATGTTTCTATTGTGATAAGGTACTATGTGCAGTCACACTTGCCACTAGAGATGGACTAGAACTCGAATTGGAACCCGAGTTGGAACCGAATATTCCTGGACCCGGATTTCTCGGACTTTCGATAATTATCGAATGTTCGAACATTCGAGGTATGCGAATATGCAAGTAAAATGTCTATTATACCAATACGTGAGTAAATATCGAATTATCGAATCTGCAAGTCGTTCATGGGATAATTATCGAATGTTGGAACACAAGAGCTCCAAAGTAGCGCACGTGAGAGTAAAATCGATTTTTCGAAAGTCCTGGATATTCGAACATGTTCCCCAGACCATTTCCCAGGTCCCACAGCCATTTACATTAAGTTGATATTTTAATTGTATTTCATTCACATTTTTCGAACTATTTGACTCCCATTGACTTAAATGGGTCCGTTTTCGAACTCTCGAACTTTCGAAACTTTCCATATAGTTCGAAAGTTCGAAAACGGACCGGACTTTCGAAAGTTCGGCAATCTCTACTGGCCACACAGCACCCAGCACAAGTTGTGGCGTGCTATGTGCCTAGCATGAAAGGTAAACTCTGCAGGGACTTCTTATTTCCTTAACACCCATTACAGATTCTGTTATTTACATCCATATAGATTGTACATAGCTGTGTCCTATGGGCAACATGAGGATACACCATTATCCTTATTATTTCCTGTTTATCTAGGCCTGATTAGAAAAATATAAAAGGAAAAATTGTGACCTGTTAACCACATCCCATCCACAGCACTTAAATGGTCAGCTAATTTAATGACTTATTTATTGTTCATGAGAAGAACTTGACTTTGTACTGAGAATGCAATTTAATGTAACCTGAATTTATTTCCACCTAAGATTAATGTGAATGAAAGGCTCTGCGAAACTGGCACTACATCAAGAAGTAATTACTTAAGTGAATTAGAAATTTTGAATTATGTGTCCAAGGTCAATAAATTGGACCTTTGCCTAAGGTAATTCAGATCATTTTTGTTCTGGGGGATGAATCTGTGTTTCTGCTGCACAGTACTATGATGTATATTAGGGTTAATTTAATGGGACTGATGCCTTAACGTTATAGAATTAATCCAATGTAAGTTACAGTACAAATAAAGGGAGGTAATTTACTGGTCAATTAAATGCTCCTGGGACTAGTTCAAAAGGCTTTAGAAGACTGTAAAAGTGATAATTGTGTCGCCCCCTGCAATATATACAATTTAATAGAAGCTGCACCATGGCTTACTTAAGGTTTGTACACACGTGTGATCACCGGGTGCCGACTTGGGATGCACGATGTGTATGAGCGGCCATTTCAGATGAAGAGCCCATACACGGCACAAATATCAGCCTAAACAGACGTTCGTAGACATTGTGCATCACGGGTGTGTACGAACCTTAATTTACAGCAAGTTGTGGACTATACAAAAATCAGAAGCCTAGTGCACATCCAATTAATGTGCTTACATTTTACTTATATAAATTAAAGCAATTAGTTCAATAACTTGGCCAAACTATTTTAAGCCCAGCAACCACTTCACGGTTTGCTTTATTCTGCTGGGTCCTAACTTTTAACCCTTTTTACTGTAGTAACTTTTTACCTTCTTAGGAGACATAATTCTCAAACTTTGTCTTTATATCAGTACCTGCCTTTTCAGTTATGGGCTATGTTGTAGGATTTAGTTCCATAGACCAAAAACTTGCTCTCTACCCATAGCCTTGAGGTATGTACAGTTTTTATTTTGTTATTATTAAGTGATAGAAATGTACAAATATTGCATTATTCCCAGATCTCCATATTTTAATTATGCTTCTGATTTCACAGTACCTCCATCCATTTTAAGAGGATATGAATGCATTGGCTCTTGTATTTCATATTGTAATTATTTCTGATGCCCTCAGTTATAATCTTGTGCTACACCCGAGGAAGAGTGAAACTGGAGTACCCAGAGGAAACCCACACAAGCACAGGGGGAATCTACAAACTCCTTGCAGATTTGTGACCAATGGAGGCTTTGAACCCACGACTCAATCGCTGCAAGGCATCTTCTTTAGCTTTTGCACTTGTGGTGCCCATCCACTTTGGCTGACAATCTTCAAATGCTTTGGCTGACAGCATCTTACATGTCACAAGGCTTTTTTGAAGAAGGAGACTGCTGGCAAGGGAAAGAAAGAAGAGTGTCGATTATTTAGATTGCACTAATCTCATTGTATGTAAATCTCTCTATCCTACTGTTAAAGGTTCGTAGGATTTTGGCACTGAACAACGACTCCCACCAGGGTGCACACCTGCAACAAATATCTGTTTCGGTCAGATCAAGGTACGTCCCCAGACTGGATGCATACACACATGTGCGATTATCGGCTAACTCAGACGTTCGGCACATGAACTCGCTCAGTGGTCATGGGTTAGTGCCAAAATCGTACATGTGTAGAAGGATTAAGTCTATAGGGATGTCCAGTGTTGTCTTAATTAGACAATCAGACTTGTTGGTAAATCCTGGGTGATCATGCAGTCTGTAAGAGGCAGAACGGTTGCCCGGGGTTACGTTCACAACCAACACTTTTTTGGCCCGACCAAACAGATGATGGTGGTGAATGATTGGCAGGCCAAAAATCTTCCCATATGTACCGAATGGGTTTTCTAGGTCTCTGTGTCCAACAAGGTGGACAAAGAAATCAGTCTTGGAAAACAAGAAGGATCAGACTCTGAAGACACCTAATAAAGTGCACATTCTAAAAAAGTGTTTTACACAGGGGGAAAAGGTTATTAATGGATAAATAAAGGGTAAATGAAGGAAAGAACCGGAACATTACAGCAAGGACTCACAATCAGGTAGAAGCAGCAATAAACGTATAGCTTTGTGAATATAAATTGTTCACTGGCAACAGGCAAAGAGTGAAAACAATGTGTATTAGATAACATAAGGTTAGAAGGTTAGAGACAGTCAAACAGGTGTTCACAGTCACTAACCTTTTGTACAGCAGCATCAGGCAAACTAACAAAATGGATTGAAAAAGTCTTATTTCCATTGATTGTTAAAATCTCAATAGTAAGGGGGTGTTGCAATAAGAGGGGCAAAATATGCTTGTGAAGGTTCTCATTCATCCAGGTCATGGTATATCTGTTGTATTCAATTAGATCAACTGGACTTGAAGTGTAGTTCTTGAAGACGTTTCGCTAGTCATCCGACTGGCTTTAAAACTAGCGAAACGTCTTCAAGAACTACATTTCAAGTCCAGTTGATCTAATTGAATACAACAGATAAGAGGGGCAAAAGTTTTCCTGTGCTATTAGTTTGCAGCAACTAATTAGATGTTAGCTTTTCACCCGAACCTGGGTCCAAAGCAGATAGACTGCGGATTTCTGACCTTTAGGATTTTTCCAAACCATGAAACAGTTTCCCATAATTATTGAGAATTTTCATATCTTAAAAGCAAAAATGTTTGATATTTCTAGAAATTTTTAATTTACCATCATTGCAAATTTAAAATTTTTTAGAAATCACTAAAATAGTACGCGGAATTCCAAAACAAGAAATGCATGTACTGTACAGTGTTTATTTTAAAGATTTTGGGACCATTTCCTAGGTTCCTGAGCCATTTACAGTAAGTTATCAATGCTATTTATACCTTTACCTTTAGTTAGGCAGAACTTTCGTATTTTTTTATCTCTCATTGACTTTAATGGGTCCACTTGCAGGTTTTCGAATTTTCTGATTTATTGGGGAAAATTTATGAATCTGCAAACGGAACCGATTCAGTGTGTTCAGCCTTGTTAAATAACACCTGATTGGTTGCTGCAAAGCATGGTCAAAACAAGAGGGGCTTTCTGTTCTAAAAGCTAAAAATATCAATTTCTAGCGCTGACTGATATTTCAGTATAATTAATACTGACCTTGAGGGGAAACTTGGGTTGACCTACTACAAAGGAAAGGCAAGTAAGTGGATTGTAAACTCTCTACTCATCCCACCTGCTTGAGAATATCCTGTCATTAAGTTCAATAAGAATGGTCTAACAGTTCTATTTAAGTACAAGCTTTACTAGTCATAGTCTCTCAACTTTATAGATGGCAGTGTTAATTTGTGTGGTTCATGGGCATCTGTCAGCTCATTTAATAAGAATGTCCATCATTTATACTTACTATGCAGAAATATCTAGTTAGTAACAGCTGTTTAAAATTGTGTGTAAAATTGTAGTACAAAAGAATGAAATGAAAAAATAGATATAAATGTATATACTGTACATATGCAAAGGTATTAACAGTAGAATTCTAGGCCTTTGGGTATTATCTTTCTTACCCCAGTCCAGTCTAATTTCACATTTAAGGAATTATAAATTACATTTCTTATGTAACTGATGTTAACATTTACATAATGCAAATTAATCAGAATATTGTCTATTACTCTTTTTCTAGCAGATTAGTTGGAAAATTTGCCACCCAGTCTTTCAGTTTTCTTGTTTACAGATGAGGTCCCACCTAAATCTTACTACAGGATCGAAACACAACCTTAGAGGAGAACATCTGCCTATGTGGGATCAAATACTGTACTCTAGGGTCATTAAGCATTTGCAGACAAGGAATGGGGGGGGGGGGTTGAGCACAGGATATGTTCTTTGGTCATTTGTGACAATGCCCAAAAAATAACCAACCAATTCAATTATACCTTTTTACTGGTCTACTACTGTTAAGGTTCGTACACACATCCGATGTGTGCACCGAGCAACGACCCCAGCCGATGATACATTTGCCAGATGAATGACCGTTTCGGTTGAAAATCGCGTGTGTGTATTCGTTCGGTTTTGGGTCGTTCAGCGATCCACCAGGTGGATCGACAAACGACCCCCAACCGAACGAATACACACATGTGATTCTCAGTCAAAACGGTCGTTCATCATTTTGCACATCTTATGAAGCATTAGCTGTGTTACTTTCATCTGGCCTGAAGGTTAAATATAGCAATTATATACTGAGCTGCATGGGGTAAATAACCAATTTTTAAGATGTGCTATGTTTATTTATTATCCGGTGATAGATATAAACTCTAACATGGATGACGAGTTGTCTTTGGGATACTTTTTTCAAGGTTTAACATAAAGGTATTTACAGGAGATCAATAAAAGTTCTTTTCATTTAAAATGGTGCTCATTTGCCCCAACCAATCAGAACTTATTTAACATTTGAAAGCTAACATCTGATTGGTTGGGGCAAATGAGACACATTTTAAATGATAAGAACTTTTATTGAGTAACCCGGTTTGTCTATAACTTAAGTAGGTACAAAAATATACAAATGTCCTTTGTACTATCATGCTATAAAAGTTTAATCAATCAAGAAAGCTATTATTTTCAGTTTCCTGTGTGATTTGTCGTAGGTTTCTTTTATCTGCTGAAATTTGCAATATCACAGCCCTACATCTGCAGGGACATCGTGTTTTACTTCTGCCTGCAGAAATTCACTCATTGCTATCGTGTGAAAATATTCCATGAAAACCATTTCAGGTGGAATTATCCAGGCAGTGCTTGGGGCCGTATTTATAAATATTAACAATTGTTACCGCGATCATAATTGTATGACCACCTATACATACCATTTCAGGAGTCTAATACTGCATGGGATTGTACAAACGGGCAGTTGTACAATTATAATCGCGGCGAAAAATTTACATCCATGGTCGAACTTTAACAAAAACCTAAGGTATCGGAAGTTTGCGATACCGTGGGTTTTTAAATACCGCCCATTATACCTGGGTCCCAATGGTTATAAAGTTTTACAGCAATTCATGCAGAACAATGCTAGTTTTGAAAGGGAAGTAAACATTATGCATTTTGCTGCCTCTTTTTGTTTGACTAATGGTTCACAACTTTCCTTTTTAAGCATCTGCTGGAAACATGACCACAGTAGTAACACCATCATAGGAAATGTTGGAAGAGACACTGCTGAGTAGTAGGATGGCATCTTGCTGCTATGGACATTTTTTATGGTGTATATGAATTACTCTTGCCAAGGTTATTCTTGCTCAGCTGTGTCTGTTTTAGTTAAAGGCTATGTCCACCCCCAAACAAAAATGTAAAATGTTGCAGGAAATGGACAAAATGGACAAAATTTACGAAAATTTTTAAATGTTTAAATTTTGTAAAAATTATACAGTAACTTACTATAAAATGTCTCTGTGACCTGGAAAATGGTCTGGGGTTTGGGTCGTTCAGCGATCCACCAGGTGGATCGACAAACGACCCCCAACCGAACGAATACACACATGTGATTCTCAGTCAAAACGGTCGTTCATCATTTTGCACATCTTATGAAGCATTAGCTGTGTTACTTTCATCTGGCCTGAAGGTTAAATATAGCAATTATATACTGAGCTGCATGGGGTAAAATAACACATTTTTAAGATGTGCTATGTTTATTTATTTTATCCGGTGATAGATATAAACTCTAACATGGATGACGAGTTGTCTTTGGGATACTTTTTTCAAGGTTTAACATAAAGGTATTTACAGGGAGATTCAATAAAAGTTCTTTTCATTTAAAATGGTGCTCATTTTGCCCCAACCAATCAGAACTTATTTAACATTTGAAAGCTAACATCTGATTGGTTGGGGCATAATGAGCACCATTTTAAATGATAAGAACTTTTATTGAGTAACCCGGTTTGTCTATAACTTAAGTAGGTACAAAAATATACAAATGTCCTTTGTACTTATCATGCTATAAAAAGTTTAATCAATCAAGAAAGCTATTTATTTTCAGTTTCCTGTGGTATTTGTCCAGTAGGTTTCTTTTATCTGCTGAAATTTGCAATATCACAGCCCTACATCTGCAGGGAACATCTGTGTTTTACTTCTGCCTGCAGAAATTCACTCATTGCTATCTGTGTAAAATATTCCATGAAAACCATTTCAGGTGAGAATTATCCAGGCAGTGCTTGGGGCCGTATTTATAAATATTAACAATTGTTACCGCGATCATAATTGTATGACCACCTATACAATACCATTTCAGGAGTCTAATACTGCATGGTATTGTACAAACGGGCAGTTGTACAATTATAATCGCGGCGAAAAATTTACATCCATGGTCGAACTTTAACAAAAACCTAAGGTATCGGAAGTTTGCGATACCGTGGGTTTTTAAATACCGCCCATTATACCTGGGTCCCAATGGTTTATAAAGTTTTACAGCTAATAATCATGCAAGAACAATGCTAGTTTTGAAAGGGAAGTAAACATTATGCATTTTGCTGCCTCTTTTTGTCTGACTAATGGTTCACAACTTTCCTTTTTAAGCATCTGCTGGAAACATAGACCTACAGTAGTAACACCCATCATAGGAAATGTTGGAAGAGACACTGCTGGAGTAGGATGGCATCTTGCTGCTATGGACATTTTTTATGGTGTATATGAATTTACTCTTGCCAAGGTTTTATTCCTTTTGCTCAGCTGTGTCTGTTTTAGTTAAAGGCTATGTCCACCCCCCAAACAAAAATGTAAAATGTTGCAGGAAATGGACAAAATGGACGAAAATTTACGAAAATTTTTAAATGTTTAAATTTTGTAAAAATTATACGTAACTTACTATAAAATGTCTCTGTGACCTGGAAAATGGTCTGGGGAACAGACAATCAGATTATTTCCAAAATTATCTAATTTTAACCAATTCTGATTATTTACAATCAGATTATTTCAGAAAGAATCTGATTGGTATGCTAACCAACCAGAGTCTTTTCCAATCAGAATTGATTACAATCAGATTCTTTCAGAATGAATCTGCTTGGTTAGTATACCAATCAAATTCTGTCTGAAAGAATCTTATTGTAACCAATTCTGATTGGTTACACCAAGATTCTTCCAGAAAGCATACTATTCAGATTCTTTCTGAAAGAATCTGATTGCAACCAATTCTGATTGGTTAGTATACCAATCAGATTCTTTCTGAAATGATCTAATTGTATCCAGTCAGAATTGGTTACAATCATATTCTTTCATAAAGAATCTAATTGCCTGTTCCCCAGACTGTTTCCCAGGTCCCAGAGCCATTTATTAGTAAAGCTGGGTACACACACTAAAGATTTTTGAAAGATGACAGATCTGCAAGATCAGTAAGTTACCAGCAGCATTTACAGTGGGATACCATTGCTATTTTACCTTATATTTTGGTAGCTCCGGCCCGAGTTAGGAGCTGGAGTGTCTGACCTGGGCAGGAGGTGCTCCCTGGGGATGCTGGGAGATGTAGTCTTCCAGGAGATTCTGTCTCATGGGTTCCAGTTGCGGCCTAGTGAGTGACATCACCATGTCACTACGTGATGCTGGATTGGTCGCGCCTGGTTTTCGCGAGATGCGTGAGGATGACGTCAGCGATGACATCACTGGGAGTATAAAGGGGCGGACCACGATTGCTAATAAAGCATAGCCACTTGGTATGAAATCAATTGATTTTACAAAAATGAAGACAATATGAAAAATGGAATGGTATATGTAATATAGATAAATTAATTTAAAAAAACATTTTTTGACCGAACTTCCCCTTTAAGCACTGGGTTGCATGCATATGAGAAAATTTTTTAAATTTTTGTAAAATAAATGTTCGAAACGCTACCATTTACAGTGATACAACTAATGCAGGAAATAAAATGATCATTTAAGATAAATGCCAGTCTCTCAGGCTATAATTCATTGGCCTGCAGTGATCTATCAAAACACTGCGCATTAATCAGTATGTACATCCCCATGTTTGGTGATCATATCCGTGTGTTTCATTATTAAAATGGAAATTAAATATCATCCATTCTATAGACTCTGGTTAAACTGTGCACTTGTCATACTGATTACCTGGTACCCAGGCACCTGTCTTGAGCTAAAAACTAACTGCTTGATGGCCATTAGTGTTTTAGAGACAGTTTTTTGCATTTGTCTCTGAAATGAAAACAGTTAATCTGCATCTCTGACATACTTTGCTGCTTCTCTACATCGCTAATGTTTCTTGTAATAGAGTTTAGTGTTCCCTAACAATGAGTCAGATCTTGTGCTCTTTCATCTTCTTTATGTCTGCCTGTTTCTCCCTATGCTGAATCAGTTTTTTAAGCAATTAATGTAAGGAATATATACTACTAAGTCACTAGGCCCTTTGGGCTTAGAGATTTTGGTTGTTCTTTTTGCAAATGTCAAACAATCTGATAATCTATATTCTTAACAGCCTATGGCTTCAGTGCCTTCCGACTACAAAATGCAAATGGAAACAAAATGATTTACTATTTACATAACTTAAGGTGGCTATACATTAGGACGAATTTACTTTCACGATCAATCGATCCCACGACCGATCCTGCCGGTACCTCCTTTCTCGTTCTTCTTTGCAACCGACATGCGATTGCAAAATGAATGGCATTTGCAAGCGCATGTCGGTCACAAAGAAAAAAGGGAAAGACGGTTCCGGCAGGATCGGTCTAATGTTGAGATCGCTCGGTCCGGTAAGTAAAATCGTCCTTATGTATGGCCACCCTTAAAGTCTTTGTTTTATACAATGAAGTACTTTAGAGGGAACTAAAGGTTTAGACACTCCCTCCCAGTAAGTTGTACCCAGACAGGCAGAATAAAATGTATTATCATTACCAACAGATAAAAATCCTACAAGAAGTTATTAGTTTTATGATCTCTCTGTACTTGATTAAACCAATAAAACACATTTTCTACAGGAAAACCATGTTCTCATTGCTTGCACCACCAGCCAAGTTAGAGGGCAGTACTCAAATTGTTTAAAGTTCAGTACCGTCCTTTAAACAGCTAATCGCGTGTGCTGGGTATGGGAGGGGTGGGGGGGAGTCAGGGGCTCCACACGCAGTCCTAATTCCTCATCAGGACACACCCTTGCCACCCAGTAAACTGTTTAGAAATATCTGCAAACAGTAGTTTCATGTTTAAATGCCAAAGAGACAATATGACACTAAAGGCTGGTACACACCAGTAACTTTTTCTCCTGACCGACCGTTCGGCTCTTCCAAAGGACTTTCGGATACGGCAATAGTAGACCGTAGAGGACCGCACAATCGGCCCAGGTTTTCCACCATGTGCAATCGATCAGTCGTACACGGACGAAAATCCATAAGATCATTTCGGCCCGATCACTTAACTATTGGTCAATCGAACCGAAATATTGCATTGTGTTACCAGCCTTAAGACAAAAGCATTTAATCACTATAAGCCATAGAATCGTTGAATTTTAAAACCATATATTGTAATTTTTCATTCAAAGTTAATGAATTAAAATATATTCAGGGTTATTCAATAAAAGTTCTTATCGTTTAAAATGGTGCTAACTTTGCCCCAACCAATCAGATGTAAGCTTACAAATGTTAAATAAGATCTGATTGGTTGGGGCAAAATTAGCACCATTTTAAACGATAAGAACTTTTATTGAATCTCCCTGATAGTTTCAAGATTTTTCTGTCTTTTTTTGAAGATGATTCTCCTTGGGATTTCTCTTGCCTTTTCTGTTCCATGTTTTTTTTTTTCCATTAGTCTGTCATTTTGAAATTCTCAATAGAATGTGTTATTTTTGATAATAATTAAAGAGCCTGGTCTTCACATTTTGCTATAGCACATAGCAGCTATAAAACATTATAAGGCAAAAGCATAAAGTAGCCATTCCAGCTACAGTAGAGCTACTCACAGAAGAATAGTTTTTGAGAGAAAGGAACTTGATTGACAGCTAAAATATAAGAAGTTTTAGATTCAATATCTAAAGAAATAGTGGACAGATCAACAATAAAATGATACAGTGATGGTTGGGAAGAATTATAGTTTCCAGTTATGGTCCATTTAAAATAACCTATTTTTCGGTATAGATGCCCTTTAAGCCAAACAGGTGCAGTAAAAACCTTTCAGGACGCATGCCAGGAAGCAGAGGCAATGAAAGCAGTTAGCCTAATGTGTTTTGTGCAGAGCAGCCCTCAATCAGTTAATCACAGACCCTAATTTTTTAGATCTTACATATTTTCTACTGAACTTTTTTGATTCAACAGGGTTACGTGTGCTGGCTCCTATGTCCAGCTGGTATTATCAATTGGTTGTTATAAACCCAAAACACTATATTTAGGGGTGTGGGGAGCAAACTTTACATTGTGGGGGGCCAAGGCTACCTGATATTTGGTTAGTCCTCATTGCAGATTTAACTCAAATAAGTTTGCCTTCAGTTTTCTAGTTACCATCTTTTGTTGGTACCTGCATTGCTAGCATTTCCCTACAATGATATCACATACAGCCAACATGTATATTGACACATTGCTTGTTTGCAAGGTTATTTCATATGAAAATCAGTATAATATCCATATGCAACCATAGTCTCTAACTTTCAATCTTATGCACCTCTTTTTTATTCTACAGATTTAAATGATTGGCTTTACTTTTAGTACTTTTTGGCTGCAGGGAATGGGAAATTAAAATAGAAAAACTGACTATATTCCGGAAACTTTTGACATATGCAGTTCGGATTTGGTAAGAGATTTGACTGCTGTGAATTCATGTTCAACATAAAATAGTAACTAATACTCAGTGTGAAAATAATCCCCATTTTAATTATTTGGTAAATTTGGTATTTACAAACAAGATTTACTGATTAGGGTATAAAACACCAGATGACGTGGTAAATACTTTGGTATTATAAAAATGCCCTATAATCCCCCAGTTATACTCTTTGATCAAAGGGACAAAGTTAAGTGGATTTCATGCATCGTATTGTACGTTTGGCTAAGTGATCGATATTTAACTGTTCAGCCAGTTTTGTTAGAGCTTTGTTTACATGAAAAGCAGTGATATCTTTGTTCCCCTCTGGAGACTGCTACTTTATGCTGCACTGTGCTCTGCTGTCTTTAATAACTAAACAGCAGTACTGTGTACAACATCCTGCTCTATGATCTAATTACCTCTCTGTCCCTAGCCTTAATAAAACATGTATACCCAGATTTACCAAGAGCGGAATGCTACTATTTCTCTCTTAAAGTCACACTAACATATTTATAAAATGTGAGTGTGACTTTAAGATTGGAATAGCAGCAGCTGCACAGTCTTACAAAAGAGAAATACACAGCCACCGCAAGCAATTCAATATAGTGGCTGTAGCTCTTAAAGCATGACTTTTTATTACCAGCATCAGGAATCAGGATTTACCCAGAGCCACAATCATATGATATTTAATCCCCTAGAACCAAGTGCTTGTACTCTGGATAAATCTGGAGTGAACTGCTATTGTACAATTGTAACAGATACACAACTGCGCTTATATAATCCACAAGTATAGGTGAAAGAAATCACTTGAATGTTTATTTGGCAAACCCAGATGAACATTTGTTGGGGACAGTGGCGTAACTATCAGGCCTGTGATGGCAGGGGGGGCGGGGACTAAGAGTAATGTCTAACATATAGTGGCCAATGCTATATCAAAATTAGTGCAAAACCCACGCTAGCCAATATACTATTGGGTTATCATGGGGTTTTGCACTAATATTGCATTGTCCGTGTCATTTCCAAAGATTTATGGATGTGGCACGGAGTAGCCTATGTAGTAATGGCTATGTTAAAGGGTAACTGTATATAAGAATTATATATAAAGCCTTCCATCTTACCTTCAAAATAAAACCTAAATCACATCTCTAGATAAAATTTGTGAGAATTTGTTATAAATCATGTGACCAGCATGTCTGCATTCATAGGCTCCCCTTAATTTCCCCCCCAGGTACTTCCTGATTTCCCCAGCATTAAGTCTTTACTGAGCATTCTTCTCCCCCAGGGGAAGAGGGGCTAGCAGAGTTAAGGTGATGTCACTCAACCTACTGGAAGCAGGAAGTTTGAACATTCACCTCAATATCATTTCTCACAGGGGGAAGGCAGAGATGTGATTGTTGGCTCAATATAAAGAAAATACTGCAGGCTTACATTTAACCCTAACTTGTTTGGAGATCACAGTTGCTCTTTAAGATTTGCGCAACATTTTTGCACTAATATTAATGCCATTACTACTGTGGGCTAATGTAGTACTAAAAAGTTTTGTTTTACCTGACTGAGATCCCGCGATGCAGTAAGTCTTGCGAGAGACTTGAAAGTATTGCGGGATCCTGGTCAGATAAGACGTATATTTTTAGTACTACATCTACCCTATAGTTTTTTAGCCATACAAAACAAAGATAAGCAATGAGTATTATAAGGTTATGATATTTATATATTAATTTTACACAAAAAGTCCTGTACTTCTCTCTTCTAGTATAAAATGGTTGTATAAGTCCTAAGTATAGAACTTTATGTGTAGAATTACTATGTATATCGTTACCCTGTATTACTCATTGTTTATTTTTGTTTACATTTCCCCCCCTTTCCCTAAGGAGCCCATAGATGGTGTGCCACCTACACCATAAATAACTCTGTGTTACGTGCATCTGTAATGGAAAAAGATTTGGGGGTTCTGGTTGATAACAGACTTAGCTGTAGCAAACAATGCCAGGTAGCAATGGCTAGAGCTAGAAAGATGTTGTCTTGTATAAAGAGAGGAATAGATTCAAGAGAGAAAAATATTATTCTCCCTCTTTACAAGGCACTGGTAAGGCCTCATTTGGAAAATGCGGTGCAGTTTTGGAATCTCATATACAAAAGGGACATCTTGGAAATTGAGGCAGTTCAGAGAAGGGCAACTAAATTAATAAGTGGAATGGAGTGGCTTGACTATGCAGGCAGATTAGACAAAGTTGGGCTGTTTACATTAGAGAAGCGACGTTTGCGTGGGGACATGATAACCTTATACAGATATATTAATGGGCCATACAATTAACTCTTTGGTGCATTGTTTACTTATAGGGCATATCAGAGGACTCGTGGACATCCTTTAAGGTTGGAAGAAAAGAAGTTTCA
Organism: Hymenochirus boettgeri; assembly: GCA_019447015.1. NCBI lineage: Eukaryota > Metazoa > Chordata > Amphibia > Anura > Pipidae > Hymenochirus > Hymenochirus boettgeri. The sequence goes on along the minus strand of CM033470.1, from coordinate 99,388,002 downwards.
TCTTCAGGTTAGGAAAGGTTTCTTTACAGTGAGAACGGTGAAACTCTGGAACTGTCTTCCAGCAGATGTGGTAATGGCAAGTTCATTGAATAGCTTTAAAAAAGGCCTGGATAAGTTTCTAAACTAAAAATATTGAGAATTACTGGTATTAATGAATATAGATCTGGTTGATCCAGGGATACTTTCCGATTGCCGTTTGGAGTCAGGAAGGAATTTTCCCCCCCCTTTTTAGCTGTTTTTTTTTTTTTTTGCCTTCCTCTGGATCAACTGTTAGGTAGGGTTAAAAAAAAAAAAAGAGGGTGAATAGGTTGGACTTGATGGACGTATGTCTTTATTCAACCTTAAATACTATTTTACTATGTTAGATAAAGGAATGGACAGAGAATAGTTGCAGGTCTGTAACTATCTTCAGAAAAGATCGATTTTGGGAGGGGGGCAGGGGTTATGACAGCTTCTAACACATGCCTTGTCAAAGAGACACAAAGACAGGGAAGTCTGGAAAGTGTAATTTCACAAGCATATAACTTTTGTTCCAGAGAAGCTAGAACACTATCCTAGGCATAAGAGAGCTCCTTTCAATAAAGGGCACGTGTATGGAAGCCACAGTTACCCTTTAAGAAAATAAATGAAGGTCCCTCAAAAAGCTGTAAATAAGCCATTTATTTTAAACATGATTAATACAAATGTATTGATACATTGTAAAATAAAATGCATAGGGGGAGATTCAATATGGCCCTTTTCTGTCTAAAACCCACGTTAACCCTAAAAAAATTTGGGTTAACGTTGGTTTTGGACGGATTTTCGAGCACAGCGCCATTTCCAAATGTTTTTGGAAATAGCGCTGTGCTAACGATCCAAAACCCGTAGTGTTAAGTTTTGCACTACTTTATAGCGTGAAACTTAACGCTACGGGTTGTGGAGCGTTAAAGTCCCGCTCCTTACCTTTGCCCGATCCCGCGATGCAATAACTGACGTAATCTCGCTTACGTCAATTATTGTATCGCGGGATCGGGCTATGGTAAGTAACGGGAGAAGCGATATTGTAACTCCCCGAATGTTTTTAAAGCCATTACATGCTATTTATGGATAAGGATGGTACAAATGCTAAACATTAGCACTTACATCCAATAAACAAACATCAAAATATCATTTAAACCAAGTAATTTAGGACAATTTTCTTATAATGGCAAAGATTTTGCATAAAATATTAATGGATGTCTTACATTGACGAATGTCACCTCTGCATAGAGAAATCCCTTTATTTCCGTACATAAAGGCACTTGCTCTTGCTTTTATTCTGCTATTGTCTTTGATGTTAAATGAGCTTCCATCTGAGAGCTGTTGGCTGTTTTTTCAGGAGACATAGTAAAATCATTAAATTGACCTCAGATCTTCGACATTTAAATCACAATAAAGGCTTTATCACTGCCGTTTGCTACATATATAAATGCTGAAGTCTTTAGTTTTAAGCTAGGCACACACAATAACGATAAAGCCCTGATACCGTTGGATCCGATGGTACCAGAGCTTTATAGTCAGTGTGTGTAGTGTCTTTCGTGAACAAGCGTGCGCCTGCTAAACATTCCCGACGGCCTCACAGTCGTTTGGAAAAGACCAAAAATTTCCCTCGGCCACGGTAGTCTCCCTATAGGGGAGTCTGCCGCAGTCATGGGAAACATGCAGTCTTTCTGCCTTTCTGCAAACATAGTCATCAGTGTCGCACTGAACTGTGGTGACCCACCAGGAATTCTGAGACCAAGGTGAGCTTAGGTGCTCACTTAACATTTATCACTCATTTACATATATCTATCTATCTTACTTCTTCTGACTAATGTTGCTTACTAAAATGTATTTTTTACTGTCCCTTTGGTTCTGTATTTACATTTTAGCAGTCTTCTTGGTTGAATGGGCTGTGGGCCCACCAGGGGATTCCACTATAAGCCTGTGGGCAAAAAATGCAGAATGATGATTCTTTTAAGATGCATTCTATAACCTCATTTTCTAATATTTATAGTGATTATTTATCTATCTGAATGTGACATTAAACGCACCACATGAAATCACTAACAGGTCACACTAACTGTATGGCAAGCTGCAGGTACCAGTAAGGTAATGGGAAGACTTGTAGAAAAACTGTAGCGAAAACCAATACCACAGAGGATTATTACTGTAAGTTAAATAATAATCAGCCTGACCATTGTCTGTTTTATCAACTCTGATGGACACTAGTAAACTGTATGAAATTATTTATTTTCAAATACTTTTTCATATATTCTATAGTTCTTTAATATTATGCTTTGTTTTTGATCAATTTATGAATTTTTCCTTTTCTGTAAAGTTAAAAGGCAAATAACAATGTAGTCAAACCTTTATTTCCCCTAGAAGCACTCTGCAACAGCACAGGGTGCCTAGAGAATGCTGGGACTTGTATTGTTTAAACATATAGACATAGAGATGGCCTATGTATATATAAGATGGGTATAGAATAATAACCTAATTGCATAAGTAATTGCATAAGTAAATGGTCCTTCCGCGCAACCTCCGTTCATCCACGGGGTCAGGGTAACCCTATCTAAAAAGCAAGGAAGCCATGCCAAAGCATCTTGACAGAGTTAGTCACAATGATGAAAATATGCTTTTTAGGTAGGGTTACCCAGACCCCGTGGATGAACGGAGGTTGCGCGGAAGGCCCATTTACCTATGCAATTACTCATTATCTATCTTTATGGCTTTTGCCTGCTAACACCTGCATTATACGTTATATGTCGATCGCTTACTTACATCTATCAATATCGCCACTAACCTGCCACTGCTTATCCGCCGCCACTTACCTGGACACCAGTTATATATATTTTCAGCACCTAGGGATGCCTATTTTATGGGATATCGTGATATTTGGGAAGTGTTTCATTTTTAATATAAACAATAAAGGTTTATTTTTTTATTATTACTTTAGTTGATTGGGTGACTCAATCAGCGCCTATGCATCCATTTCCAGATCCTCAGGAGTTGTGGGGATATTTATTTCCTAGTGGTATGCCATAAGAGTGCCTCTGTAGGTAGTCTGCAGAGTTTAGTGGGTTTCTGGTGGTGGGGGTTTTCCCCACCATTCCCCCTTCTTGATTAGACATAGAGATGGCCGAACTATATAAAGTTCAGTCTGTTTTCGAACTTTTGAACTTCAGAAATAGTTAAAAAGTTCGAAAGTTCGAATTCGGACCCATTCAAGTCAAGGGGGGAGTGATACTTCGAAAAATCCGAGTGATTTACAGCTAAACTAACAATGGTAAATAACTGTAAATGGCTCTGGCACCTGGGAAATGGTCTGGGGAACATGTCACTATCTCCAAAACTTGTTAAAACACTTCCTAAAGTCAGGCGGGCAATTGTCGGGATTTGCGAAAGCTACATTCGACGATACATTCGAGGATTATTGAACGAACGAACAATCCTTCCTGTTAGTGAATGGTCCTTCCTAGGCTTAGCGAGGAGTTGGATAGTGTAGTGGTTAAAGACACCGCCTTTGACATGAGAGACCAGGGTTCGAATCCTGGCTAGGGGCAGCTATACAAATGTTTAGATTATTATAATAACCTAGTAATATAATAACCATATAATTCCCTAGTAATATAAAATTGTTATTATATTACTAGGTTATTATATTACTAGAGTATTATAATATAATAACCATAATAACCTAGTAATATAATAACCATATAATAATCTAGTAATAAAATACATAATATATAATATAGCTTTAATACAGCTTTACACAACATGTTCCGGGTGACATGTACCCTTTATCAAGTGCTCTACATTAATGGAGGATGAAGAACTGGAAAACGTAAATAACCGGTATTGACCCTGCAACTATAATTGCAACATATTTTTTAACTTTTTAGGCTCAGACAAATGGAAAAAACTAAAAACCTAGACCAACCTAGCCCTAATGGTGGCCATACGCATGCAATTATTTGGTATGAGGGATTATTTGGCTGTGAGCCCATCCTCTCTAAAGGAAGCTGATGCCGCCTGACAAAACTTTAAGTAATATTCATTGATAACCATCTGTTTTGGGATTAGGGCTTAGTGCCCAGCTGCAGGGGAATTCCTAGGGGTTTTGTCACCTGAGGCAAACCCCATTAGCAATAGGCATGGGCATGATTTTCTGTGGCAAATAGATAGAAAGCTGATAACTATCAAAGTGACACTGGTGGATAGCAGTTAAAGTGACACTGGTGAAAAGTATTCAAAGTGACAAGGAGATAACAGGAAAAATGGCACTGGGGGATAATAGAGATGGCCGAACTTTCGAAAGTTTGGTCCATTTTCAAACTTCTAAAAAAGTCCGGACCCATTAAAAGTCAATGGGGGGGGTAAATAGTTAGAAAAATTCGAATGAACTTTCTGAAATATGGCAGGTTAAACTTACCTTACAGGCCTCTGAGACCTGGGAAATGGTCTGAGGAACTCATCTGTGCTCGGGGACCAGCATAAAAACCGGACATATCGCACATGTGCGCTACATCCGGTTTCCGTGTGCCGCTTTCGGTAATCCTCGAACGTTCAAGTATTTCCGAACGTTCGGTACAACTCGAACGGCCGCTTCCGAACGGCTGGAGATTCACGAAATCTCGGAAATTTTGGAAAATCTGATTGGTTAATGTAAGCCATGTAAACCAAGCATTCAATAATTGACCAATCAGAAACGGATTAGGGTTTTCTGCAAACCTTTATAAAGAGGTTATATAAAGAGGTGCAAACCTCCGCGGAGCTCAGAAGTCATCGCAGTAGATGGCAGAAGAAAGAAGATGTCTGATCAAGATGCCGGGGAGAGAGGTCCCGGTTTAAGCTGCGGGACCCCCAAACGTCCGGCGGGATTGTCAGCTGTTCAGTCATCCACGAGCAGCGGTTTTCGGGAATCTCCGGCCATTTTGGGATTTTCAGAAGCAGCCGTTCAAGGACTGCCGAAAATTCGAATAACCTCGTACATTCGAGGATTCTCAAAAATAGTCCTGTGAGTCCGGAAAATCGAACTAGTTTGAATAGTTCAAGTTCGTCCAAACTCATAAAGTTCAAGTCCATCCCTAGTGGATAACTAGGAAAGTATGCAAGAAATATAAGAATTGTGCACCTACACATAATGGTAATATAAGGGCCAGACCCCACACACTGGGACGCAGACAGACTTGTAAAGGAATAACAGAGAGATTCACCCAGAGATGCAGGTGCTTTGGGAAAATCTCCCGGAAGAGATTTACCAGAGACTGCATAGCTCTGGGTGAATCCCATCCGTCTGTAAGTATTTAATGCCAGCTATCAGCTGTCGTTAAATATTTTTGTGCACACAGTCTCTTGTAAAATGCTTGTGGCTGTGGCTGCACAAGTTTCTCTTCCAATACTGCCCGTAAATTTCCCTGTAAATGTTCTGCTGGAAGAATAGGGTTTAAAGTGCAGACTTACAGGGTTATTCAATGAAAGTTCTTATCGTTAAAAATGGTGCTAATTTTGCCCCAACCAATCAGATGTTAAATAATATCTGATTGGCAAAGTTAACACCATTTGTAACAATAAGAACATTTATTGAATCTCTCATTATTGAATCTTTGACAAGGACATAGGAAGTGGGCTGGCAGGGCTCGCTTTCGGGAACAAATTTTTTTGTTTTCTTTTTTCAAATGTCCAACAATCTTAGGGGCATATTTATAAAGGGCCATTATTACCTCCCAAAAATTACCACCGCCGCGATAAAATCGTTATATTTATAAAGGCAACCAACATGGTGGTGGAAAGCATTACCACGGTGATGTGCGGCGGTAATCTGAGCTCTCTTCACGGTGATACTGTACTTGGCGCAGATAACAGATTTAAATACAACTCCTCTTCTCTGCTTCCGGGGAGAGATAGTGACAGGTACTAAATACACCTGGTCCTTTTACCTTGACATCCCATATTTATTTTCAGATGAAACTTCCTTAATTAACCACTTATCCGGAAAACTGTCTGGAAATGGAGGACTCGCTTAGTGTCTCCTCTGTTCACTCCGGGAATCCATTAACTAGCTTTTACCAAACATGAAGCATTGAAATGAAAACTGGGTTCTTTCCCTGGAGCTTAACTAGGGAAATATAAACCAATCCATTCACCTGCACTTTTCTTACAATCTGTATGTCCTCATGATAACTAGGCTGATACTGGTTGGAGTGTTATGAATGAATATTCTGAAATATTTTGCTCCCTGAACCCAGCACTCTGAACACAATCTGTGTGGCACTGGCTGGGCATGTTGCATGGGCATTCAATTTCACAGTAACATTTACTAAACAACACATTGTAGTTGGCAGAATGCTAACAATACCAACTGCAGAGACCTGAAAAAAAGTGTATCTTATAGGAAGAATGTCATATAAGCCATATTTTTCCACGTACCACAGGCAATGGTGGCACTGTAACCTGAGCACAATGATTGGGTGACATCAGGCCCTCTGTTTTTAACAGCTGAGTATTCAGAGACTGACCATTTCTGTTCCATAGTAATTCGGATATAATTGCAAGTTTGAAACAATTCCAACTGTTATATTTTCACTTTCTTGTTATATCCCTTTCTTATCACATTTAATGTGTAGAGCCATTAGAAGAAAGTTTAAATCCTAGTTAAATCTTTTTTATCGGAATTTACACAGAGCTGCAGCGATAAAGTTCCTTAAAGTCACACTGACCTATTTACAACACGTTACCGTTTCTTGAAGAAGGGAATAGTGTAGCAGAAGTAACTTGTGCGGGCACTGCAAGAGATTTAAAGGGTATCTCTGCCAGTATTTTAACTGAAAGAAACTTACCTGCGTATCGCTCCAGCGCTGGCTTCACTGACAGTCTCCGCCGCATCCAGGCTTCTTCGCACTGTGTGCACACGCACACACAATGCAAAGGACTGTGGATCCGTCAGGGAATGTCAGTGTAGTCGGAGGCTGTCAGCAGCGCTGGAGTGATACGCGGTAAGTTTCTCCTGCTCTCCTGTAAGTTTTACTGAAGGACAGGAGGTAAGTTAAGTTAAAGTTAAGTTAGGTAAAGTTTCAGTTAAAGGGCAACTAAAGCCACAGAACAACACTTAACCAGAAGGCAGAACACCTTGATATAAAACCAGTAATCTGTGCCTCACCTCTCATTTTGATATGGGCACTGGGAAATTTACCTAAATAACATATGGTTTGTGCTTTACTTCTCAGCATTCTAGTATCACACAGTTTGGTCAACGACTATTATGTTCTGCACATGCTCAGTCCTTAGCTATGGCACATACTTGTTAGTTGGTCACACCCATTAATAATCTCTAGCCAATCCTTTTACAGAACAGATAAAGCAAGGAAGGTCAGGAGGTGTGGTCTAACACTTCACATACACACAGATATTTCATCCAGTTCTTAACAGGCTTTGATTTACTAAAGTGGCATTTTATAGTTTATTGGTGTTTTTAGGGGAGTTGTTTTCAGATTCCAGAGTGTAAAAAATTGGGTTTAGTTCTCCTTTAAACTAGAAAAAAGAAAGTTAAAATCCCGGTGGACATACCCTTTAATAGTGCGACTGTGGTCCTTTTAAGTGTGACTCTTTCATTCCAGCAAATATAACGCAGCACTATATTTAATATTAAAAGCATTTTCAGCTCTGTAAATCTGTCTGTTTGCTTTTTTAGGTTCTAACTTCAATTCTTTCCTTAAAATTAACATTATAGAGGACAACAAGGCCCTAACCCAAAGCCTCTCTCCAGGGAAAACAACAACACACTGAGGAGAAAAAAATTCTACTACTACTCTACTCTCTCATTTGCAGATGATGTTTAAAATGTCTGAGCAGAGGCAGGAAATCAGATAGGGGAGGTCTATAACTATCTTTAAAAGTATCTTGCTTGCGCTTGGAAGTATGGGTAGGGGAAGGGTTAAAACAAAAAGTAAAAAATAAATAGGTAAAGATTAAGATCTCTGTAAAAAAAATCTGTTTAAAATGAAACTTTCATATATTAAAATTCTTAAAACTATCGCTTGTGCCTATCCACCACTAGGGGCACTGCGAGGTTTGCTCTGTGCTGTTTTGATGCTTGCTTGGTCTGTGTAGCCTCCAAAAACCACTGCACACATGAATAAGTTTGCCAACAAACTTTATTATAGCAATTAAAAACAATAAAAAGCACTAAAAACCTCGCAGGAACAGTCCCTTAGAAGTTGTTGAAGTATCCCCTCTCTGCTATGGTGCGGCCCCTTTAAATTGTGGTGGTCTTGTGGTGAGGTATAATCCACTTGGTAATGGCTTTCTGAGGTAGTTCCTATGCGTTTTGCTGTTTTAATCCTTACAGCTTCATCAGGGATCTCTATCAGAAGTCTATTACTAGACAGGACATTTAGCTTGTTTTGATTTACATTGGTGGTAGGCAGTGCAACAACATTGAAAGGCTGCATCTAAACCCTGCATAATTCTAGAAATAATCAACAATACTGTAGATTCACAAAGCAATGTTATAAAAAGCTGCCATCTGGACTAAAAACCTCTGCACTAACCTATTTGCCTCTTGTCTTATACAGATACATATATTTAGCAATCTCCAAACTCTTCTCCAAGAATGACCCAATATCTTCCATGCAAAAGATGGCTAATCCGGGTTTTGGGTAGCTTTTGGTGCCTACATGGTATGAAAGAACCAATCACAAGGATCTGTCTTTACATTTATATCAGTAATTAGGCATCAACAGATTTTAAATATGTAATTCTTACCTGTCCTAATCTAGGTGTGTAGTAAGGATCTGCCAATGCTTACAGGATGTTCTGCTTTGCTAATTAGGTGCAGGAAGAAAGAGACTTGCTGTTGACAGTTATCCCTTGATCAATGGCCTCACCACTGATGGATCTTTCTAAGAATGATCATTCTTTGTGGTTGTTATCATGGTTTGTCATAGATAAGGAGTCAGGGAACAAGAAAGGGGTTTTGCTTCTATGGCTGCTTCAGATTGGCTGTACAGGCTAAACTGTTACATTTATTTATTACAAGACAGATGCTTTCTCCTGTCTGGAGATCCACAAGAATAAAGGTTCTTATAACCAATAGCAAAATCAAAACATCTATTAACCTTCAATGGATAAAATTTGGTCACATTATTAAAACAAAGGTATACTGTATGTTAGGGACACTAGTATATAAGTGCACACAGCATGTCACAAATAAAATTGAGATAAAACTTGAAAGAGTGCATTTTTCTACAAAATAAGTACCACACTAGTATATAATACACTTACTATGCCATACAAAAAAAAAATCGTCATAGCAAGTTAATAAATTATTGGCCCACACACAGGTGAGATACATATCATAGGCTTTGGCATTAACAGATCTAATGCACAATTAAACCTGATATACATGGAGTGCATGGCTTTTACACATTGCATCACCCACTGGGTTTAAGTTATAGAAACGGTAAACACAACAGTAAACGCCGTAAGTACAGAAAGCAGTTAAAAACCAGGGCAGCTTAGCTTAATAAGTCAGAATAATTGAGTTATGAAGGAAGCCTTGCCAAATGGGTATTACTTCTTTATAAAACAGGCGCCTTAAAAGTAATATGATTTAGCGTTCATAAATAAATCCAAGGTCAGTGCAGTGATTTGTCAAAGGAACACTCTATTTTCATAACTATGCAAGCGACAAGGGGTAATCCTTGCAGAATAGATGAAAGGGGATTCGGTACAAAGCAATGTTTTGTTTTGTTTTGTTTTTTGATAAGGTCGTAAAAGCTGTGAAATTCCTTCCCTATTTAGGTGATAATGGAAAATTCTTTGGATTTAAGAATTCATCAGTTGACATTGTTAATATTATAGGTGGTCAAGGTCAGTGTTTCAGGGAAATGTCTGATTATTCATCCAATGAAAAATCTTATGTTCTTCTTGGGGCAATAAAAGTGAGAAATGTCTTTGTAGCCTTGTTGCCCAAATGATATATCATCGATGCATACAGTACATGTGGGTTTTTTTAGGAAAAGGTACACATAGGGCTACATGCAAGTCAGTCTGGTTTTCAGGACCTTATCCATTTTGCGATTTGCAAGGACACCAAGATCCACATAAAAATTACTATGGTCCTTTCACCACTGTATGCAATTCCCTTTTCCCAATGCATGTATGATTTTTTGTGCAGATCACATGTGTTTTCTTCTTTCAATATAATTGTAGAAAACAGAAGCACAGTCCAAAAATTACTGGAACACATATTTTCTGGTATTGTAATTTTTGGTGCATTGTTGTGGGGTCAAAGCCTTAGCATATTTTTTCAATACTGACACAAATACCACACACACACACACAAACATGTACACAGACACAAAAATACCCCCACACATACACACACAAACACATATACACAAACACCCCCACACACATATACACAAACACCCCACACACACAAACACATACACACACAAACACCCCACACACATACAGACACACAAAAACCCTAACACACCCTAACCCTAACACACACACGCACACACACCATTTATCCATTTCATTTGGAAATATAAAGAAGTTGATGACTGGAAAACCCTCCCTTGTTTGCCAATGTTTTACAGACCACACCAGTTATTCTCAATTTATAATGGGTTTGAGCAGGTGATACCTATAACCACTATCCTTGGTGGTTCATTGATTTTCAGCTATTTCCAACTAATTTTCTTTCTCTTCTCTATGTGGTCTCCATTTCAGTCATCCCAGCCCTCTTATAAGGGTTCTTATAAGGCCTTTGCTTACAGTTGAAATGCTTTCCAGTTTTACAGAGAAATGTATGTTCTATATATAGTGAGGCGCTTACTGTATTTAACAGATATTAGCAAACCCTGGAGGACTGTATGATTATTCCTGCCTGTTTTCTGCTGTTTTTTTTGTCTGGGCCTCGTTGTGTATTACAATGATGTCAAAACACCAGATGATTTGTCACTAGGCTACTGATTTATTGGGGAGCAAAAATCATAATAAAAATTAAAACAAGATGGCTGACAAACCAAAGATATAAAAATAAAAAAGGGACCTTACATAGATAGATTAGATTGTAAGCCTTTCAGGCTTTCTTAATATGTCAAGGCTCACCAGACTTTTATACTTACTTTATTTATTCATCTGTATAATGGATTGCGCTTATCCCCCAGTTTGTATAATCTGTATTTTAGAATGTACAGCGCTGCGTACCCAAGTGGGGATATATAAATGCAATTATACATAAATACATACCGTTAAGAAATGTTCAAGTTCACAAGTCCCCGTTTTCCGATGTTAACCCACCCTCTTCCCCCCGTGCTACTTTTACATACACTAACCTGCACAAGGATAAATGTACAGTTATAGATACAGTTAAGCAGTTTTAACCTTGAGTATTCTGACTGTCCAAGAAGACATCCGAGCCACTTACAAATGCATTTTGAGAATCTGCCATTACAACACTATCAGGTAGAGCATTCCACAATCTCACTGCCAAAACAATGGAGAACCATTTGCATTGCGCTGAAAATGCCTATCCTCAGTTCTTAAAGGAACACTAAACAAGTAAAAATAAGTATATGCCATCCTTTTCTATTATTCACAGGGAGGTGAGAACGCTTATTCCCACCTCCCTGTGAATATTAGAACGCCCGCGGGACACAGCCAAACTTACCTTACCGGGCGCTCCACTCAAAGTTCCTTCTGAACTGACAGCCGCGCCATCCTGCTCTCCCGATTGTGCACCTATCTTTTGTATTGGCGCGCATGTGTCAAAGATAGGCGCGTGGTCGGGAGAGAGGGGCAGCGTGGCTGTCATTGCAGAAGGCTGTCAGTAGAGCGCCTGGTAAGGTAAGTTCGACTGTGTCCCCCTAGCGTTCTATTATTCACAGGGAGGGAGGTGGGAATAAGCATTCTCACCTCCCTGTGAATAATAGAAATGGATGGCATATACTTATTTTCACTTGTTTAGTGTTCCTTTAAGGGGTGGCAAATAATAATAAAACTGTAATAGGTAGGTAAGGTTCGTACACACGCACGATGTATACGAACAAGCGTTTCAGCCGATAATCGGCCCGTGTTTGGGCACTTTATCGGCCAAAATGGACGCTAGTTTGGTGATCTGCCTGGCAGATCGGGCAACAATCGCGAACGAACTGCCATTTCGTCCGACAAAGTGCCCATACACGGACCGATTATCGGACAAAGTGCTTATTCGTACACATTTTGCGCCGCGATTGCACGTGTACTAACCTATAGTCTCTCAGGGTGCTCATTGTCTTCCAGGCCACCTAAATATATCCATATTTCAGAAAGAATGAGGTCCAGACATTAGCAGTAATCCCATATTTATTAATGCACCACAAAAACAATCAGATGTTATAAAATGTTTTTTTTAATTGTAGTACACAAGTAAAGTAACTGATTGGTTACTGCAAATGAGCTGCACTAGCAAACTGTATTGCTGTACCTCTTATTTAAATAAGCCTGACATAATGTTTTGGCCAGAAGGTGTCAAGTGCTATTTTGCTCAAAAGCATAACTTTGCATTTTCAAAATTATACAGTATCTCATTTGCCATTTTGAAGCAAATACCCTGAGCTTGTTGAATCATTTTGCAAGATGAAGAGATCTTACACAGCATGTCACAAATAAATTGAGATAAAACTTGAAAGAGTGCGTTTTTCTACAAAACAATTACTGTATTGAGATCTTACGCTAAACCTATATTGTCCTGCCCAGTATAGCTTCATTAGCAAACAGAGTTTTAATGCCTAACTCAAGGTTATTTATGAATTGATTAACCGCTAGCATGAATTTAAAAATACTGTAATCTTCGAAAATACGAGCATTCCCGTAAAAACGAGGATTCCCGTAAAAACGAGGATTCACGTAAAACCGAGGATTTCCGTAAAAACGAGGATTTCCGTAAATACGGACCCGAACCAGAACTTCGATGATTTATTGCTTTTTACTACATCCTGCCTGCAAAATGTCTAGCTCTGCCAGGCAGCTCTATGCCACCCAATACCTCCTGGTTAGGTGGCATGACAATTTTGCGCCAGGTACAAGGCATTTGCGGCGCAGGAAGCGGGCAATAATGGAGGGCCTGCAGCGCTGGCTGGCGCCCCGCTTCGACTTCCAGACCACTGTCTCTACCCTCCAGAGACAGTGGTGGTCTGATCTTAAGAGGCAAAGGCCTCATTATGTGGAAGCCATATGGCAATTTATGGAAGGCAAGTATACTTTTTATTATATTACTGTATTGTAATAAGTAGTAAAATATTTTAATTCACTTCTGACAAAAACATATTTATATATATATTTTTAAAAAACATCAATAATCCTTAAATTTGGCTTGAGAGAGAGAGAGAGATCCAAGTTCTTTGTATTTCTTATTCACTGGTTATTCAATAATATCGCTTTAAGTGGAAGTTCAGTGATAATATATATACTTTTAAGATTTTATCCATCCCAATAACCTTAATCTGCCCATTCAGCATTGTGTCGGTGTATAAATAAATGCAACGGAAATACTGACTTCCTGTTTGCAGGACCCCTAATAGAGATCGTTATGGTCTTGCCCTTGACCCAGTCCCTGGGTTGATTCGGTTGCTCAGTAGAGATCTGAGCATGTGTAACAGCCAATCAGTTGAAATCATTGTTACCATAACAGTAACAAATAATGATATTTTATACTGAGCTTTCCTTTTTATAACATACCGCAACATTATTGCATTGCAGTACCATGTATGTGTAACTAGCTGTCAGGTGCAAAATTGCATCACCTGCATGGTGCTTTAGGAAATGTGCTCGAACATCTTCAACATAATTCTCTCAATATCTTCCTCCACAGATTACCAGAGCATACAGCGGGATATCCGCCAGATGGGGCGCCTGGACCGCTGCCTGACCAGACTGGAGAGGAGGGTACCCAGGCTGGAACCCCAGTGATTTTTTTATTATTTTTTTTATGTATATAGTTTAAAAAAAAAAAAAAAAGAAAATGATTATATTATTATATATAAAAACTGTTGTTTAAAAAAAAAGTTTTGGGGCTTTATTTTTCGATATATCAAATTATTCAGATAGATTCATAATCAATTTTTATTTGAAAAATTACAATACACATATCTATTTAGCTAGCTATATGTCTGGTACTTATAATTGTATATACCTTACCATTAATGCCATTACACACACCACACTGGCCACATTCCCCTATATAGTAGTAGTTGCAAAAAAACAAGGGAAAGAAGGCGATGGGGGTACTGGGTTACATAATGACCACTGCAGTTTGCCACCATTGTTGTGGGGCCAGGCAGGCTTGGCCCCACTGGACATACCCCTGACCCCATTGGCTTCTCTCCCTCAGAGTATGCTTCGTGCAAGGGAAAGCAGGTGAAAGGGTAAGGCTTCGTTGGAACCACACCATTGAGTTACAGCAGGCCCACTGCAGTTTGCCACCATTGTTGAAGAGCCAGGCAGAATTGGCCCCACTGGACATACCCCTCACACCATTGGCTTCTCTCCCTCAGAGTATGCTTCGTGCAAGGGAAAGCGGGTGAAAGGGTAAGGCTTCGTAGGAACCACACCATTGAGGTACAGCAGGCCCACTGCAGTTTGCCACCATTGTTGAAGAGCCAGGCAGAATTGGCCCCACTGGACATACCCCTCACACCATTGGCTTCTCTCCCTCAGAGTATGCTTCGTGCAAGGGAAAGCGGGTGAAAGGGTAAGGCTTTGTAGGAACCGCACCATGTAGTTACAGCAGGCCCAAACTTTGTAATATAAAGTACTGCTCTCGGGCCAGGCAGGATTGACCCAGAGCTGAAAACATTAGCCACAGAGTAGCTGTTGTGGCTGTATGAGATGGTCAGAGTAGGTGACACCACAAAGGTGCCTCGTGGAGAGAGAAGGAAGAACAAATATGGAGTACTGCTCTAGGGCCAGGCAGGATTGACCCAGAGCTGAAAACATTAGCCACAGAGTAGCTGTTGCGGCTGTATGAGATGGTCAAAGTAGGTGACACCACAAAGGCGCCTCGTGGAGAGAGAAGGAAGAACAAATATGGAGTATTGCTCTCAGGCCAAGTAGGATCGACCCAATCTTAGAAAAATTAGCCACAAAGTGGCGGTCCACATTCTCAGTGGAGAGACGGGTCCTCCTCTCCGTTACAACACCCCCTGCCGCACTGAAGGTCCTCTTCGAAAGAACACTGGATGATGGGTATGAAAGGACCTCGATGGCATACTGTGCCAACTCGGGCCAGATATCCAGCCTCGCCACCCAGTAGTCCAGTGGATCCTCAGTCTTTGATGTGGCTACACCGGCCCTGGATCCGATGTAGTCGGTGACCTGGCGACTGAGTTGTTGCCTGGTGGAGTTGCCAGTAGATGGGCCTGGCAACTGTGGCTGAAAGAACAGCCTGAAGTTGGCCGCGAGGCTGCCTCCAGTACTGCTGCTCCTTCTGTCAGGCACAAGGGGACGTGAGCCCTGTTGATCCCCAACATCAGGTGCTGTAGGCCTGCCAGCACCTGGGAAGGCAGAACAGAGGCAACTTGCAGTATTGCCTCATAGTGCTGCATTCTACCTTCCCTCTGAGATGCGGGGATAAACTCCGACACTTTACCCTTATAGCGGGGATCTATAAGGGTGACCACCCAGTACTGCTCCTTCTCTTTGATGGTCTTAATCCTGGGGTCCCCATGTCCTCGATGTCACTGAGGACAACAGTGTCGGGCTCAACCTCTCCCCAACCACACATGACATGTGGTACTTGGGAGGGTTGAGATGTCCCCCTAGAGGAATGCCCCATTTCCCCTTGGTCCAGGTCACCTAAATCCCCCTCCTCATCATCGGATGGCTGCTCTGCACCGTGATGTTCTGGCTTGGAAAGCATCACGGTGTCGACGTCCTCCTCTTCCAGTAGCTGTTGCTCGACAGCGAGTGCCCTGTCAAGTATGCCACGCAGAGTGTGCTCAAGGAGGAACACCAGTGAGATGGTATCCGCGATGGTGGCATCATTGCGGCTTACCATCCTGGTAGCCTCCTCAAATGGCGCGAGCACACGGCAGGCATCGCTAATCAGCAGCCACTGCCTTGGTAACAGTAAACCCAGGTCCCCAGAGCCTGATCTTGCCTCGTACTCGTACAAGTAGTCTATGATGGCTCGCCTCTGCTGGAGCAGCCTCAGCAGCATCATAAGACTAGAGTTCCAGCGGGTGGGGGTGTCACAAATCAGGCAGTTCTGCGTCAGACCATTCTGCTGCTGAAACTCGGACAGACGAGCTGTGGCCGTGTATGACCGCCTGAAGTGACTGGACACCCTCCTAGCCATCCTTAGTACCTCCTGGAGACCAGGGTACTTGGTGAGGAACCACTGGACGACCAGGTTAAGAACGTGTGCCAGGCAAGGAACATGTGTGACTCTGGGCCCAGTCCTCCCTTGGTAAAGTGCATTGGTAGAAACACACTATAGTAAATAGTAGAGATGGTCGAACTTTCAAAAGTTCTGTCCATTTTCAAACTTTCGAACTATATGGAAAAGTTCGAAAACGACAGAACTTTTAAAGTCAATGGGAGTCAAATAGTTTGAAAGGTTCAAATGAAATACAATTAAAATATCAATGGTAAAAATGTAAATGGCTGTGGGACCTGGGAAATGGTCTGGGAACATGTTTGAATATCCAGGACTTTTGAAAACTCGATTTTTACTCTCACGTGCGCTACTTTCGAGCTTTCTTTACAAACCCTTTACCCATCTTCACCTTTTCTGATAATATTTAGTTTTTCATCATCAAGGAGGAATAAAATCTTCTTGTTGGGATAAATGTCACAGATCTCCATACAGAGACTGTCTATAATAGAAATGGAGACACAATCATTTCATATGCATGTGCACGGGCAGCTGGGTTTTAGCTGCTTAAAAACGTCTTTTTGCTAGCTAAACATTCACAAGATTAAATCTACAGACTGCACCTGTTGCTCTTTATTCTGAGCTAGAGCTTGTCCTTAGGTCAGTAAAGAAAATTATATTAACATGATTATATTTGTGCAAGCTCATAAATCTAATTTCAATTATTACAGGATCATATATCCATATTTACAATGTTGTGAGACATTCATTTTCATCTGTTGAATAACAAGTTATATTAACGAACCATATGAATTAAGGGTAATGTATATGTAACACTGTGACTAACCGTTAAAATAAAAAGTACCTGGGGCAGGGAGGTAGTGTGCAACACAAAGAAAATTGCTTCTGCCAGTCTTGCTGGGTGCTTCAGTGCTATTTTTAATAGAGGAAGGTCCAGGGCCATAACCTGGCAGTTGAAAAATGGATGTGCTGTAGCTCCTCAACAAAACAATATTGGGAGGTATAAATAATCAAACCTACCTGCCTTAGGGACTTTTCCCTAATACAAGCGTGTGCGGCGTGATGATGTCACGCGCGCACTGCTCCATGCGCACGCTAACGTCACGTCACACGCGTCATGACGTCACTCTCGTGCGCGGCAGGTGACGTGCGCATGCACGGATCGAACTGACACAGAATATTTGGACACAAGTTGGAAGCGAGGTCCAGAAACTCTCAGGGGGCGGAGCTTACCAGACTTCATTCATGTTCCAAGATGGCCAGCACTTTCCATGGGCTCAGGTAGGCTCTGAAGAGACCTAAAATAAAAAAAATGGGAAGGTTAGTTAGGGATTCAGCTACCATTTAAACTGTATTTGTTTTTTCAGTATTCTTACCCTTTAAGGTTGAGTACACACCAACAGATATTTCCGTGTATTGGTCGGTCAAGCCGAAAAAAATCTGAGGTGATTTCTGCAGTGGCAGTGAACGGCTGTGGCCCATAGGAGACATTTGTTGTGGCTGACCACTTTATAGTGGTCCATGTGTACCCAGCCTAACGTTCTGTTTTACTGGTAAATCCACATTTGCACTACTTTACCATTAGTGTCTTTTAAAGTCAGAGCTGTGACACTGACGGTGGATCTGACAGAATTTGTAGTAGAAGCCGATAACATTGGACCATGTATGGGCACATTCTTTATAAAGAAAATATGGAACAATCATTCCTGTGTATGTATATGTGTGTATATATATATATATATGAATATATATACATTATAATGCATTGTTGACAATTAGCTACACAACCACCTCCAGGATTTCTTAATGTCCCTATTCCTGCTCACTAATTCCATTACAGTGCAGTAGGTACAGTAAGTAATGTATATAAACCCAGTCTCAGCAATCACCTCAGGCAGCTGCAAGGTTAATATTGATACAGATCTCTATGCTGCTGTCAATCCCAGGGCAGACTGGATACATTTTTTAAACATACAAATGCTGCTTCTCCCTCACAGCTTAATTGACAATGTAACAATGTATATAACAATCTATGGACACCAGGAGAAGTAGAACAGCAGACTGCACTGAGCAGACAGAAAGGGGGGATTCCAGGCACCAGGAATCCCCCCTAAACATGCCCCTGATTATGGTCTGCCCCCATATATCATGGCCACACCCCCAAATATTCCAGGTCTGTTCCCAAATCACACCCACATACACAAACATCCCCCCAAAAACCCAAAACATTATGGTCCCCCCCAAACACCAAAGACACACACCCAAACACCACACCCATGCCCCTAAATGGCACGGCCATGCCCACGCTTTGAAACAGGGTGGCAATGCCCATAATTATCGCGACCACCAAATGTCATGTCCCAGCCTCACAGACACCACCCAGACTGTCCACATCCTAGAATGCTGTGACCCCACCCAACGCAACATCGCAGACATGCCCCATCCATCTATTCAAACCGGGACGGTTGGGGGGTATGGACTACACAGGAATTACCTGCATTGCCTGGACTTAAGAAACAGACAAACACTGCCCACATGTCACACACTTCACAGACAGTTACAACTAAAAGAACAAAGACATCATGGCACTTTCAATTTGGACCAGAAAGTAACTTTATTGATTAGGATCTAATAGTCAATATAAAGTGGTCCTAAAGCAAGGATAAAGTGTTAAAGTGCAAACAAGGTGACATACTGCTAACAAATGTACAAAAAATTGAGCATGCTTAATAAAACACACAAGGCTCAACACGCACCAGAAGAAGCCCGGCTTTAACAAACAACAAAAGAACCTGCATGTCACATGCTTCAGAGACACTGACACCTGTCATTCACTTAAAGGAGAACTGTTATCCCGTTTTTGTAAGTTGCACAAACATGTCTTATTGTTCCTTAACCCCCTGCAAAGCTTTCTGAAGCTTTAGATTAAAAAAAATCAAAAACCATACTTTAAATCGCCTATAAAAGTCCATACTTGGGCGCCGCCATCTTGGATCCATCCCTTCCTGTTTCTGCCAAAAACTACAATCCCAGCATGCAATTTCCTGATGCTGGTGCATCACAAGCATTTTCTATTAGCCGCTCGCACTACAGGGGGAGGATCGGAGGCGTGGCCTAACAAACAGGCCCGCCTCTGTTAGAGGAGGAGGCGGGATCGTTAATACAACTACCTTTATGAATGGATTTTTTTTGTATATTATAACACATTGTTAAAAATAATAATTGTTTGTAAAATACTTAATATTTAATTACATTTTTAATTATTATATATGTATATAACGCTGTTGTTAATGTCGTTATATGTGCATGATTGGTGCTGTGAGTGTGTGGAATGTCGTTATATGTGCGTGATTGGTGCTGTGAGTGTGTGTGAAGTGTCATTCTAAGTGCGTGAATGGCGTTCGGATGCGTGCGAATATCGTTTTAAGTGCGTGAATGGTGTTGCGGATGCGTGTGAATGTCGTTTTAAAGGGCAACTATAGTGTCCAAATTCAAACTTTTAAAAACCTCATACTATTAAACTATACTTCATCCCATCCATCAACGGACTCTCAAACAAGCGGCCGTTTTGCCCGATAAAGTGCCCATTCACGGCACAATTATCGCCGACCTGCGATCACACGTGTGTATAGTAAGCAGGATACGCGTGTACTGGCAAATCAAGGAAAAGTTTCGAAGACATCTCTACCAGTACCCATTTGGATCTGGGATGTAGGTAAGGATTTTATTACACTACAGAGTGGGGCCAGTAGTGGGGGAATTATAGTTTTGGGGTGGAATGCCCTTTAATAAAGTCAATTAATCTTCAATAAACTCTCAGAAACTCGGTAATCAAAGAAAAACTTTTTATCCCATCTCTCTCCACACATGTAAAGCCATAAATGAAAGTTATATGGTAACAAACCTTGTTTTGTAACGAGCCTGACAGACAGATTCATGTAATAGCAGGGCTGCATTATTGTAAATTATTTTATACTGTGATCATTCTAACTCAGACTGGCTACAGTTGTTTTACCTGATTAACCTGTGGCTCTATCTATGTTTTCAAAATACAACCCCAACCATTCCCTGACTGCCCCTGCTATTAGAGAGTATCTTTAGGGTAAATGGTGATAGATGTAATTCAACTACACCAACAATAACTTTTCAAAGCCAGTGAATTTGATCAGGCATGGCAACTAGATTCTGAGAGAACTTTATGAAACTTTTTTTTTTTATACATTAAAGGGCATATCCACCCCCAAAACTAAAATTTAACCTACTACTGGCCTCACTGTGTAGTGTTTAAAAATCCTCACCTTACCCCTCTGCTCCTAACGGTTCTCCTGTATGTCTCTTCAAAGTCCCAGAAATTAAAGAGTAGGAGCCATTTCTGGTGTAATTTGTTTCTCCCTCTAACTATTCCTTGTTGAGGTTTCTATGAGGGCAAGCATGCTCAGTAATCACTATGAGGCAGCATTGAAAGAGGGAATTTCCCATCATGCAATTTACATGATTTGCTGAACACTGTCTCCATTCTGTTTAAGCAAAACTACACCTAGCAGAAGATATTTCAGAGTGATATCTAAAGATAACAATTTTTCCTCATATTGATGTCCTTTTATACCTGTTACCTAAAGGAAATATGCAGAAAGTGCTTGCAATAAACTTTCATTTTTGTTGCAACATTTGAAAGGTCTTTTTACTTATGTGCGTCCTGCCACGTGAATGGCGGCAACTAAAGCGTTACTAGGTTACATAGTAACGCTTTTGTTGCCACCATTCCAGTGGATTACCCAACCATTCAATTTCTGTGTAGTGAGTGCAAGTTGGGTTTCCGGGCTATGCAGTGCTCTGGGGCAATAGAAAATAATTTCCCTGCTCAGCACAGCACAGGAATAAACCGTGATTTTACATTTCTAAGCATATTTCTATTTTATAATAACCTTATATTGTAAGTGGATATATTTTATTGATCAGATCATCTCATTATTGGGGGATGCTTATAATAAATGTAAGTAGCAGGGCTGCACTAATTACAACCTGGTTGTATTTACACTGCATGTTTTCAATATACAACCCCTATCCTATACATTCCCTATCTGCCTCTGCTGTTTGAGACTGCTTCAGGGAAGGGTGAAACTAGCGTGTAAGTACATAGGCACTTGGGTTAGTTACATCTTGCAGGCGTTTTTGGTAAAGGAAAGCAATTAACGCTCTGTAACAAAAACACTATTTTTATCATTTATCTGTTTTACCACATATATGTGCAGTTTTATAGACTACTATCAACAACACCATAGATAGAATCCCAGGAGCTTCACAACATTCATTTCTGCAGTCCAACTAAATAACCAGCCATCTATTTGCAAATCTCTAACCTAAATACAAAGGAAAGACCTGCTAGTTTGACTGCTGATTAGAAACTGACTGCTCTAAAGATTTCATGCTGTTTTATAGTGTCTCATAAACACACCCAAAATCTGATTGGTCTAGATACAATCTTAATCTGATTGGATCTTGGATGTTGGACCCAATCAATTGGGGGTGGGTATAGGAGTCACTACAAATAGTGAACATTTAGCAAGGAGAGTAGTTTCAGTTTTGCATTTCATCTGAGATGTTTAGCTTTGTTCTGAGGCATGCACTGGGATATAAGCTTATTGAGTGATTCTGGCTGGGTAGCTTGAATAGGCGCCCTTAGTTCAGATGGTTCTCAGTATATAAGATTAAAAAAAAATCCAGTAAAAGTATGATTTGTTATCCCAACTAAATGCTCAACAGGAGGTCTGAGTAACGGAGCTATTGATGTGTTGGAATATCTGTTCCAAAATTTTGCCAGTAATAACCTCCAGTAAGTGAACGGAGAGAGATGATTGCAAACCAGTCTAGAGAGCAACATGGTAATTAAAGGGATATCAGAAACACATGCAGCAAGCTGATTCTGAATAAATTCAAGTGTAAAAGTACCCAGTCTGCAATAAATGCAGCTCTGCTTGTACAAGTGTGTGGTCTTACTATAGA
Source organism: Hymenochirus boettgeri (assembly GCA_019447015.1). Lineage (NCBI taxonomy): Eukaryota > Metazoa > Chordata > Amphibia > Anura > Pipidae > Hymenochirus > Hymenochirus boettgeri. The sequence continues at coordinate 99,365,612 of CM033470.1, read as the reverse complement.
GCAAACAGCAGTGATCAGCACTTCTCCAAGCAAGGAAAGCCTGTGCAGCATTCAAAAGTTTCAGACCTGTGAGTGCCTTCGTATTTTGTGTGTATATATATATATATATATATATATATATATACCATTGATAAACTGATTCAATCTGACATCAACATGCTACTTGCACACAACAATATCAGATCATGTAGTTCTGATGACTATAGAGGAGGGAATGGTTAATGTAAAATCCCAGAATCCCAGGTGGCACTTGCAAATCAGTTGCTTAGATTCTGCATGTTTAATTAATAATGGAGAAAGGGCTATTTTAACCATTATGCAATACCCTTCTGATTGGTGGACATATCTCCATAGACTACAAGCACACTGCCGACTATAGGAGAAGAAAATCAATTGCTACACCCATAAGAAACACAAAAATGAAAATAACTTGATAACTGTTCCAAAAAAATAATGAAAGTTATGGCAAAAGTACACAGATAGCTCCCTAACACTAGCAAAAAATAGTTTTGGGGTGGACATGCCCTTTAAGCACCAAACAATCTTTTATGAGATGGAGCAAAACAGAGACAACCACACTGCAACTACCAGGCACCAAAACTAATACATTTAGAACTCAGTTAGGCACCAGACATCTGATAGTTGCTATGCTTGCAGAACAAACTAGCAGCTCTGCTACTAAAACAGAACTAGGACTTGCTGAAGGCCTCTGGCTGTTTTATACTGTCTCCTTGGCACACCCCCACAATATGATTGGTCAATAATACAAGAGCCAATCAGATTTAAGATTTGTTTTGGACCAATCAGATTTTGAGGGTGTGTTTATGAGACACTATAAAACTTCATGAACTCCTCAGAGCAGCTCAGTTTGTAATCAGCGCCAAACTAGCGTCTTGCCTTTGTATTTAGGTTGAGAGATTCCAAGTAATTGGCTGGTATTTAGTTGGACTACAGCAATGAATTATCTTTTGCTCCTAGGTTTATTGTGTCATTGTGTAGCAGTCCATAAACAGCACATACATGTTGATATAAATGATAAAAATAGATTTTTGTTTGTAGAACCTTAGTTTCTTTACTTTAATCAAATAGTCGCAAAATTGTGAGCAAGCCTAATAAATATGCAGGTGCACTACTAGTTCCACCATTCCCTGACAAGCACTCTCAAACAGCATAGGGCATTAGGGTTTGTACATGAAATCATACGTCAAGGCTTCAGAATCACTGCAGTATAAATCATCAGGTTGTAATTAACGCAGCCTGTTACTTACTTTAATTATAAGTGTCCCCCAATTATGAGATGATCTGATAACTAAAATATATCCACTAACATTATATTGCTCTAGTGCCCAGAGAGGGATCTCCAACCTGTGGCCCTCCAGATGTTGGAAAATACAACGCCCAGTATTCCTTGTTTCCTCGCAATGGAGGAATGCTGGCGTTGTAGTTTTCAAAAATCTGGAGGGCTGCAGGTTAGAAATCCCAGACCCAGCTTGGCATAGCCAGGAAAACAACTTGGATACGCATTATCAGAAAAGTGATGTGATAATGCACGGAATGGCGGCAACGAAAGAGTTACTATGTTATGTAACATAGTAACTCTTTCGTTGCCACCATTCCCGTGGCAGGACGCACATAAGTAAAGACCTTTCAACATGCAAAAAAAATTCAAAGTTTTTGCAAGCACTTTCTGTACATTCTCTTAAAGTAACAGGATAAAAGGACATCTATACTGAAACAATAGTTATCTTTAGATATCCAATCTGAACTATCTTCTGCTAGGTGCAGTTTTGCTATACGGAATGGACACAGTGTTCATGCAAATCATGTGATTGCATGATGGGAAATTCCCTCTTCCAATGCTGCCTCTTAGTAATTACTGAGCATGCTTGCCCTTATAGACAGAGCTGAGAATGTGCATAATAGAGCTGCATTTGTCGGCGACAGGGGTTGGGATCATGGATTTGGCAGGGCTGTGGAGCCATCCAGCCCCTTAACTATTTGTTACTCTTCTTTTATGATAAATGAAAACGGTGTATGCTAGAGAGGTGGTTCAGGACTCGTTTTACAGGTAATAATCTTGCCTTTCATACTAGACCAACTTGTTTTGGGACCACAGTTCTCCTTTAAGTGCTGCGATATTCAGTTGCAATCAACATGTTTTCCCAATGGCAAATTCCATGTAGCATGTTCACCACAACATTTGTATATTTACACTCTAAGTAGAAAAACGGATAATATTGTATATAAGGTTTTGCAATAAACAATGTGCTATACGTTCCTCAAGCAATGTCACCTCCTCAACTCATAACTATCAAATACATGACGTACATTACCAACTGTCCACTTCTTTTTCCACCTGTCTCTCCCATCTGAGCCAAACACACACCTGCACATAAAAAATACCTTACCCACCCATGGGCAACGCCAGGTACAACTGCTAGTACATATATATATATATATATATATATATATACTGAAATGAAATCAGGGCACACTCCACTCCAACCCTACTTCGCCCCTGGTGCTACCACAAAAATTCAATAGACAGTTCAAAGGGTAAAGAGTAGGTGCACACAAGGGGTCTTAATCAATATAAATTTTATAGTGCAACAACAAGGCTGTTGTTGCACATTAAAATTTATATTGATTAAGACCCCTTGTGTGCACCTACCTCTTTACCCTTTGAACTATATAATATATATATATATATATATAAAATACATAATTGGTTATATTTTAAAATGGGATGTGCAGTCGTATAAATCCTTATAAAAATTACTCAGCTATGTCACTCAGTGATTCATTTCTTAATATTTTACAGGGTCACTATACTCACTGAAACAACTTTACATTTTCTGAGACTACAATTTGAAACAAGTAAAATGATGGTACTCCATATTTGTCTGTGCTTGCTTTGTCATTGAATTATTAAAGGGACAGTTCAGTGGTAATTATCAATATGTGTTAAATTGTTAGTTTGTGTAATGCCTTCTTAGTTACTCTACATATTTTCTCCCATTTTGCGAAATCAGTTGTTTCATACTCTTTGCTGTTCCCTGCTGTTGACATAAGTGAGCTGACATTTCAGGTTCTAACGGTCCTTCTTCTTCCCAGGATGCACCACTTCCTTGGAATGTTCCTAACAGTAATTACTACTGATTGGCTGTTGGATGGGTCAAAGATGCTCAGATCGCTACTGAGCAACTGAATCAACCCAGGCACTGGGTCAAGGGCAAGACCACAACAGTCTCTACTAGGGGTCCTCCAAACAGGAAGTCAGTATTTTTGTTGCATTTATTTATACACAGACACAATGCTGGAGGGGCAGGTTAAGTTAAATGGGATGGCAAAATACTGCTCTTTTTTCTGAAAGGTATATGTATTTGCACTGAACTTCCCCTTTAATGTTTAGTGAGTACACCTAATTCCTCCCATCCTCCCTTACTCACTGCCTTTTTTTAGTGTCTGCGACACTTATTTGTTCTGCACAGCCTCACCATGGACACTGCTCTGCTTACACATTTCCCCTCCCTCCCCACTGCTGTCTTTCCTCTGCTGATTCTCTTAAATGTTGCAGAAAGTGTTCTGGCAGGCAGGCAAAGAGGTCAGGCATGGGTCTCATATTATAATTTCTGCTTCTAGAGTGACAGGTCTTTCCCTGTTTCGTCCTGAAATCCGGACGAACCGAGGGGTTCCGTGTCGGATCCGGGTCTGAGTCGGACCCGGATCCCATCACTAATAGCAAACCAATATAATTAACCACCTGTCTCATTCCCTTTTAAACATTCTAACAGGATATGACACCACTTCCTTCTTACATGGATATACCGAAAATATACAGGTTCTAATATTAATCCCCAGAATTAGCATACAATGTGTCAACCCATTTAATCCACATTGCTTCCCTCTTTTTGAGAATGGCCACCCTATCCCCACTGCTCCATGGTTTGGTTATTTGTTCAAATACCATAAACTTAAGCTGTTTATCCCTGTGGCCCTTCTCAAGAAAATGTTTGGAAACAAGTAGCTTGACATCCCTTGTCCTAATACTAGAACGATGTTGGGATATATGGGACTTAATTGACTGAGTCGTTTACCCTATATATAACATTTGATATGGGCACCAAAGCACGTAAACCACTTACTTGGTGTCGCATATATATCGCCCTTTAATCTGGTAACTCTTATTGGTCCCTGGATGTGTAAATTCCTGTCCTTTTTGGACAAATTCGCATTGAACACAATGTGAACATGGGTACATACCCATCCTCACATTGCCCAGGAACGTACTCCTGTCACTCTTTTTATATGCTGACCTCACTGATGACCTGATGACGGTCCAATTAATGGACTGAAAAATGTAGAAGAAACTATGTGGGTTCAAATAAATTGAGAGAAAAATCAAAGGTATCTTGGATATGTATATTTTACTGAAGAATCACAGAGGCATCACAAATGGTAAAGAGGGGTGCAGTCACTGCGACTTTTTTTGTCTCTCTCTCTCTCTCTCTGTATATATATATATATATATATCCTCATTTATATCAGTGATATAAAGCAGTGATCTGGTACAAATTGGTGGCAGCGATGCTGGTACTACCATTTATTCTCCCTGTTTTCTCTGTATATTTGTTCTCTGTATTAAGCTATGGAGGCTGCTACTGATAGTATTGATTTAAATCCTCTTGTTCTTGTACCTGCAGATCAAATGTCCCAATTAGACTCAGTAGCTCTACCAGGCCCAATTGCCCAACCTATTTTTAAACCTGATTCATTGATTCATTTGATAGGGTAACTAGGGAGTGGACTGATTTGAATTGGCAGCCACTATTAATGGTTGGGATGAAGGTGCTCGCTTGCAAGTCCTTTTCTTAGTGGTAAAGCAGGTATACCAAGGATTTAATACTGAAATAAAAAGCAGTTATCAGTTATGAAAATTGCCCTGAAGCAGGTTTTTCAATTAGATCTGTATAAAAGAGTATATAAATGATGCTTTGCATGTTCCTGCCAATTTCTCTAGGTAAGCTGGGAATGAGAAATATTTGTTTGTTTGTTAGACTAGCAGGTGTACCTGGCGTTGCCTGTGTACACATGTGTAGTATTTGTTACGTGCAGGTGTGTTTGGCTTAGATGGAAGAGACAGTGGGGAAAAGATGTGCACAGCTGGTAATGTATTTAATAGTTATGAGTTGAGAAGGTGACATTGCTTGAGGGACGTATAGCCCATATGTACTGTATATATATATACAGCATTATAAGTTTGTGCACATGGAGTGTAAATATACAAATGTTGTGGTAAACCTACTCGTGAAATTTCCATGAGGAAAACATGTTGATTGCAACTGAATACTGCAGCATTTAATAGATTGACGGGTGTCACGCTGTTCTTGTGTCTCTAAAGCATGTGATGTGAGGGCTCTCTGTCTGTGTTGTTAAAGTCGGGCTTAGTTCTGTTGTGCTTTCTGTGGGCTTTGTGTGTTTTTATTAAGCGTGCTCTATTTTTTGCACCTTAGATATGTCAGTATGTCACTTTGTTTGCACTTATCCTTGCTCAACACTTTATCCTTGCTCAAGGACCACTTGGACATGACATTTGGTGCTGTGGTCGTGATGTTTTGGGGCATGGCCACACTGTTTAAAAGCCTAGGTGGAGCCATGCCATTTAGGGGTGTGGGTGTCAAGTTTGGGGGCGTGGGTGTCAAGTTTTGGGATGCAAGAGTGGTGTTTGGGTGTGTGCCTGTAATGTTTGGGGGCATGGACAGGATGTTTGTTCATGTAATTTTTTTGGGGGGAGGTGACCACAATATCTGGTGACATGGTCACTATATTTGGGACATGGTTGCGATGTTTGGGGACATGGAAGTTATCTTTGGGGGCATGGCCTTGATGGCTGGGATATGAGAGTGACATGTTTGGGGGTGTGGCCATGACAGCAATATGTGGGGACGTGGTCATGCCATTTGGGGGCACGGTTGTGATGTTTGTGGCATGGCAGTTTACTTGAGGGTGTGGCCTTGACCGTGATTTTTGGGGGACATGTGCATGGCCACGACGTTCTGATGGTTGTCTGTGATGTTTGGTAATGTGTCTGTACCTTTGGGGGCATGGTCATTATGTCTTGGGTTGTTTTCCATTGCTACAGCACATTCCAGGAGGCTCTGCTTTAAATTTTTTAGCATGACAATAACCGAAAATGTGATTCATATCACCAATAGTAACATAGTCTTTTCAGGGTTTATATTTGTATATAAATGTGATTCATATCACCAATAGTAACATAGTCTTTCCAGGGTTTATATTTGTATATAAATGTGATTCATATCACCAATAGTAACATAGTCTTTCCAGGGTTTATATTTGTTTGTCTGGGGGGTCCCATCACCAAATTCTGCACCAGGGCCCATTGGTCCGTAGCTACGTCACTGATTAGCACCCAAGCTAACCACACAGTTTTTGGAGTTTGTTTGATCGTACTTTCAACGAACGGCATCCAAGCTGACAGTATTTTACAATATTTCTTTTTCCCACAGGAAGGAATACGAACGTACTATACGTATTACGTGTTTCCTACGATAAACAGTACATTCAAGAACGCATGTCGTACTTCCGTATCCGCCAACGACACATTTTCTTACAATTATCTAACAACGATCGTTAAAATATGTACAGGAGTCATTGGTACAACTAAAGTATACGATGTGGTGGCAATGTAATAAAGCAGAATAAAAATGCACTTTTCAGCACTAATGTGCACTAGATTTTAGGAATCTGTGTGCACAGGTGTGCACAGGTGAAAATCTGGCAGAATAAAGATATCTAGCACACAACAATATATATCTTCATACACAGCAGGTAAAGAAATACAGGGAACATAGAACATTTGCATTCTAATAGACAAAGAGATATGGATAAAACTATGTTCTGCCCTGGCAAGGGGTGGTCTTCATAGATCTTTTAAAGTTGGCCTTGTGTATAAAGAAGAAATCAGAGAGTCAGAGTGAGCTATGGTTGGAACCCAGTGGAAGTTTGGCGTTTGATTTACAAGTATATCTTTCACTTTCAACCTCAAGTAAATTCTGCAACCCAAGCACTTCCAGTTACACAGTGTAGCAATCTAGTCCAAAAGAAAACTAGACCCAGATTGTCAGCTTCAATGGGTAAATAGAACGGTAACTCTTCATATCGATCATATCCATTGATTTTTGTTTCTTATATAGAAAATGAGTTCAGGATTTATTACTTGCCTGAAGTAAAACATTAATTAGCTAAAATGGAGCCAGAGGAGGAGATTATGCCAAGGAAGAACCTAAACTTATTAGAATAATTTACACGTTTGATGTAAATGTGTGTTTCACACGTAAGGCCCATACACACTTTTATAAACCTACAACCGAATCTGCCAACAATCGATGGTGCAAGTAGGCTTTAACTGGCATCATTTAGTGATCTGTCCTGGTGAATTACGCAATGATGTCAGGAAGCAATTTCATTGGTCCACGGTGCTGTGGGAGGTCCTATTGTTGCTCCTCCCATCTCTCTGCATTTAAACAGAACAGGCTGCTCGCCCATTGCCAAGCAGCTTGTCAGTAGGGTATTGACAGTTAATGGTCTTTGGAATCATCGTTTTAAAACCCAATAATCTTGCATGTAAACCTGGCATACACGGTCCGATATTTCTGCCCAAATATTTTAGTCAGTCATTTTGTTATATTAATGGTACAGCCTGTTGAGACCCCGACTGATTTAAAATTGGAAGTTTGATCAAACAGTAAATTTCAGCCCCTGGTGTGGTCTTCTATGGACAGTACGAACAGTGGAACGTTTACTTCTAACCTCCAGACTACCAATTTATTGAACGGTCCACTTTCTGTCTGGAAGCTCGGTACAAGATTGGACCATGTGTACAAGACCCTAACGTTTTATCACTTGCACCTCTAGAAAACTCCCCATTTATTTGCCTTCAATATCTCTTGACCCATCAGATCTCTAAGGGTGTGTTCACACTACGGATCGCACAGCTACACGCGGACACCAACAGAAGGCAATGGGACATGGTAGAAATTAGCATAATAATGTTAAATACAGTATACCGTTTGTGCGACACATTTCCACGATCTTGCAGGGTTTTAATTTTTTGCCAAAACATGCACAAACCCACACAACATCGCATGATAATGCATGTGTGTTATATGATCCGTTTCACATCACATTGCACATTGTAGTGTTAATGAACTAGAATAGTTGGTGGGCCCGGCCAATCACCAGGGAATCTCCACACGAGTCTGCTCTGTAATCTTTCCCTTAGTAAACTCTGCCACACATCAAATTTGCTCCCCCCCCCATACGTAGATACAGCAAAAGGAGGAGGACAGTGGCGGTTCTTTCTAAAAACAAAACTTGTCAGTACAAAGTGTGCACACAACAGCTCCCGAAACCGGCCTCCCCACCATGGTTAAAATGCAGGGGCAGAATTTCAGTAGGACATAAGCAATAGTAGGACATAACTGTGCTAGTTCTGGTGACTGGTTTCCAAACATTACTATACCATGTAGCTTCTTCTACATTTCTCTCAATATATTTATGGACCCATTATAAATGCCGCTTTGTAACTATAGTGAGGCCCAAATTTCCATTGTGCATTTTTTATTGTCTGTTCAATGACACAGGGGGGTAGAGAGATAAAACATTATAGGTGCCTCATCTCTAAACTGTATTTTCTCTATAAGCATATTGATGAATCTGTCAGCGCGAGTCTTCCAAGCAAGGGCATAAGGCCAAATCGGGTTGGTTATCTCTGTCAATGTATTACGAGCTTGTGTTATGGTTTACATGTTCAAGCAGCGCTCGCTGTATGTAGAACATCAGAAACAAGACTAGACACGCACATTATCCTGTCCATGACATTTTAATAAAGACGTCCAAGGCTGGATAATTTGTGATCGGTCCTTGCTTTCAATTCCATACTTATTGTGTGTGAAAATATGACCTTGTGAGCAGAGGATCAACGCCCTGTTTGCCAGTCCTCTCACACATCCTACTATTCAGATATAAAAACCCCGGCTAACCACATAGAATCCTCAACATTCTGCAACCTTACACATTCTACAAAGTGGGGTAAAGAAAGAAAGAAAGAAAGAAAGAGAGAAAGAAAGAAAGAAAGAAAGAAAGAGTGAGAGAGACAGAGAAAGAAAGAAAGAGAGAGAGAGAGAGAGAAAGAAAGAAAGAAAGAAAGAAAAAGAGAGAGAAAGAAAGAAAGAAAGAAATAAAGAAAAAGAGAGAGAGAGAGAAAGAAAGAGAGAGAGAGACAGAGAAAGAGAGAAAAAAAAGAAGAAAGAAAGAAGGAAGAAAGAAAAAAAGAAGAAAGAAAGAAGGAAGAAGGAAGGAAGAAAGAAAGAAAGAAAGAAAGAAAGAAAGAAAGAAAGAAAGAAAGAAAGAAAGAAAGAAAAAAAGAAGAAGGAAGAAAGAAAAAAAGAAAGAAAGAAAAAAATAAGAAAAAGAAGGAAGGAAGAAAGAAAGAAAGAAAGAAAGAAAGAAAGAAAGAAAGAAAAAAAGAAGAAAGAAGGAAGGAAGAAAGAAAGAAAGAAAGAAAGAAAGAAAGAAAGAAAGAAAGAAAGAAAGAAAGAAAGAAAAAAAGAAGAAAGAAAAAAGGAAGAAGGAAGGAAGAAAGAAAGAAAGAAAGGAAGAAAGAAAAAAAGAAAGAAAGAAAGAAAGAGAGAGAGAGAAAGAAAGAAAGAGAGAGAGAGAAAGAGAGAAAGAGAGAGAGTGGGAGAGACAGAGAAAGAAAGAAAGAAAGAAAGAGAAAAGGAAGAGAACAAAAAGCGAAAAAATAAATAAATATGGAATTATTTTGCCAGCTCAGCTTTCCCTTTAGATATACAGTAACGATCAGTAAAGAAAGCTTTCTAGAGTTATTCGATACATAACATACAACGTTTTCAGGACACACTGTCCCTGTATGTTATGTTTTTGCACCAATAAATGATGTCACAGATCACAGTACAAGCACGAAAAATCAACCTTTACACTGCTGTAACTTTGGATAAACTGCAGCTAGAATCATAAGCTTGGAATCATTTTAAAGGTTGTAGTGTGTCCTTTGTAATAAAGGCCACTTGCATGGAGACCATAGTTCCCCTTTAATTAAATAAAAGGTTAAAATTAAAGCATCAAAAACAAAATTATTTTACATTTTTAAACAGTAAACATGGGGAAATACATTTTTTTTTATTAGAAAATAAAATACAAATTAAACAAGGTTCATGGTTCTTACACAGTTAGAAGATCATTGTTCTCCCACTGAACGTATCATTCTATCAAAGTACCTGCCCGAGGCTCATAAACTCATATTTAATGAACACCTAAAGAGACGACTGTCATTCGCCTTCATTCCAGTTACTATTTATAGACTCCTCGCACTGCGGTTTTAATAATCTACTAATGAAGGAAGAATGAATTTGGTTACTTACTTTTTAGAATAGAAGCTGAAACGTGAAACGTAGAGACACTAGAAATAGACCCGAAATAAAATAAAAAGTCAATCAAGTGTATAGAATAAAGCCAGGTTTGTAAATAAGATCTTAACATACAAAACATGTCACATGGAAAAAATATGTGAAGATGAATTAAATTAAAAGGTATTGGGAAAGTAGAGATGGCCGTTTTGCGGACCCGAACCGGGATCCGCCGCGGATTTATCCCGTCCGCGAACGGCGGATTATTCCGGATTTTCCGCCTTCCGAACTTCCGAACCGCAGATTTTTTTTTATTTACGAAAATTTTCGAAAATACGACTATCTCCGCAATTACGAGAATCTGCAATCTTCTGGGACCCGGAAAAACCGAAGATCCTCGTAATTACGCGGATTCTCGTAAATTCGAATTTTTGGGGATTATTTTCAAGACGGAGCAAGCCACATGACCCAAATTAGCCAATGGCAGCTAACATGATTACACGTTTTTACGGGAATCCTCATTTTTCGGAGATCCGCGGGTTTACAGAGGTCCTCGTTTTTACGGAAATCCTCATTTTTACGGAAATCCTCGTATTTTCGAAAAATACCGTTCTCACTAGCGGACTGTAATTTTTAGGTATTGTAGGCATTGATACGTGTTTCTAAGGACATTACCCAGGTCCCTGAGTGATTAAGTGTACATTACCAAGGCTATTTAGTCCACTTTTAATGCGGATTTTCCCGAACTTTCATTTTAATACGAATACGAATTTACGGATTTTTTTCGAAAATCCGCGGATCCTCGCGAGGACCGGATTTTTCGAAGTTCGGACATCTCTATGGGAAAGAACATATATACTGTCCACATTGCAAGGTTAACTGTATCATTAGTGCCAAAGTGTGTTTATTTATTACCTGGGGACACAACTTGTTTCTTATGTGGTATTGTTTCATTTATTATTTCATTGAATCGGAGGGACTTGCAATTATTTACACTATTCCTCCAGTCTTGTTAATAATATATATACAATATGTTAACTCTTGTTAATATAAGGTGCAAGGTGAATGAGTAATCACCAAATGTTCAGCCCATAGACCCAAGCAGTCTTGATTTACAACTTGAATGCAGACATCGTGCAGGAAGTCACCATTCTACATATATGTCTCATATGTGCAAAAGGCTCCGTGTGTATGTGTTCCCTGCCGAGCTACCGTAGTCAACGGGAATTAAAGATTTGGCTGTTATTGTGTCTTTGGACCTCCTAAGCAGCCCCTCCGTATAATCTACCAGACCATGACGCAGTCCCTCCGTATAATCTACCAGACCATGACGCAGTCCCTCCGTATAATCTACCAGACCATGACGCAGCCCCTCCGTATAATCTACCAGACCTTGGTTTTTGCATGTTTTAAAGCTGAATTAGCAAAAACACAAATCAATAACAGTCCCAGGAATCTGAAGGCTACAGTGCAAGGTCAAGGTTCATCATCTCAGTTGCGTAGTTTGGAAAACTGGTCAACCCCTCATTATTATTACTAATGCTGATGAGTCAGCTCTCGAGACGATACAATTTGTGGAAACCATTAAATGCACTATAATTGCACCTAATTAGTTCTCTAATTTCCTCATAACTCCAGGAAATTTGCAACAAGAAAAAAGAAAAGTTGTTAGTTGAACTCCTCACCCAGATAATCTCGCATCTCAAATTAAAGCCATTATTTCCCGTTTATCTGCAGCCCGTGATGAGGCTGTAACTCATTCCATAACCATGATCTCAAATGAGCCCAATGCATCATGAAGGGTTGAAAGCGAGTATGCCCATAGATCAGTTTGGTTCTCCTATTGCAGGAATGAAAGGTAGAATGCGGTATTATTCTGCAATTCATAAAGCACAGGGTAGAGAAATAGATCAATCTCACTGGTTTATGGCAAGTGATAAGGCAGTAAAGCATTAAAGGGATAATGTTCCCTTCAAAAACCCTTCACATGAAACATATGAGGCCCTGGACCCATTTTTATTAAAATATACAGCAATATAACTTATAGACTCAATGTTCCTGCTCAGTTCCTCCACAGAACAAGGCATCATTGACTTCTTTAAATCACACCCTAAAAAAATTAAATGATTCTTTTACCCCCTAAACTGCAGGACCTCAATCCTGAGTTTTGCCTAAATCCTCTGTAACTGGTCTTTAAGATGCACCCATTGTCCGAGTTTGGTGCCTCCCTCCCATTGTTCAATGGAAAGAAACATTCTGCGGTTTCCAAATGGCCAGACCTAGAGTAGTCCCAGACTGTGGAAGGGGGTGGGGCCAAACCAGGTCTATGAATGCAGGTGAATTAGGCAGCTCCCATAGGTGAAGACCTTGTTGTTTAGGGGAGGAGAATTAGTTAGCGAAGTATAATTGGCTTTAAGTACCAAACACATGACACATGCAGCCTACACCAATACACTCCCACAGCAATCAGTTGACTATTTGTTCACTTCTTGTTGCACCTTCGTTGCCTCAGGACTGTAAATCAAATCATTAGAAGAAATAAAGGTTTTTATCACCGTTATTAAAATCAGAAATATTCAGTGTTGGAATCCCTCACAGTGACTCACTAAGTGTAGATTTCAAAAGACTCTCCGCGAATTCGCTCTGACGAATGTGTTCGTATTTACAGCAAAAATATCCCAAATCCACCCTTTATATGGATGACAAGAGCGTCGTTTCACTGGATACAGTTTTATTACATGGAAATATACAGCTCAATTTCCCTTGTGAAGAAAATACATAAATATAGAATTGTCAAGATAAGGGAGCATAGAACTATAATGCAGTTGGACGAAAACCACTATCCTAGTAATTGACAGTATATAAAGATAAATGGGATCATCTTCTACCCCTATCGGTTTATTTTAAGCCGAGCTTTAAGCTACTTACTATACTTCTTTTTACTCCTCTTTCAGCAAAGGTTTTAGCATTCAACGGGGTGCATGTCTTTTCTTAAAGGGATGCATGTCTTATCTTAAAGGGATGCATGTCTTTTCTTAAAGGGATGCATGTCTTTTCTAACATAGTCTTTCCAGGGTTTATATTTGTATATAAATGTCATTCATATCACCAATAGTAACATAGTCTTTCCAGGGTTTATATTTATATATAAATGCTGGGTTATTCAATAAAAGTTCTTATAGGCCGATGCACTGAGCACCGCTATCGGCAGCCCGGTGCAAACAGCCCGGCGATGTTATATGCCGATAGTAGCGCTTGGAACATCGCTACCTGGCGCTGTTCGATTCCGACACTTTCAACTGTCGTTGAAAGTGCCGCAATAAAATGCCTCTTTTGCCCGCTATCGCTCTGGGTAAATGCTCCTTTCGCGATTTAATATCGCGTTTGCGAATGTGGGTAAATCCCAGAAAGGGATTAACCCACTACAGGATTTTAACACCAGCTATTTGCTGGCGTTAAAATCATGTTCTAAAACTAGCGCAAACGCGATATTGAATCACGAGCATCGGATGCGCGGGTTATTTTTGTGTAACCCGTGCATCCGGCGCTAATATGGAGTTAGTCGCACTAACTGGTAGTGAACCATTTAGCGTGACTTCAACTCCATGTATTTGCCCAGCGAGTCTGGGTAAATAAGGCCTATACAGGGTTATTCAATAAAAGTTCTTATTGTTTAAAATGGTGCTAATTTTGCCCCAACCAATCAGATGTTAGCTTTCAAATGTCAAATAAGTTCTGATTGGTTGGTGCAAAATTAGCACCATTTTAAACAATAAGAACTTTTATTGGATCTCCCTAATAGTCTTTCCAGGGTTTATTTTTAAAACCTTCCAGGAGCAAATTGTGATGTCTTACAGATCTTAAAAGGCATCTATAGTGAAAAAAACACATTGCCCATTTGCAAAGTTAAATTCATGTACTCTGTGCTATCTTAATCCTATCTATGTTAGTGACTTTGTTTAACCATGGTGTCAGATCTGTGTGCAGCACTCCCCCCTCCCCCCTCCCCTCTGTTACCTCCTCCATGTCTCAACTCCGGCTAACCGACAAGCTTATCATGTGTAGTAGGAGTTAAAAGTTCAACATCCTGAAAAACACACCCACGCATAGTGGCCAATAGAAAGCAAGCTGTCCTGGAGACTTGGAAGAAGAAGGAGAACAGTACAGTTTATGATCTCTCACTTTGTGACCCATCATCAATCAGTGAAAGCTATTAAGAAGGGGGGTCAAGTGCAGCCTTATATCTACCATCAAGGCTACCTCTCTCCCCCTGCTAATGCTGTTATCTCTATGTTTATTACAGAGCAGGGAGGGGGGATCACGTCACAGGGATTTGATTGACAGTCCAAGTAGGAGTAGAGAAATGCAATCACTTATTCTTTTAACTGGTGTATCTCAGGACAGAGAGGGAATCTGAACAAAGTGAGGACACTCTAGGGGGTGTGGGGAATTATAAAACACATGGAAGGAAAGGGAAAAAAGTTCATTTTCCCACTATAGATGCCCTTTAAGGGAAATGTCTCGTCCCCTCTGTTATAAAAGCTGTTGTTCTGTTGTTGTGTAGCCGTACATTACACTGTTGTGGCATCACTGAAGTGGACTTTGTGTCTGTGTTGTTGAAGTCGGGCAGCGCACAGAGCCCAAGCCCTTCATCTGAGTTACTGAATTGGGGAATCACACTCTGCAAGTGACGTGCAGGTGTTTTATTGGTCAAACTGGACTTCACGGGCATCGTCCCTTTCAGAGAGTGTCGCTGTTATGTGAGCACACACATACATACATACATACATACATACATGATTTCTACTTTATATAGTAGATTATTATGGCAATGCTATCATAATAACAATAGTCTGTGAGGTACCTTCTGTTATAAGAAGGCTCTATTTCATTTTATACTCTGTGGGTAGCTTTTAGCTCCTTTAACCCCACCTCACCTTAAGCTATAAAGCTAATCAGTACCCTGTGCTCCGAAGTCCTAACCCCATAGCAACTGTAAATCTGGAGCTTGATGTGGTAATTTCTAATAGTTATGAACAAAGCACAGGGGTGTACCTGCGGGGGCCCGGGCCCCCTGTGAGAATGGAGGCTGGGCCCCTGACCCCTTCCTCCTGCGATCAGCCGTTTTAAACAGCTGGTCGCGTGTATGAATGAAACATATGCGCAATCAGCATTTTAAAAGAGGGAACCCAACTTTCAGAACTGATGCGGAAGTTCGGGTCCAGTCTTTTAAACAGCTGATCGCGCATATGTTTCATTCATACACACGATCAGCTGTTTAAAGTGGCTGATCACAGGAGGCATCTTGGCCGCATCTTGGGTTTGTGGTGGGCCCTACTACTGCCCCGGGGGGGGGTACTTATGCCACTGACATAGCATGTTAATCTGGATCCCGTTTAGAGTCACAGATCGATAAATAGTGCTGTTTAGTTTGAACTGCACATTGTGGCACGATTGTCTGGGTCTATTCTTAGACCTGCAGATTTATTCCCCTTAGACCCCCTGGATTCTAGCTGGAAGGTAGGTGGAATAGGAAAGGGAGGGCAAGTTTGGTAAGATACATAACTCCTACTGTCTGAAGTGACCTAAATAATCCTTCTCTAGGCCAATAGAGTAATAGCTATGGATGTAAGGGAATGGCAGATGGATCACTTGCATATTCAAGCCCTTCAGTAGTAATTGCTAAAGCACAAAAAATGGTTTTATTCTAGGATGTATGAAAACAAAATTTTACAGCATTCTGTGCAACCAGAGAAGGCTGGGAGTTGTAGTTTTTAAACATGTAAAAAGTTCAACACATTAGGCTGCATTGCATCTGTATACATTCATTAGCCAATGGACATAAAGGAGAAACTTACAGAGAACGCTGGGAGTTGTAGTTGTGACAGGTCAGTGAGAAATACTTGTTTATTTGTTAGATTATTAGAGCAATGCTATTATAACTGTGAGTTACATTCTGTTATAAGAAGGCTCTATTTTATTGTATACTCTGTGGGGAGCATTTATCACCTTTAACCCAACTTCACTTTAATCTATAAAACTAATCAGTATCCTGTGCTCCCAAGCCGTAACATGAGCAGCTGTAAATAGGCAAGGCCATCATTTAGTGCCTTCTTTTTTTCTACATATATTGTATAGACTGTAATTTTGTTACTGCTTCTGAAGCTGGGCCCCCAGAAGTTTCCTGGGCCCTAGGAAGGTGCCTAGAAGAGATGGCTGAAACTACATAGTTTCGTTCCATTTTCGGATTCCCGGATCTCAGGAAAATCCCAAAGATCCGAAAACGGAACAAATTTTCAAAGATTTCGGAATGCACAGATCTATTTTCGATAATTTTCGAAGATATCTTTGGAAATTCGAAATTCCTTAAAAATACGTTTGGAAACCACTTTCAAGTTTCCAATCGAATTTTGGAAATTTTTGAAAATTATCGAAAATAGCTCTGTACATTCGAAAATCTTCGACATTTTTTCGAAGTCCCGAAATCCGTAGGATACCGGACAGATCTTTTGGATTTCAGAACTGAGGGGTTCCGTGTTGGATCCGGGTTTGTGTCAGACCCGGATCCCATCTCTAGTGCCCTTGGTTGCCTTGTGAATAATCCTGCTCTGCTTGTCTTGGTGAATACTAATAAGTATGAACCTAGCATGTTTAGTTTGAACACAAAGTGTGGCAGGATTGCCTGGGTCTATTTTCAGACCTTCAGGATTATCCTAATTAGTTCCCCTGGATGCTGGTGACTGAGTAACAGTTTAAAATATACCTGTGTAAAGATTCTATATCCACTATATCCCTGTATCCACACATAGCAAAACATACACACACATAATTTGCTAGTTGCTAGTATATATATAGAGAGAGTGAGAGAAGAAAAAAATCCTAATTAGAACTTTAGTGCCTTTTCACCCTACAGTGTTTGATAAAGGACTGTAAGAAAGGGTTGAAGCATTGCTGTCTTTGCACTATGTTGAATAAAGTATATTGAATAAAGACCTGTTGAGCACTGATATCTTTAAACCATATATGTATATATGTACTGTAAGAAAAAAAAATCCTCATTAGTGTAGTGCCTTTTCTCTTTGATAACTAACCCTTCAGGATTTCCATTACTAGAGACAATTTTTGCAGCTGTTCCACAATCAGCAGCTGTTGTCTGTCAAATCCTGAATGGAAATATTTGAGCTCAGCACAAGTTGTAACTTTAGGTTTAGGATGAGCTATAATACTCAGTCATTTCATTTTATCAGGAAATGAACAGTAATAATTTTCAGGGACATTTACTGCTTCTGGGTATAGTCGTGCTTTAGCTTAATAGACTTTTTGAAGCAAAATGATCTGATAGAGATTTTACAGATAACTTGTGATTCTCCGGATTCCCATCTATTCCTTCAGCCCAGATACCCTGATCTAACACCACCCGCTTCACCAATAGACAAGCCCCGCTTGCCGGGAGGCTTGCTTCGCCTACCTGAGATCTGTTGCCCCCTGGAGTTAGGGTGTGGGGTATCTGAGTAGAGGCCGGGAATTCACAAGAAAACCAGGAATGCACTAGGCTGACAGAGCATAACCAGCTAGAGCTGGGCAACAGTGAGGTACAAAATCAGTATGCAGGGACAGAGCAACAGGAAAGTAACAGAAGGTCACACAGCAAAGGAGTTAAACAAGCAAGAAACGGTACATGGAGAACATTTGACAAGATAACACCACTAGAGATGGCCGGAACTCACTAGTTTTGTTCGGTTTTTGAATTCCCGGATCTCGGAAAAATCCCGAAGTTTGGAAAATCCAAAACCGGAACGAATTTTCGATAATTCCCGAAAGTACGGGGCTATTTTCGCTAATTTTTGAAAATAGCCTCAAACCTTCGAAAATTATCGAAAATACGATCGGAGACCATTTTCGTATTTTCAAAGATTTTTCAATGTTCGAGGCTATTTTCGAAAATGAGCGAAAATAGCCTTGAACTTTTGATTTTCAAAAATACGATAGGTAACTCGAAAATGGTCTACAATCGTATTTTCGATAATTTCGAAGGTTTGAGGCTATTTTCAAAAATAATAGCCCTGTATATTCGAAATTTATCGAAAATGTCTCCCAAAGTCCCAAAATCCGGAGGATCCATCCAGATTCGGACGGATCTTTTGGATTTCGGAACCGAGCGGTTCCGTGTCGGATCCGGGTTTGTGTTGAACCCGGATCCCATCTCTAAACATTCTCTAGTTGTCTTCATTTCACTTCAATGTTAACATTTTCATTAACTGGTTTGTTTTACACTCTACTAGCCCATTGTTGGCGAACCTTTTAAGGCCGAGTACCCAAACTGCCACCCAAAACCCCACTGTTTATTGCATAGTGCAGATTCCAAAAGAGCTGAATGTTATAACACGTCACCTCCCTCTGCCACAGACAGCCGCTTCACTTCCTCTCTGGCTTTCTGGTAACAAACTCTGGTGAACTTTGCTGTGTATGAGTGCCCACAGAGAGGGCTCTGAGTGCCACCTCTGGCATGTGTGGCATAGGTTCGCCACCACTGTACTAGACGTGTAGGGCAATGTACCAAGAGCCGTGATCTGCTTTTTTTTTGTCTAAAAGGTGCGTTAGCCTATGTATTAAGGGTTAACGCTGCTTTATGGGCAAGTTACCGGTGGTTGCCGAGTGCAAAAACGGGGTCACGCAACTGCCGCAAACAATGTACCAAAGTGATAGTATCACTTTAAGACTGAATCTTTAACGCCAGCAAATAGCTTTGGAATGGGTTAACACCATTCACAATGCAGAGAAAGATGCTATTGGCTCATTGCATTGCCTTACCGGGGCTGTAGAGAGTGAAAACGTCTCTCTATATATCGCCCCAATGGTATTATTAATGTAACCAGTTTGTTAGCTACAACATCACTATAAAGCATTGCTTAACATAGTGGGGTTACCTAGATCATGCTGCTCAAATATTTATTTTGTGCTGTTTTTCTAGCTGTTTTTTCACCAGTTGACCCCCTAATCTATCTTCACTTTCAATTCCAGGGGATGATTACCTTAAAGGACAAGAAGCATGTATTAGACCTTCACAATCAATAATAGAGAAGCCCAGCAAGAAAACAAATCTTGTAAATGGTGTTGGGCTATTTGCAATGTAGTCATTTTAAATAACACAGGGCTTTCCTTTATTTGTGAAAACCAATGTCATTTTTTGCAGTTAATTAAGAAAACAAATCTGAGCAATGTACAAAAAATCTATTCATATGGATGTCCATTATTTTGTCATATTCCTTTGAGCAAACAAATGATTGAAGATTTAAGAAAGATTGACACTATGTAGTATGGTAATTCATTCTGGTAAATATGGATAGTGGCATAACTAGGAATTACTGGAGCCCCAGGAAAACTATGATAGGGCTCCCTCCATGTGCCATATACAGCGTTTTTTTTACAGTTAAGGTTGTATCTGTTATAAGGAAAGTAAGAAGATGACTCCCAGGCCCCTGAATGTGAATATCGATCAACTCATAAGCATTGAAGTGGCATCCTATGATGATTGCGATATCCATTACCAAGTCAATATCTTTATTTTAACATAATTCACAGATGCGGCTGCCGGAAATAGAGAATGCCGTGGGAGCGAGGGGCTATAAGTAGAGTTCTGATTCTAACATAGTGGTTGGGGATGGAAAGGGATGCCATACATTTTATAAAAAACATTTTACGCTAGGTAAACGGCAGCCATGGAGGGACCAGGAAGGAGGAAGGGGTGGATAGGGCTCCCCTGTGCATGGGACTGTCCTTTCAGAGGACAAGAAGGAGGAAGAAACCTTTCAAACAGGAAGACACCTCCTACTCTTTAGTTTCCTGGACTTTGGACAAGCACTGCAGGAGAACCATAAGGAGCAGAGATGTAAGGTTAGTTTTTTTTTAAATACACTGTGGGCCGCGTAGTGGGTTAAAATTTAGTTTTGGGGGTTGACATGCCCTTGAAGATATTACACCAGGTCCCCAACAGTTGTTAATTATGTGGTGCAAAAATGGCAAAATGTTGATGCAATACAGTACATTTACATTTTTTTTTAAAGTTGCTAAATTGTCACTATTGGAAATTCTGCAAAATAAGGGATGTAAAGGTGCAAAATGTGCAAAACTGCCATAAAGGCATTTTCATGATTGTAACTGACCCCCTATATACAGCACTTTTCTATAATGCTGCAGAAGAAATTATAGTAGATATAGACTAGACAGTAAATTTCTCTGCCAGTAAGCGGCCTGCAAGCCTACAATAAGGAATATAGCAAGTTGCCAAATTACATCTGATTTGAAACTAAATTAGCTAGTTTTATACTGCCGGTAGGAAGCAACTACTGAACATTAGGCACATCAAGCCGAATACTTTTGTAATGGGAACTCACTTTTCAGACTTTTATTACTGACAAGTCAAGGTTATAGAAAAGTTATAGAAAGCTATGGAAACAAGAAGAAGCTGTAAATTTCAAGTACATTCTGGATTCATTCATACTGTAGATAGTTTTTTGAAGGTATTAACGTCATGTTTAATGGAAAAATATACAATTATTTACATCTTTGTGCAAATGGAAAATGTCATTCAAAAACCAGATAAAATTGGATGCTTCCCATTTAAAGGAGAGTCCACTCCCCAAACCCCATAACTGCAATACTATAGTTAGAACGCTAAGAGGTGTAACTTGAAATGCTGATCAATGTCCTGTTACTTTTGCTTCTATTTTTTGGTTAGCAGTTAGCAGCTATAAGTCATGGTTATAACAATTCACATCACAGCCAATGACTGAATGCCATTCCTCTAGCTGCCTCCTCTGAGCATGTAAAAGAGCTTGGAGGCAAAGGGAAAGTAGAAAAGAACATTTTGCTGAATAAAAGGTTAGTCTTACATCAGTCGGCTTCTAACTTTAATGGTTTGGGTGTTTAAAAAGACTTGAATCAGACTCATATAAATTAAAAAAAAAAAATTAAAAATTAGTAATCGGGAATTGCTGCTATCATGAAACAATACTGCTTCTCCAAGGTTCCGTGCTGCTTAAAGGGCATGTCCACCCCCAAAACTAAAATTTAACCCTCTACTGTCCCCCATAGTACAGTTTAAAAAAATCTTTACCTTACATTTCTGCTCCTTATGGCTCCCCTGTAGTCTATGTCCAAAGTTCAGGAAACTGAACAGTAGTAGCTGTCTCCCTGTCCAAAAGTCTCTGCCTCCTGCCTTGCCTCCGGGAGGGATGGTGACATGTGCAGAGAAGCCCCCACCCCCTTCCTCCGTCCCGAATTTCTCTCTTGCAATACTTCACCTTGCGTAAAAACTTTCATCTAAATTGCAGGGCATACCCTCTGAACCCCAACCCTTATGTAATAAGTTTAAAAATAGTGTCGTTCTCTATTGCCGGCAGCGGTGGCTGTGATTGGCTGCCAATCAGATCCGCAGCTGCCGATCCGGCGCCTGCTTGTAGTTCCGGCAGGCAGGGGAGCCGGACCATAACAACACTGGAACAAGGAGCTGTAAGTAGAGTTCGGATTCTATTTTTAAACTCCTAACTTAGTGGTTGGGGGTGGGAGGGGATGCCCTGCAATATGTCAAAAGTTACTATGGAGGGTGGAGATGCCAATCTAAATAATGAAATCGATCCAACACGATTTTGGCGGTGGGCACCATACATGGGGCGTTTGTCATATCGGCCAGTCATATTGCCCACTTATAGTACACATTGTTAGTGCACATCAGGTTTCATTCATGGAGAGTTCTTATTGCTAATGATAAGATCACCCGTAAAATATGTTTACCAAATGGCACTGTGTTAATAAGCAATAAGAACTGTTCCCCAGCAGTTATTAAGTATTCTGAAAATGAAAAAACTACACAATGTTGGCACAAAATTATTAAACATTTTGTAACAGCAGTAATTTATTGATCTGCAGCAAACATGCGCAAAATGGGCGCAAAATTGGGAGAAAGTAGTGGTTCAAGGTCACTGTAATGTATTTTTCTGTACTTAGGCTGAGGCTACACGCGCTTCCGTGCACATGGAAGCATACGCTTGAATGCTCATGATAGCTGGCGCGTCAGAGCGTGTTGGCATGCACTCGTGATTGCGATGATACTCAATCGGAGTTCATGCGATTGCGCTAAAAAAACTAGTGTGCGCTTTAAAAAGCGCAATCGGATCACATCAGTGTGGCCTAGCCCTAAATGTACATTTCCACCAAAAAGTTTAAGTTGGGACAACAATGTGTATCTATTTATTTATTTATTTTTTTAGTAAAATGCAAAAATGTTTTCTAGGGTTGAAAGCAATGCTAATAAAGAAAAGATAATCAATGCACATTCCTATATAAATGATACAATATCATATTATCTGCACACTGGCATACATTATAAACAATCACATGATCACATGAATGGAAAGTCTTCCAACCATGATAAGGCTGGCAACCGACCGATTCACGGCACTTTCGGTCGGTTGCCCGAAAATATCTGCTGGTGTGGGGCTACCAGACGCGACTGACTTCGGCGTCCGTTCGTCCAGATCAGATGAACAAATGATCGGGCATGTCGGTAAATTCCGATCGGTCGCGCGGTTCCCTATGGTAACCCCAGTCAGGAAGGTCCTAAAACAAAGTTTTGCATTTCTCATACTTGCCCACAAATCCCGGCAGACAATAATTACTGATAAAATAATCATCCAGGTTGTATTAAAGCAACAGATTTACCAGCCCTGGATTTAAGGAGATGGAGCTGCACTCACTGAATTTAATTGCTGGGGAATGTTAATAGAAAACATGCCTAAAAATCTGCAAATAATATCCCTGGGTGAATCAGGCCTTTAATGTGAAATATCATAGACCTGCCAGCAATTCCAAAATCAACATTTTCTTTACATTCTGATAGAGGACTTCAAGTAAAGAAATTGGTATACCAGGTACATGGGGTAGTAACCTGTTTTAAACCAATAGTTCTCTCAGAAAGTGAACTATTCCTTTACTGCATTAATTGAAGTACGTGAGGTAAAGGAACTAAAACTTACCATCCAGCATGACCCACCGCCAACTCCTTTGACAGGTCCTGACTGTTTCCTGCTTAACTTAACTATAGCTCCGTATATTGGTGTATAGTCATATTGAATATTTCCCTTGGTCTCGGCTGGCACATGTACCAAAGGATAGGGAGTCTACAGAAATTGTAGGGAGTTGTGTGCACTCCCATCTGTCATAGATGAAAGACAGAATCTTGATGATTCTGTCTGTCATCTTTGACAGAATGATACTGTGTGTACCCGCCTTAAGTTCTTCACCTTCGTTCCTGGCTCCGGTTAGATTAATTGAAGAACAGGGGGTAAGACATAGCTCCCGTACTTCAATTAATGCAATAAAGGAATAGTTCAAAGTGTGAGTGAACTATTCCTTTAAATGGATGTCATTTTGTTACAAAACTGCTTTAATGAGAAACCTTTAATACTCATCTAAAAAAAATCACCAGTCTTAAAAATGGAACAAAAAGAAATAATAGAGGCAAATAACATAATACAGTGAAATGCAGCCATGAATGCAGATATCTCCTTTATCATTCTTAACAAATATTTAAAATGTTTGGAATAATAATCCAGTTTCTGTGTAAGAAAGGGATGGCTCTCTGGATTCAGAAATCTGCGGCTGTCTGCAAGGATCAAAATGCTGCTGCCTGTTGTCACATTCATGGTGATTGATGGGCACTTGTGCTAAACATACAAAAGAAACATTGTGGCTTTTGAGCAACATGTTGTCATCGTTTAAAGCTCTGAAATCCATCCAAATGTGTATGGCAATACTGTGCAAGTGTCCCTGTCAGAAATGTGGGGACTGTGATACCTGCAGAATAAGCAACTTTTTATTAATGGATGAATGGATAATTCATTGTTAAAGAACACACACAAAGAATAATCCTAAAAACTACACAGTGCAACCTTTCCAGTGACTATAACTGGAATGTAAAATGTGGAAAGTAAGGATACATGGCCTGGTATGAACTAACACAAATATGTTCAGTACAATATAACTGAGCATCTATACTAATAAAAGGCAAAGCCCTCCCTCACTCACTCACTCACTCATCACTAATTCTCCAACTTGCCGTGGAGGCAGACGGCTTACATTTGGCAGGCTCATTCATTGCACCTTACTTACAAAAGTTAAGCAGGTTTCGTTTCGAAAAGGCAAAGCCCTCACTCACTCACTCACTCACTCACTCACTACTAATTCTCCAACTTGCTGCACTCATCACTAATTCTCCAACTTGCCGTGGAGGCAGACGGCTTAAATTTGGCAGGCTCATTCATTGCACCTTACTTACAAAAGTTAAGCAGGTTTCGTTTCGAAAAGGCAAAGCCCTCACTCACTCACTCACTCACTCATCACTAATTCTCCAACTTGCCGTGGCGGCAGACGGCTTAAATTTGGCAGGCCGATTCATTGCACCTTACTTACAAAAGTTAAGCATGTTTTGTTTCGAAAAGGCAAAGCCCTCACTCACTCACTCATCACTAATTCTCCAACTTGCCACCCTCACTCACTCACTCATCACTAATTCTCCAACTTGCCTCACTCATCACTAATTCTCCAACTTGCCGTGGAGGCAGATGGCTTAAATTTGGCAGGCTCATTCATTGCACCTTACTTACAAAAGTTAAGCAGGTTTCGTTTCGAAAGGGCAAAGCCCTCACTCACTCACTCACTCACTCACTCATCACTAATTCTCCAACTTGCCTTACTCATCACTAATCTCCAACTTGCCGTGGAGGCAGACGGCTTAAATTTGGCAGGCTCATTCATTGCACCTTACTAACAAAAGTTAAGCAGGTTTTGTTTCGAAAAGCAAAGCCTCACCTCACTCACTCACTCATCACTAATTCTCCAACTTGCCTTACTCATCACTAATCTCCAACTTGCCGTGGAGGCAGACGGCTTAAATTTGGCAGGCTCATTCATGCACCTTACTTACAAAAGTTAAGCAGGTTTTGTTTAAAAGGCAAAGCCCTCACTCACCATCTCACTCATCACTAACTCATCATCACTAATTCTCCAACTTGCCGTGGAGGCAGACGCTTAAATTGGCAGGCCATTCATTGCACTACTTACAAAAGTTAAGCAGGTTTCGTTTCTAAATTCCACCTGTAACGGTGAGTATCTGACATTGCACCTGTAACGGTGATTATCTGACATTGCACAACTGGTTGGTCCGATTTCACACCAATTTGGTATGCATATACTCCTTTACCAGTAAAGGTTCAAAATATTTTTTTTAGGGTGGGGTGAATGGGGGGGGGAATTAGAATCTTGAACTCCTGCACACAAACGGCTGGACTGATTTTTACCAAAAATTTAGGGTGTGTGCGGGGACTGGCTGAAGGGTTTGGAGGGTGGACAGAGAGGAATAGTGGGGGGTATTAGGGGCGGACGGGGAGGGGTGGTGGGGGTTGTTTTCACCAAAATTTCATAGTTGAATAAAAAAATATAATATTAAATGAAGTTAATGAGTGTTGCATTATCGTAAAGCTTATTGAATTGTCTTTCTTTAATATATCAAGTGCCGAGTGATTACAGTAATCTTGATACATTATTGCTTTCTTACTAAAAACGTTATTTCAATACATCTCCGCTGCGAAGCTCGGGTATTTTGCTAGTATTACTATACAGAAGGGGATACTAAGAAATAATAACAAATACTATATTGAAATAATAACAATAACAAAATATTTACCATAATATTTTAAGGGGGGGTGGGGGGTTTGCAATCAAGATGTAAAGATGTGGCTTCAAGTTTAAACCTAATCATTTTTTTAGGGGCACTATAAAGCAAATGTCAGGGGATGAAATAATATAATAATAATAATATAAGTAGAATAATAATGTAATAATGTAGAAAATAGTTTGGCTTTCCTCTGCTTTCTCCTGCTTGAGCCTCAAATGATAATGCCTTTGAGTTCCATGCACTCTCCTGCTTGAGCCTCAAACAGTAATGTCTGTGAGTTCCGTGCACTCTCCTGCTTGAGCCTCAAACGATAATGCCTGTGAGTTCCATGCACTCTCCTGCTTGAGCCTCAAACGATAATGCCTGTGAGTTCCATGCACTCTCCTGCTTGAGCCTCAAACGATAATGCCTGTGAGTTCTGTGCACTCTCCTGCTTGAGCCTCAAACAGTAATGCCTGTGAGTTCTATGCACTCTCCTGCTTGAGCCTCAAACAGTAATGCCTGTGAGTTCCGTGCACTCTCCTGCTTGAGCCTTAAACAGTAATGCCTGTGAGTTCCGTGCACGTGCGTGTGCACGGAACTCACAAGCATTACTGTTTAAGGCTCAAGCAGGAGAAAGCAGAGGAAATCTCAGAGGGGCGGAGCTTAACATTCAGCAAACCAGTAACAAGATGTCGGCAACTTTCAAGGCACAAAGGTAGGCTCTGGAGGGGCATAGGTAAAAAAAAAATATGGCAACAGTATTTTTAAAGCTGCAGCTTCAACATGAACATAAGTTGATTTTACAGTGCACTTATCCTTTAAGGGCTACAAAATTAAGTTTAGTTTATCCTTTATGAATCTATATTTTTATTGATCTTAATGATCACTTTTATTTCAATCACAAGGATTGGCAGTGTTAGTTATTCTCATTTAAGGATATTTGCTGTGGCAAACATTTTGGTGTCGAGAAACAAATGTTAGCACGAAATCCAACTTATACTTTGACGATCCGCTACTACACAGAACAGTGTTTTCCCAATAACTATAACCTATGGCTATGTCCTAGGTATATGTAAGTACGTAAATACATTTTCCATATTGTATATTAAACATTGTGGAGGTTCTCATTCATCCAGGTCATGGTATATCCATTGTATTCAGTCAGATCAACTGGACTAGACATTTTGCTAGTCATACAGCTGGCTTTCTCAATTCAGAATGACTTGTACAAGAATCTGTTGGCAATTATGTACCCTGGAAAGTCCCAATTAGCATATTACAGCCAGGTGTTAGGGACCTTCTGAATGCAATACAGATTCTTGTACAAGTCATTCTGAATTGAGAAAGCCAGTTGGATGACTAGCGAAACATCTTCAAGAACTAAACTTTAAGTCCAGTTGATCTAACTGAATACAACAGATGTATATTAAATCATTTTTTTTAGATTAGAGGACAGTACTCTAATTGGTTTTAATATAACCTGAATAAAGGTTCTTTGATGAAATAAAAATTTTTGTTCATTCCTGCAGACCGCAAAATAATTGATTTGTACTCAAGGGTGGCATACTCAATTAAAAAATAATTAGCGTTACATCGGCAATTCACCCTTTAGGAGACATACAAGTCCTTTGTTTTCCATATAAAACTGATAAGTATAATATAATTAAAAGTTGCATTTCAGAGAAGCTCACAACCTCTTTGTAGCAGTGCAGGGAATTGCTCTGTATATTGTTCCATCTCTTATTTAAACTGTAAGATTCTAAATTGCCTTTAAATGTGTTAATGCAACATTCTGTGCAACAAGTTAGAGACATGGACATAAGGAAGGGAAAATAACTGGCAGGATTTGATTAATCAAAGCAAATCTTATTCTAATGAATTGACATTTTGAAAGCATCTGTTGTATCTCAATATTCATCGGGCATTTGATTGATGGTTTGAGGAAACCCATGCAAGAATCTACATGATAGGTAGAATTCAATTGAATGTATGCAACATACACATGGAACAAACAGGGTTATTCAATAAAAGTTCTTATTGTTTAAAATGGTGCTAATTTTGCCCCAGCCAGTCAGATGTAACCTTTCAAATGTTAAATAAGATCTGATTGGTTGGGGTAAAATTTGCACCATTTTAAACGATAAGAACTTTTATTGAAGTACCCTGAATGTGTTTGTCAATTAAACACTTTTGTGTTATGTTAGCTTAGTAAATATTTATTTATTCTAAACAATTGACTGAAATCAAGACAAACATCCTATACCCTTGACCTTCATACTATTATGGCAGTTTGAAATAGACCTTACTTTGTCTTAGTACTATACCAAGTATCTACTCGAGTATAAGTCGAGGTTTCACAGCCTAAAAACTGAACCTCGACTTATACCGGTCAGTCACTTGCTGATGGAGGAATCCGCTGCCGCGTCCACTGATGGTCGCATCCACTGACGTCACTACTCGGCGCCGGGAATGATACTTGCGCCGAGTAGTGACGTCAGTGGATCGGACCATCAGTGAGATGCCGGCAGCCGGATTCCTCCATCAAGTGAATGATGTCGGGGCCCGGACTCTCCTGCAACTATGGAAAAGGTAAGGCTGCAGCTTTACTTGTAGTGAAAGAAGATGGGTGCAGGGAAATAGGGTTTTATTCCTGGGGCTGGGGGAAGAGTAAGGAGTCAGGGACAGGGTAGTGGTTTTATTCCTGGGGCTGGGGGTAGAGTAAGGAGTCAGGGACAGGGTAGTGTGTTTTGGGGTTAGTGTGTGCAGTTCCACTCATGATGTTTGTAAACTACTACTCCCTTCTACTACTCTACCCTCGACTTATACTCGAGTCAATTGGTTTTTACTCATTTTGAGGTAAATGGTACCTCGACTTATACTCGGGTCGACTTATATTCGAGTATATAGGGTATACAAAATGCTCTTGCAACATCATGCTGGGCTTATGATAATGGAGGCTCTCCCAATATGTCCAGGTGCTAGATGCTGTGCAATATCACATTCGGGCCAGAAAGGCAAACGTCTTTTGATAGTCAGGCTTATGATATGGTTAATAAAGTACCAATCATTGTTATAAAATCGTTATAAAATCACCTATATTGTCTACTTTCCCTCTTCTGTGTCCCCTACACAATATCAATATTTATGAAGTTTTTGGGTTTTGTTTTTTTGTTTTTTTCAATCTATGTATGCCATAATCTTGAAGGCTGTTACTTTTGTAACGCAGGGCATATTGTATAATTCAATCTAAGAAAACAAAGCCACAAAAGACTCTTAAAGGGTGACATACATCTCATCAGTATCTCAGCTGTAGAGATGGACTAGAGCTGGAACCCAAGTTTGAATTGGATTTTACGAGTTCAAACAAACTCTGACTTTGGGTTTTATTGAATTTGTGGAAACAATTCAGCCATATGTCCCTCATACCCCAATGAAAGCTATTTTTAGCAGTGCCAAACCCCTGGGTTGCCTTGTACAGTGTTACCCTTTGGCCCCTTTCCCTTATATAATGCAAATATGATGCAAATTACAAAAATAAAGATTAAACATTTTTTAAAAAAAGAGTAATTTCCCATCCTAATGACCTTAACCTGCCCATTCAGTATTTTGACTGTATAAATAAATGCTTCCTAAATACTGACTTCCTGTTTGCAGGAATCCTAATAGAGACCGTTATGGTCTTGCCCTTGACCCAGCTCCTGGGTTGATTCAGTTGCTTAGTAGAGATCTGAGCACGTTTGACATAGACTAGGTTATAACAGATCTATGCCGGACAACGCATAGAGGTAAGGGGCAGGTGCAACCGCCGAAGTAACGGCACTAGGTAGGTCACGGGTAAGTGGGTAATCAGAAGAAGTAATGCTTCTATGGGTGTAAGTGGGTAGATGCTGAAACCAATAAACGACGAGACATGGCATGACGCAGTACCGACGGTGAAAGAGGATGGAAAGGAGGGAGGAAGTCGTCCAGGGATCAAAGAATGGACCGCGAAAAATGGTGGTATCGGGGAGCCAGTGTATTCGTGTATAAAACGTTCAACGGATCGGAGGAAAGAGGAGGAAGAAGGAAGGGAAGAATGGGAGGTACACGGGGCGGAGCGAGGGGGAGCGGTTCGCGAACAGTAGTGGTAGCACACAGTGCCAGGAAGTGCCTACCTAGAGGCTAAAAGAACCTCAAAGAATGGTTAGTGGCATAGTTCTCATACTTCCACAAATCCCGGCAGACAAATTACTGATAAAATAATCATCCAGGTTGTATTAAAGCAACAGATTTACCAGCCCTGGATTTAAGGAGATGGAGCTGCACTCACTGAATTTAATTGCTGGGATGTTAATGAAAACATGCCTAAATATCGCAAATAATATCCCTGGGTGAATCAGGCCTTTAATGTGAAATATCATAGACCTGCCAGCAATTCCAAAATCAACATTTTCTTACATTCTGATAGAGGACTTCAAGTAAAGAAATTGGTACACCAGGTACATGGGGTAGTAACCTGTTTAAACCAATAGTTCTCTCAGAAAGTGAACTATTCCTTTACTGCATTAATTGAAGTACGTGAGGTAAAGGAACTAAAACTTACATCCAGCACACCCACCCCAACTCCTTTGACAGGTCCTGACTGTTTCCTGCTTAACTTAACTATAGCTCCGTATATTGGTGTAAGTCATATTGAATATTTCCCTTGGTCTCGGCTGGCACATGTACCAAGGATAGGGAGTCTACAGAAATTGTAGGGAGTTGTGTGCACTCCCATCTGTCATAGATGAAAGACAGAATCTTGATGATTCTGTCTGTCATCTTTACAGATGATACTGTGGTACCCGCCTTAAGTTCTTCACCTTCGTTCCTGGCTCGGTTAGATTAATTGAAGAACAGGGGGTAAGACATAGCTCCCGTACTTCAATTAATGCAATAAGGAATAGTTCAAAGTGTGAGTGAACTATTCCTTTAAATGGATGTCATTTTGTTACAAAACTGCTTAATGGAAACCTTTAATACTCATCTAAAAAAAATCACCAGTCTTAAAAATGGAACAAAAAAAAAATAGAGGCAAATAACATATACAGTGAAATGCAGCCATGAATGCAGATATCTCCTTTATCATTCTTAACAAATATTTAAAATGTTTGGAAATAATAATCCAGTTTCTGTGTAAGAAAGGGATGGCTCTCGGATTCAGAAATCTGCGCTGTCTGCAAGGATCAAAATGCTGCTGCCTGTTGTCACATTCATGGTGATTGATGGGCACTTGTGCTAAACATACAAAAGAAACATTGTGGCTTTTGAGCAACATGTTGTCATCGTTTAAAGCTCTGAAATCCTCCAAATGTGTATGGCAATACTGTGCAAGTGTCCCTGTCAGAAATGTGGGGACTGTGATACTCAGAATAAGCAACTTTTCATTAATGGATGAATGGATAATCATGTTAAAGAACACACACAAAGAATAATCCTAAAAACTACACAGTGCAACCTTTCCAGTGACTATAACTGGAATGTAAAATGTGGAAAGTAAGGATACATGGCCTGGTATGAACTAACACAATATGTTCAGTACAATATACTGAGCATCTATACTAATAAAAGGCAAAGCCCTCCCACTCACTCACTCACTCATCACTAATTCTCCAACTTGCCTGGAGGCAGACGGCTTAAATTTGGCAGGCTCATTCATTGCACCTTACTTACAAAAGTTAAGCAGGTTTCGTTTCGAAAAGGCAAAGCCCTCACTCACTCACTCACTCACTCACTCACTACTAATTCTCCAACTGCTCACTCATCACTAATTCTCCAACTTGCCGTGGAGGCAGACGGCTTAAATTTGGCAGGCTCATTCATTGCACCTTACTTACAAAAGTTAAGCAGGTTTCGTTTCGAAAAGGCAAAGCCCTCACCATCACTCACTCACTCACTCATCACTAATTCTCCAACTTGCCTGGCGGCAGACGGCTTAAATTTGGCAGGCCGATTCATTGCACCTTACTTACAAAAGTTAAGCATGTTTTGTTTCGAAAAGGCAAAGCCCTCACTCACTAACTCATCACTAATTCTCCAACTTGCCACCCTCATCACTAATTCTCCAACTTGCCGTGGAGGCAGAGGCTTAAATTTGGCAGGCTCATTCATGCACCTTACTTACAAAAGTTAAGCAGGTTTCGTTTCGAAAGGCAAAGCCCTTCACTCACTCACTCACATCACTCATCACTACTCATCACTAATTCTCCAACTTGCTGGAGGCAGACGGCTTAAATTTGGCAGGCTCATTCATTGCACCTTACTACAAAAGTTAAGCAGGTTTGTTTCGAAAAGGCAAAGCCCTCACTCACTCTCACATCACTAATTCTCCAACTTGCCTACTCATCACTAATTCTCCAACTTGCCGTGGAGGCAGATGCTTAAATTTGGCAGGCATTCATTGCACCTTACTTACAAAAGTTAAGCAGGTTTGTTTCGAAAAGGCAAAGCCCTCACTCACTCACTCACTCATCACTAACTCATCATCACTAATTCTCCAACTTGCCGTGGAGGCAGACGGCTTAAATTTGGCAGGCTCATTCATGCACCTTACTTACAAAAGTTAAGCAGGTTTGTTTCAAATTCCACCTGTAACGGTGAGTATCTGACATTGCACCTGTAACGGTGAATCTGACATTGCACAGACTGGTTGGTCCGATTTCAACCAAATTTGGTATGCATATACTCCTTTACCAGTAAAAGGTAACAAATATTTTTTTTAGGTGGGGGTGAAGGGGGGTGGGGGGGGAATAGAATTTGACTCCTGCACACAACGCGGGACTGATTTTTACCAAAATTAGGTGTGTGTCGGGACTGAGGTGAAGGGTTTGGAGGGTGGACAGAGAGGAATAGTGGGGGGTATTAGGGGCGGACGGGAGGGGTGGTGGGGGTTGTTTTCACCAAAATTTCATAGTTGAATAAAAAAATATAATATTAAATGAAGTTAATGAGTGTTGCATTATCGTAAAGCTTATTGAATTGTCTTTCTTAATATATCAAGTGCCGAGTGATTACAGAATCTTGTAATTATTGCTTTCTTACTAAAACGTATTTCAATACATCTCCGCTGCGAAGCCGGGTATTTTGCTAGTATACTATACAGAAGGGGATACTAAGAAATAATAACAAATACTATTGAAATAATAACAATAACAAATATTACCATAAATTTTAAGGGGGGGTGGGGGTTTGCAATCAAGATGTAAAGATGTGGCTTCAAGTTTAAACCTAATCATTTTTTAGGGGCACTATAAAGCAATGTCAGGGGATGAAATAATATATAATAATAATATAAGTAGAATAATAATAATAATGTAGAAAATAG
Organism: Hymenochirus boettgeri; assembly: GCA_019447015.1. NCBI lineage: Eukaryota > Metazoa > Chordata > Amphibia > Anura > Pipidae > Hymenochirus > Hymenochirus boettgeri. The sequence continues at coordinate 99,332,104 of CM033470.1, read as the reverse complement.
TTTGGCTTTCCTCTGCTTTCTCCTGCTTGAGCCTCAAATGATAATGCCTTGTGAGTTGCATGCACTCTCCTGCTTGAGCCTCAAACGATAATGCCGTGAGTTCCATGCACTCTCCTGCTTGAGCCTCAAACGAGTAATGCCTGTGAGTTCCTGCACTCTCCTTTGAGCCAAAGATAATGCCTGTGAGTTCTGCCGCTCTCCTGCTTGAGCCTCAAACAGTAATGCCTTGAGTTCATGCACTCTCCTGCTTGAGCCTCAAACAGTAATGCCTGTGAGTTCCGTGCACTCTCCTGCTTGAGCCTTAAACAGTAATGCCTGTGAGTTCCGTGCACGTGCGTGTGCACGGAACTCACAAGCATTACTGTTTAAGGCTCAAGCAGGAGAAAGCAGAGGAAATCTCAGAGGGGCGGAGCTTAACATTCAGCAAAGTAACAAGATGTCGGCAACTTTCAAGGCACAAAGGTAGGCTCTGGAGGGGCATAGGTAAAAAAAAATTGGCAACAGTATTTTAAAGCTGCAGCTTCCACATGAACATAAGTTGATTTTACAGTGCACTTATCCTTTAAGGGTACAAAATTAAGTTTAGTTTCCTTTATGAATCTAATTTTTATTGATCTTAATGATCACTTTTATTTCAATCACAAGGATTGGCAGTGTTATTATTCCATTTAAGGATATTTCTGTGGCAAACATTTTGGTGTCGAGAACAAATGTTACCGAAATCCAACTTATACTTTGACGATCCGCTACTACACACAGAAAGTGTTTTCCCAATAACTATAACCTATGGCTATGTCCTAGGTATATGTAAGTACGTAAAACATTTTCCATATTGTATATAAACTTGTGGAGGTTCTCATTCATCCAGGTCATGGTATATCCATTGTATTCAGTCAGATCAACTGGACTAGACTTTTGCTAGCATACACTGGCTTTCTAATTCAGATGACTTGTACAAGAATCTGTTGGCAATTATGTACCCTGGAAAGTCCCAATTAGCATATTACAGCCAGGTGTTAGGGACCTTCTGAATGCAATACAGATTCTTGTACAAGTCATTCTGAATTGAGAAAGCCAGTTGGATGACTAGCGAAACATCTTCAAGAACTACTTTAAGTCCAGTTATCTAACTGAATACAACAGTGTATATTAAATATTTTTTTTAGATTAGAGGACAGTACTCTAATTGGTTTAATATACCTGAATAAAGGTTCTTTGATGAAATAAAATTTTTTGTCAATTCCTGCAGACCGCAAAATAATTGATTTGTACTCAAGGTGGCATACTCAATTAAAAATAATTAGCGTTACATCGGCAATTCACCCTTTAGGAGAAATACAGTCTTTGTTTTCCATATAAAACTGATAAGATATAATATAATTAAAAGTTGCATTTCAGAGAAGCTCACAACCTCTTTGTAGCAGTGCAGGGAATTGCTCTGTATATTGTCCTCTTATTTAAACTGTAAGATTCTAATTGCCTTTAAATGTGTTAATGCAACATTCTGTGCAACAAGTTAAGACATGGACATAAGGAAGGGAAAATAACTGGCAGGATTTATTAATCAAAGCAAATCTTATTCTAATAATTGACATTTTGAAAGCATCTGTTGTATCTCAATATTCATCGGGCATTTGATTGATGGTTTGAGGAAACCCATGCAAGAATCTACATAATAGGTAGAATTCAATTGAATGTATGCAACATACACATGGAACAAACAGGGTTATTCAATAAAAGTTCTTATTGTTTAAAATGGTGCTAATTTTGCCCCAGCCAGTCAGATGTAACCTTTCAAATGTTAAATAAGATCTGATTGGTTGGGGTAAATTTCACCATTTTAAACGATAAGAACTTTTATGAAGTACCCGAATGTGTTTGTCAATTAAACACTTTTGGTTATGTTAGCTTAGTAAATATTTTTATTCTAAACAATTGACTGAAATCAAGACAAACATCCTATACCCTTGACCTTCATACTATTATGGCAGTTTGAAATAGACCTTACTTTGTCTTAGTACTATTACCTAGATATACTCGAGTATAAGTCGAGGTTTCAGCTTAAACAGCCTAAAAACTGAACCTCGACTTATACTCGGGTCAGTCACTGTACTGATGGAGGAATCCGGCTGCGCGTCCACTGATGGTCGCATCCACTACGTCACTACTCGGCGCCGGGAAATGATACGGCGCCGAGTAGTGACGTCAGTGGATGCGACCATCAGTGGATGCGGCAGCGGATTCCTCCATCAAGTGAATGATGTCGGGGCCGACTCTCCTGCAACTATGGAAAAGGTAAGGCTGCAGCTTCTTGTAGTGAAAGAAGATGGGTGCAGGGAAATAGGGTTTTATTCCTGGGGCTGGGGGAGAGTAGGAGTCAGGACAGGTAGTGGTTTTTCTTCTGGGGCTGGGGGTAGAGTAAGGAGTCAGGGACAGGGTAGTGTGTTTTGGGGTTAGTGTGTACAGTTCCACTCATGATGTTTGTAAACTACTACTCCCTTCTACTACTCTACCCTCGACTTATACTCGAGTCAATTGGTATTTTGACTGTATAAATAAATGCTTCCTAAATACTGACTTCCTGTTTGCAGGAATCCTAATAGAGACCGTTATAGGCTTGCCTTTGAATCTAGCCCTGGGTTGATTCAGTTGCTTAGTAGAGATCTGAGCACGTTTGACATAAATTAAGCTGGCCAAACACATTAATTAATGATATCAGTATCTGCAGTGTGTAGGGACTGAAACCAACCAACCACAATGCCAACGAATGACCGTAGTCAGCATTACGATTGGTAGGGAAAAATGGGACATTCCCATCGGTTGGTATTGACCTTTACTGAAGCTATCAGTCCTTGTCTGGCCACGCAAGCGACCACTACCCTTACCATGTAAGGGCAATTGGCCGGGTCCGTGTGTACGGCCCCCACCACATGAGTACCGACAGATACCAATTTGATCTGTCGGCACAGTGCAATAGGCATTTTATATGTATGGCCACCTTTCCTGTTAGGAACATTTCATGGTAGTATGCATTCTAGGAAGAAATAAGAAATAGAACCTCAAATATCAGCTAACTAATGTCAACAGCAAGGAATAGCAAGGGGATATATTCAACTGATTCTTCAAAATAGAAGAGATTGTGTAGAATAGCTAGGTATTTATAATTTTTTTTTCATTTTGACCCCCTTTTGTTGAGGTATGCAATAAGGATGCATTGCCACTTTTTTACTAATGAGCACCTCTTTTTAAAAGATACAGAGACAGAAAATTGGATTTTTCTTAATATGTGTATGGATAATTTTAGTGTGTGAACCCAGTGTGATCCATTGAACTCGCATGGTTAAGGACCTAGCATTTAAACCATCATCCTGGGTACACCTGACAAGGTGGAGTTAAAGATGACTAATGCACCTGAGGAAGGGGGATAACCACGATACGTTGTGCACCATATTGTCACAATAAAAGTATTATATCTTATTGGAGTGAGCGTCCCTGTTATCGTATTTTCATATATGGACTGTACTGCGAGTGGTGGAGCAGCTTAAGGGAAGCAAGCACCTTTTAAGATTTATAGAAGCACAGGTGTGTATATATTTAAATAGATTCCTATTTACCTCTTTTAACCTCTTAGGTTTGTGAATGTATAGATAGCCATAGGCACACTGTAATGAAGGTAGGTATATGGTATAGAAATACCAGCTACTAATAATAATTGTCTAATCTATGAAGGTGCTGGCAGGAAGTGAGACCAAAACTTCCTTTATATTTCTCAAATAATGACCCATCTCTCGCTGAATTCCGTCAGGTCTGGGATTAATTGACAATTTTTAACCCAATAAATGCTAGCCTTTATGTTGAATATTAATAATTTCATAGCAGATTACACTTTGCTACTTCTGCCAAGATACAGCCACAAATAGCAAAGAATGACTATGAAGGCCTGAAGGCAATCAGATTACCTTTTATCAAACTTTGGTTAACAGGACTGCTATATCGACCTGGAAGTTAACTCATTTCCACACGGTCAGTAACTTTTATGTATGTCATCCATATGTTTAAATATAGATTTATTCCTAACCTTCCCCTTAGCAAGAAAAATTTATAATACTCTGAGTTAATCATTATTACATCATCAATTATTTATTAACTGAAGTTTATTTATTTGTAGAAAACCTTTCCGGGACTGCCATGGAAGCAGATGTAATGTTAGAACCCACAGCTTTGTCTTGGCTTTGTTTCAACACATTTTTAAAAGACTTAAACATCATGGCCAGAATATATTGTGTAGAGAGGACAACATTAATCCGCCTATCCCGTGTGATAAAATTCTTTCCACAAACCAATCCCTCATTTGGTATTCAGTCAAATGCCCAAGAATAGCTTTAAAAATGAATGCTATCAAAAAAATTCGGAAAGAAGTATAAGAAAAGATCCACCCACTTAGTTGACCCTTTAACCCAATACTTTATTAGGATATTGGTTGGAGATGGGGCTGACTCTTTAGATGCCTGGCAGAGCCCACAGAAATCATTTGAACTATTTGCTTGTCAGAAGATTTAGCAGTTAACGTGTTGGTCATAAGACAGCTATTTTACATAACATAGCCTTTATCCTAATCAAATCTTCTGCCTTTTTATATGTTAATTTACAACACACAGTGGTATGGGCGTTAAGGTTCGCCGTGTAACATCAATATTAAAGGTTCGTACACATGTGCGATCGTGGGTGCTGACCCGCGACGCATGATGTGTACAAGCATCCATTTCGGCTGATAATTGCCCGTGTATGGGCACTTCATCAGTTAAAATGGGCACTTATTCAGAGATCCGCCCGGCGGATCGAGCAACAATCTCCAAACAAACATCCGTTTTGGCCCATAAAGTGCCCATACACGGCCCACTTATTGGCCGAAATGGACGTTCATACACATAGTGCTTCACATGTTGGCACCCTTGATTGCACGTGTATACAAACCTTTAATATTGATGTTACACAGCTACTGCCACTATTGGGGCCAGTTGCTTAAATTAAAGGGGAATGGTGGTCTCCAAATAAGTTTATTTGAATGAAAGGCCAGTTTCCTACCTTTAAAACGAGCCATCAACCACCTCTCTAAGTGCTCCACAGCCCAAGATATAAAGAAATTACTGACCAGAAAGTTAATGGATGGGAGGCTGACATGTGACAATTCTTAGGCTGCTCCTTCACCTCGCCACTGGCGGGCACAGCCTCAGACTTCAATGACAGGAGAGGATACAGGAAGTCCCTCCCCTTCCCTGCTGTGTGAAGATCTCAACAGAGAAGGTAAGGGAATCTACAGCCCTACCCTACCTTACAACTATGTGAAAAGGCAGAGTTCTCACTCTGTCTCAAAAGGCTGTTTTAACAGTTTTATGTAGGGGGGTCTGAGTGTACCACGGCACCCACGAGTGGGTGAGAGCAGGAAGCAGGAAGTGCATGTGACCTAGTGATGCTGATGCCATATCACACACAAAAATGTAAATATCTTTAAAACTATGTAAACAAAATAATGAAAGTAAATTGCAAAAATTCTTAGGAAAGCAATTCCTGTTAATTTACCAAAAGTTTAGTCAAATACCGCATAAACTGCTACAATATCTGCCCTGATGCTCCTTGCCACATTTTCTCACAGGATGAAGTAGAGGTGAAGAGCTGCTTTAAATATTTCTGCCCTCTCTTTTATTTTCTTTCTTTGAAGTCCATGCTGTCCACACTATAGTTCTCCTTTAATGCTACATTAATTTAAGAACTGGAGGTAAGGCATAAATTTTAATCTCCCATTTTTCAACTTCAATACCAACTTTAAATACCATCCAATCCTCCAGCTTGTGTCTTTGTTTGCAACACCTGAAGTGCAGACCTCCTAGCAATATTATCCTCCTTTAGCTCTAGCCCTTGGTAAAAACCACAAACTAAATTAATATGCTTTAAACACATGAGAGGTTGTGGACAATTACCAGAAGTCAGGCTGGTTTATACCCTTTTAAGTTAATGATATAATTCCTTAAAGGGTAACTGTTGACTCCATAAAAAAGAGCTCTCATATCTTTCAAGCCCAGGATGATGTCTCTAGCTTATTTGGTTCTTAAAGGGCAAGTCTACCCCCCCCCAAAAAAAATTCTCTGCTAACAGAAGACGTACCCAAAAACCTAGACCTCACCAAGTTTAAAGTGTTGAAAACGGCCTCTATACATACTTACCAGCCCTCGTTCCCTTTTACATGCACGGTAGCAAGCAGAAGGGACTGGACCAGCATCCGCCTCAGTGATTGGCTGAGACATCGCAAGGTCTAGGCATTTTAATTACACACAGACAGTTAGGATAAAAAATAAAGTAAGTCACAGGATGTGCTGTGTAAGAACCTCTGTGTAAAATGTCTGAACCCATTCTAAAGTTTAAGAACTTCTCTTGTCATCTCCACCCACATAGGGCCGTATTTGTAAATGCGCGGTATCACAAGTTAGCCACAACCGTACATTTATGGCGAACATTCATTAATTAACAAATGTTCGGCCGTAGAATACAGCAATGGCATTCTATGGGGGATCGTAAATCTACGATCACCGGTTTTAGATTTACAGTCGGTATCAACGATAGTGATCGTAAATTAGCAATCATTTTAACAATTGCTAACAAGGAGCACTGAGCCTTTATAAATATGCCTCATACACCTTTTAACCCATGCCATCCTTTCTACTTGTCTGTACAAGTAATGTACATTACAATGTCCCTGCTCTTGCTCATATCTTTAATTCCTCTTTTACTGCTGGAATTTTTCTTGCTGCTTTTAACCATCTACAGACTACATGCCTTCTTATCCTGGATGAATGAGAAACTTCAAAAACATATACATATATCAAACAAACTACTTGCTTCTAAACTCTTGGAGAGAGGTGTAAATGCTAAAGCCCAATCCAATGAAAAACCTCCTACTTGATTAAATATTGAACAATGTGGGTTTTGCACTTATTTTGGAAACAGCTAGGGGATTACACTTTTAAGAATTATTTTTGCACTTCTGTTTATTGCAAAACATGGATTGAACCTGTAACAATGTAGTAACTCCCACAAGTAATAACTGCACCACAGGAGTGAGGTAGGTAAGAGGTGACTCTATCACATATTATATCTCCCCCTTAGAATGTTTTGGCCTTACATGCATTACTAATATTCTCCATGCTAATAATCTGTTGGACCTCTTGCAATCAGGGTTGCAATTTGATCATTAAACTGAGGCAGCCCTCTGTAAAGTTACTAAAAACCTACAAACTGCCTAAGCCAGGGGTCAGTTCTTGCTCCATTCTTAGCTACTGTAGATCATTTTCTCATTTCTTATTAGCTAGACCTGAGGTATCAGCGATGGAGGGAGAAAACAAGGATTGCAATCCTAACTTTAATTTCTGCTGCTACAAGGGAAACCCAGGAACCTTGTGGTTTACAGTAGGTCCTCATCCAGGGAACTTTCATTAAAGGTGAGATGTATAGTTACCATTTAAAAATTTCCAAACCTAAAAAAGGACCTAGCCAATCCTTTTCCATTTTTATTGACAATATTTTCATTAACCTGTTTAGACAGCATGTTGCACAAGAGTAATCTTTGCCTTCTCATTTTCCTTCTGTCAACACATCTCTAACATCATTACGACATGTTGTTTTCTCTCTAACAACATTGCCAGGATCTGTCTTTTCCTCTCTTAGTCAACTGATGCTTATACATGCTCTTGACCTCTAATGTCTGAACTACTGTAAAATACTACTACTTGGACTTCCAGTCTGCCACCTGTCCCCTCTACAGACTATCTTGAGCTCAGCTGTTCAAATCATTTCGCTCTCTCCCAAGAGAGTACCTACAGTTCCACTGTTTCAATCTTTTGGGTATGTTCCTATTAAGAATAATATTCAAAACCCTACTCTTAATTTTCAAAAACCTGTTGTACCACACTATTTATTCTATATTTTGGCCCCTTATGTTTTCAGACAAGTCCTACAATCCTTACACGTCTTGACAAACCTCCTGATAACACTGCCTCCTCCTGCCAAACCTTTCTATCCTCTCTTGCCCTGTATAGTGACTTGCACTTATCCCTTTCTCTGTATTTCTATAATTCATAGTGCTGCAAATATAAATAGCAATTTTTATATAAAACACAGCTTATTATGCAAAGGAGTAAGACACAGAGCCTATCCATTTTTTTCAAGTGGTAAGTAGGTGATGCAATTGGAGATTAGCATAATTTTCCTTAACAAATACAACGCAGCATGTATGTCATTGCACATAAGGAAAGTATAAAGTAACATGGTTGTATCTTATTTCTACTTCTTTAGCTTATATGTTTTTTTGAGTTAGATTTCATTGTTTTTTTGGAAAAGAAGTAATCTTGTATGTTTTATAAGATACAAACTACACGCAAGTTCTAGAGATGTAATGTGGGTTTGAATAGAACCCAGATTTGAATCAAATCTGAGGGTTTCATAGTCCCGACCAACTCGAATTTCGAATTTTCGATTTTTATCGAAAGTAGACAATCATTGAAAATCAAAAGTAGACAAATATTGAAAATCGAAAGTAGATGATTTTCAAAAATAGGCGATTTTCGAAAATCGAAAGTGGTAGATTTTCAAAAATCGAAAATCGAAATTAGACAAATTTTGAAAATCGAAAGTAGACAATTTTCGACAATCTCGAACTTTCCAAAAATTTCGAAAATTAGAAAACCGATGGAAACTCAGCAGTTACGTATATCTCTACCAAGTACCAGCTACAAATATAATGCAATACAAAAACCTTGTCTACAGATCTAATCAATTACAGGAAAGAGAGACAAGATGTCAGCTGTCGCAAAAATCTAAGTGAAATAAAATATCCCTTAACTTCTTTCCAGAGCATAGGTCTATTAAACTGTGATTCTAAAATGGTTTCTTGAAAATAGCTTTAGGGTAAGGTGCAAGGATTGTTACAGTGAATACAGAACTGCTTGATAAGTCTGAGAATAACAATTACATTCCAGAAGCTTTTTAAAAATACTTTGATCAACAAGCAGGAGGGGTAACTTTGTAGATACTGTATGTAATTGTACTGTGAATAAGAAAAGCCTGGGTTTGATCACTGTAACTATGGACAAATAGTCTAATCCTACTATGTCTATGGATCTGGGTTTAGAAATATATGTTTAGAGTGTTTCCCCCTGTTTGTATACCAATGTAACCAAAAGAGCCCATATTGGTGTAAATGGGGTATAACTATGTATGTACTGAATAATGTATGGGTTTATCAATCCTTAAAAGCTAACTATTAAGCAGAGACTAGATATACCTACCATTGCAACAGCCATTCTCTCAAATAAAATGGGTTTCAGCTTTTTAGCTTTATTGTCCAATTTCTACCTAAGAGAAGAAGTCTAATTATGACATTTGTTGTACCCACATTAGACAATACAATACTTAAAGGTCATGTCCACCCCCCTGAAAATGTTTTCCCCCAAAATCAGCCCCCCCCCCCCAGAACCCTAGTATCATAATACTTACCTGGATCCTGTGTTGCTGAAAGAAGATATTCAAAAGTCTCCTGGTCCCTCTTCTTTGATCTGCCACTCTTCAGGGTTTGCCATCAGTCAGGTGTGTGGGTGAGACCACATGCCTGAGCCATCTCCTTCATGGCTGTGCGAGGAGACAGACACAAGAAGAAGAGGGACTGGCGGATTTCATGGTCCAGGCACATATTGCAATACCAGGGTTCTGTATTTGAGTGGTGCCCTTTACAAGCATAAACTTAAACGAAAAGTTCCTTGTAGTTTCATGCTTCATGTTTCAAACAGTAGTTTTATACATTGGCCTTTTCCTAATCTTCTTCTGCCTGCATTGTCTGCAGAAAGTTCCTAAAAATAGGTTTAGTGTGTCTCTTCCAGGGAGCAGAGCAGCAAGGGAGGTCTCCTAATTCTCTAAATACCATTAGGACAACATCATAAAACAAAATGTATTACAAAATTGTTTAATTGTTAGAAGGACCAAATAAGAAACCTCCATCTCTAATGCACAGTATGAAATCTTATATCATTGCCAGTCCACCATGAAGGGAAGTTCCCCAAGAACAAAGAGGACAAAAGAAAATGTAAAGATTAAAAGGTTTGAAAGGTCTGAAAGGTTTATTTCAGATCTAATCTGTATTATTGAATAAGTCAATCCATGCACAAAGAAGAACAAATGAATAATGCATACACCATTTAGATGTTATTTGTCCTATTCACAGACACATCTATGACCTATCAGAATAATTCTGTTCTAAAAGTAAAGTACCAAAAAACAAGGACAGATGTGTATCTGGATCCGACACGGAACCCCTCGGTTCCAAATTCCAAAAATCCAAATGGATTGTCCGGATTTCGAGACTTTGGGTTGCATTTTCGATTATTATCTAATGTCCGAGGATATTTCCGATAATTTTTGAAAATAGCCTCGAACGTTTGATAATTCTCGAAAATTCTATTGGAAGCTATTGGAGCTATTTTCGAAGATTATGGAAAATAGCCTTGAACAATCGATAATAATCGAAAATGCCTTCCGTTTTCCTCCTGGTTTCCTCTGATTTGCTCCATAACCATAAATACATGGTTGTAAAGTAAGGCAATGAAAAATTCTAAATCCTTCTTCTGGCAAGAGTTAACTTTTGCAAATGTGAAGAGGAATGATTAATCCCAGGAACACTGTGTGATATTCACACACTAAATGGTACAATCACATCTATTCCAGCACATCTGCACATAAACTCAATAACCATGGCCCAATTACATTTGTATTTTCCTTCCTAGTCTCTTACATTTTGTCTTTTATTAAAGCGATATTACACTGAATGTTATGTTCTTACATTCCTTAAACTGTGTTTTCTATAAAACATAAATAATACAAGTGTTTAAGTGTGGAGGGTAAAAGTGTTATTTAAAGTGGAATTTTCTTTGTACTTTCTTTCCCTTCTGAATCCTCCAGGGAGAATCCCCCTTTTTTTTCAGATGTAAAAAGTTTTGATGTCAGGCAACAGCTAAAAAGTGGATCAGATTTCCTGAATGTTTTCTATATTTATCTGCGTGATTCAATGCTGAGCAGAGGGTTTAAATGGCATCAAACAGTTGGTGTGAAGAATAGAAGGGCAGTTGCTGTGTTGTTGTCGAAAAGGAAACACTTCTAGACAGATCTCTATAATGGAGCTTTTTGAAACGAGCCCTTATTTCTTTCCAGACCAAAGGTTTTATGACAATGACAATTATTTTTCCACGAGGCTCCCAACATATGAACAAACTGGCTTTCAAGATCGCGGCGCAATGGGGATTTGTGCGGATGGGGTTTTATTGCAGGGATCAGGAATTGAAGATAAAGTTTCACCCCATTCTACCGTCAACCAGCAAGACCATTGCCCTGGCCAGTGTTTGCCATGGGCTTGCAAAGTATGCAAGAGGAAAACTGTTTCCATGGATAGAAGGAAGGCTGCAACATTAAGGGAAAAGCGCCGACTTAAAAAAGTGAACGAAGCATTTGAAGCCCTAAAAAGAAGCACTCTGCTGAACCCTAACCAAAGGCTTCCTAAGGTTGAGATCTTAAGGAGCGCTATACAGTATATAGAACGCCTGCAGACTCTGCTGGCCTCTCTTAATCAGCAGGAAAGGGACCAGAGAGATTTGTTGTACATCAATAATGGATCCCAGGGGGTGGTAGGTAAAATCTCCTATGGTGTTTAACAGAAATCCACTTGGTTAACACAGACATGTATGTGCATCCGTTCATTGCATTCTCCTTTGATTTCAGCTGTACTTGGCCAAGGCCAACATCTCAGATTGGGCTTGATGGTATTTACTTTGTCTGGCGTATCTAATGCTCATGTGATTTAGATACTTTGGTTCTGGTTTTAGCAGAAATCTGACTGTGTCTTCATAGCAAGCTTATATTTATTAAAATACAATCAAGGTTTTATTATTATTTTTGGTTTATAATGAATAAACACATTCCACCGCACTGAGACAAAATAAAGGATGAGAAATAAATGGACAGGGTCAAAGGCAGAAAAAAAGTAAACACAAATAAGTAAAATATCTGTGGTCAGCTACTGGGGAAAACTGGAACTGCCTTGCCCTGCGACTTCTTCACTTTTATAGTGAGTAAGCTGCAGGTTTAACAGCATTTGTGCTCTAAATATATACTGTAAAATATGTCATCTTAATACACAAGAGATGTGTACTGTCATAGAAAAATGTTATCTAATATCACAACCTTATAAAGAGCTAATTCTGATCATACATCACGAATGAACAAACAGCCACTGCTAGAGTCTTATTGTTTACATTTGCTGTACTTACCAACCAATCAAAAGAAATGTTACTGGCCATGGTAAAACATGATATGGTCAAACATCGAATTCTATTTATTATAGGTTTCCAAAAACAACAACAAAAAACAGATCTACAAAGAAAAAATTACATTTAGAAAACATTGATGACAAATTTAAATCCAGCACCATAACATATCATAAAACCATTGTGCGTTATACTAAATCCTTTTTCTTTTCTTGAAATTTCTAAAAATATCATTCACTGTGGTGTAAACTCTATAAAGGACACATTATTATACATAGCGAAGATTTACAAAATCTTACATAATCTCCATTAGCCATTTTACATTTGTTTTATTTTATAATGGAAATTGTGGCGTGAAAGGAGAATTATAAGAAATTTTTTCGCTTCTGCTCTCCCGCATTAAAGCTATTAATGGCAAATAGGCAATATCTATAGAATTGTCCATTTTCAGTTTATAAAAACATTAGCTTGTTGTGTTATTGTACAGAAAAATCTGTAACTGCAATAGATACAGTACTGATGTGAAGTCATGATCTCTCATTGATAAATACTCCTATAGTCTAGTCTTACAAATCTTCTCCATTAGCTGTGTCCAGCCATGCCTGACATTGTTATGACAATAACCAAGCTGATTTAAATAATAAGCATATGGCACTGTGCTTGCTGTATGATACGTTTCCTAAAATGAATGGGTTTTAAAGCTTCAAGAAAAAAATAGCTGCCTGCATATTATTTTTGAGTGTGTCCTTTTTTGAAGTCAAAGGTTTCTGCTGTTATAGACATTATGGATCCTGCTAAATCTGGTAAAGCATTAAAGGGTACCAGAGAGACACATGATAATTAAAATGATTCAGTTTATTTTAACCACGATGAGCATAAGTGTCAGATAGATGACAATGAAACTCAATATTTATGCTGCTTTGCATTCTTTAATTTGTCATTTTATGGTAAATTTGCCATGCTTCCTTAACAGTTGGGAGACATTTAAATGTAATGACACCTGTTTAAATGACAGTATATTTCCTTCCTGTGCCAACATGATCCAAATAGATCTATATTTATTGGTTAGCAAACCTTTTGGTGCACGTTTTATAGTTATGCTAAAGGTCTAATGCCCCAGTAGAACATCTTGTTTCTTCTTACATTTCATAATAAATTTAAATTTAGTTTATAAATCAACTAATGCATATAAAAAACATTTGTCTGAAATCTCTAAGAGAACATTAATGGTAATTGGGTAATGTTTTGTTTAATATTCTTTTGTATTCTAAAGATTTATACTGGGAAATCCAAAAAAAGTTTGCTTTCCATTAGGCTTTCCAAAGGCTTTCTTTGTGGATCAATGCCTGTAATGGTGTTAGAACTGTGTATGATATCAGTGTATATTATTTTCATTCAATATGCAGTTAGAAATTTCTAAATATAGAGATATTTACAATCATTTGGAATTGCCTAGAGGTAAAAATATTTTGCAGCATTAATGAAGGATTGATTGTCAGTAGCCCATGCAGATAAATAGACATACCCAGATTTATTTAAAGATAAAGTTAGTTGTGTTTTTTTGTTTTGTTTTTTCATTATTAAAAATGTTGACATAATACACATATTTTGATTTCTCAATAGTAGGGGCCTTTATAGCAGCTCTTCTTATCTAAATGTTCTAGAGAACAGCACTTCTGTGATTAGGCAGAAAAATATTATTTTATGCCCATTTTCTAAATCTGCAGCAACCCATCAGGCGTTACAAAATGGTTTCTAACTGTAGAAGACCAGTAAAAAGGTTACATTTGATTGGATGAGGCAATTTAGGACAGTTTAGGAAAAAATTTGCTCCTCTTCTTGAATAAACCCATCTTCGAAATTCAAAGTAATTTAAAAAAACAACATCAAATAACAATTAAGATTTTTGTAAAAAAACAAATTTTTTTAAAAAAAAAACCCCTTTTAAAGACACAATTACAGCGTAATATAAAAGTAATATAGGCTTGTTTAACATTTTTTAAATCATGAACATTACCGTATTTTTCTTTAAGGTATCAAGTGAATGTGGATCAAGCTCTTCATCTTGTAGCCCTGAATGGAATGAGTCTGACTTCAGCAGCAGCCAAAGCGGTAAGCATTCATTTTATGGAAAAATTTAATTAAACTGAAAACTATATTATAATGAAACAGTGAATACATTACACACAGATAATTAGCATACAGTTGCAACAAAATATAAATTAAAAAGACAAACCTCATCACCCAGGTCAGTTTATGAGATGATTTCCTATTTTACTGGGTACACGAACCCCTGGGAGCTGCAGTTCAATAACTCAACAGCCAGAGTCCTAGACCACCAAAAACAGGTTGTGTTTATATACATATTATATCTCTTCTAGTTATTTAAAGGGCAACTAAAGCTCCAGAACAACACTGAATCAGAAGGCAGAACACCTTGATATAAAACCAGTAATCTGGGTCTTAACTCTCATTTTGATACGGGTGCTGGGAAATTTACCTAAATAAAATATGTTTTGTGCTTTACTTCACAGCATTCTAGTATCACACAGTTTGGTCAACGACCATTATATTCTGCACATGCTCAGTCCTTGACTATGGCAGAAACTTGTTACAGTTGGCCACACCCATTAAAAATCTCTAGCCAATCCTTTTACAGGACAGATAAAGCAAGGTAGCATGTGACTGAGGTCAGGAGGTGTGGTCTGACACTTCACATACACACAGATACTTCATCCAGTTCTTAACAGGCTTACATTTACTTTAATACAATTTACTGAAGTGGGATTTTATAGCTTATTGGTATTTTTAGGGGGGTCATTTTCAGATTTAAAATTGGGTTTAGTTCTCCTTTAAATACTTTTTTTATATGCTTAATCAGCTACTTGAGAGTCACCTTATAGGGAAGTTTCACCTTTCCCTTTTAAATAAGAAAACATCTAAAAGAATTGCAAAGCTCTTTTTTCCCATGTTACTGATTTATCAGCTATTCTAAATTTAGAGTTGGTAAGTTTAAGGTTACTTAATGTAACATCTTAAAGGACAACTCCACCCTCATAAGAGCATATTTTAGAAAGAATGGCCTGTTTAAAATATGTTGATATATCATACTTTGTCCTATGAATTCATTACTGTATGCCTGCTATGCTTCTGGAAGCATCATGGAAACTGAGAATTTTAGATCATTTCCCATACCTGAGAGATAGTGTTCTATCTGTCCCATGTTTGGAAAGTGTTATCACTAATATTTTTATTTCTTTTACATTTAATGTATTTACCCCACTACTACCACAGCATTACAATGCAGGTTAACATTGTACAATAGATTACACAAAAGTCAGGTGGAATTGATTGATAGAAGCATTTCAAAGAGAACAAATTAATACACGTTTGTTCTGTGTTAATACTACACTAATACAGTACTGTCTTTCGTTTCAATATATTATGTGCAAAAAATATTTCCATGTTAATTTTATCCTTCCCCTGTACTTTTAAAAGCATCTTGTACTTAAACTAGCACAACATATTGTTTTCAAAGTTACCTCTGTAGGTTATAGGATACAGAACTGAATACATTGTGCACAATTGTTTTCCTAGAAAGGTTATAAATGTGCTCTTGATGTTAATGGACTGAACTGGAACAAAAATTGCTTTAGGGCTTTAGATCCAAGATTCATGTTTTTATTCACTGTTAAACAATCACATGCTCCCAATAAATTCTTTAATGTGACTCTATTAAGTAGCAGTAAATTATGGAACCAGACAAAGCAGGTGGTGCTATAAAGGAATAGTCATATGTTTGTACAAGGTGAAATTTTGTCTCAGACACAGGAATCCAATGAGAAACGATGCCTTATTTACACAATGGTATTGTCAGTTAGAATTACATGTGTATAGAAACCAATACAAAAGACAGAAATGAGAATATTTCTACTAGACAAATAAACAAAGTTGGGGAACCTTAAAGGGCATGTCCACCCTTTTTTACAACATGTTTCTGTAGTGTAGGGCTCCCTCCTCCAACCCCAAACGCCATAGTAGTGTGACACAAAACACCCCCGATCTGTACTTACATCACCTCTTTCCACCGTCGATGTGTCACGCCCTCTGCTTGCATGAAACTGCAAGCAGGGGGCTGGACTGGCAGCCACTTAAGTGATTGGCTGAGAGGCAGCCAGTCGCGGCTGTGCAGATCGACGGGGGAAAGAGGTGATGTAAGTACAGATCAGGGGTGTTTTGTGTCAAACTACTATGGCGTTTGGGGTTGGGAGCCCTACACTACAGAAAAGGCGTTTTGTGCTAGGGGGAGGAAGAGAGAAACGGGGGGGAGAGAGAGGGAGGGAGAGGGAAGTGGAGGGAGAGAGAGGGAGAGGGAGGGGGAGGGAGGGGGAGGGAGGGGGAGGAGGTCTGTACTGAGCATGACAAAATTCTCCCAGAGGAGAGACAGGAGGCAGAGTCCTATATGGACTCTGCAGAGCTCCTGTGTGCAGTTTTTTGGACTTTAGGGGGGATTACTGGAGAACCATTTGGAGCTGGTATATGAGGAAAGGATTTTTCTACACTACATAGCGGGGCCAGTAGTGGGTTAAATTGTAGTTCTGAGGGTGGACATGCACTTTAAGTTACCTGGATTCCTTTATTTCATAATGGTGATTATTATATTATGTATATTCTGGAGTAAAGGGGTATTTATTGCATTAATTTTAATCTGATCATATAGAATTGTATGCCAATGCAAGTTACAATTAACCCACATGGGTAAATTCAAATATGTAAAAGTAGGTTTTCCATTTCAAAACATTCTGGCAGATAAAAAATCTCACATATGCAGGCCAATAAATTTGTGAGAGTCAAAAAGCCGATTGTGACTATGGAATAGAACAGCATTACCTGGCTTCCCTCTGTAGTTAAAGGGCATCTATAGTGAGAAAATGAACTTTTTATTTCTTTCCTTCCATGTGTTCTATAATTCTCCCCAACCCCCAGAGTGTCTTCAATTTTTTCAGATTCCCTATCTCTACGTGATTGCATTCCTGTACTACTACTTGTACTGTCAATCAAATCTGTGATGTGATCCTCTTCCCTGCTCAAGTTACTCCCTCCTCCTTGCTCTGCTTGCACAAACATAGAGATCAGAAAATTAGCAGGGGGGAGATGAAGCTTTGACTGCAGAGATAAGGCTGCACTTGACCCCCCTTCTTCATAGCTTTCACTGATTGATGATGGGTCAGAAAGAGAGAGATCGTATTACAGTATTAACTGTACTGTTCTCCCTTCTCTTCCATGTCTCCAGGATAGCTTGCTTTCTATCGGCCACTGTGTGTGGGTGTGTTTTTCAGGATGTGTTAAGACATGGAGGAGGTAACAGAGGGGAGGGGGAAGGGGGGAGTGCTGTCAGAGAGATCTAACACCATGGAAAAACAGAGTCACTGACAGAAGTAGGAGCAAGGCAGCACAGAGTACATGAATTTAACTTTGCAATAGAGCAATGTGTTTTTTTCACTATAGATGCCCTTTAAAGAATGCAGGGAATTGTAGTTTTCAAACATCTGGAGGCACACCATTTGAGAATCCCTGGACTAGAAAATGAAAGGTTCGGGTTGGGGAACATTGCGGACGAATCTGCAGGTACCTCCAATGGCCTGCTCAATATTTAAATCGGTGAAACCTTCAATGTCCAAGTGGTGGAAGTGATGGCCTAAAGGTGGCCATACACATGTGATTTCTATCGCAATGTGCTGACAGTTCACATTGGTATCCTTTGGCGCATTGCGAAGGGAACTGCACACATAGAACCCACCGATCACCCATACGTGGTATGGGGATGGGTAAGCCATGTGGCCATAAACAGGCCGATGGTATTGGCTCTCTTTACTTTAAAGTAAAGGGAGCAGATATCAACAGATGGAAATTTTCTGTCTTTCCCGACCGACCATTATGGTCAGTCTGATTCAGGCCCAACACATATTATCACTTTATCACTAAAGGGGGCCATACATATTAATGATAATAGGTAAATCCCGTCGGGGTTAATGATGGGATTTACCTATTATTGTTCGTGTGTAGGGGCTTTTCCCAATCAATTGGAGTGCCGATGAACAACCGTAGTCAGGAATTCCGAAAAATTTCCGCCGGCCTGTATCGGTTCCCATTACTTGAAGAAGAGGGAGCCGATACAATCATGCGGTGTATGGCTGCACAGTCAACCGATCCCCATACCACGTATGGGGATCGGTCAGGTCCATGTGTGCTGTTCCCACAGCATGTGTGCCGACAGATACCAATGTGATCTGTCACCACACTTGCTGTGGGATCGCATGTGTATGGCCAGCTTAAGCATTGTATTAGATTTACATTAGGCACAGAATTCAAATCTTTATAAATAGAAAACATTTATGAAATAAAAAGAATACTACATAAGTACACTAGCAAGAATTCATAATCAATTTAACCTTGGAAGGTTAATATGTCAATATTTTGAAAACTAATGTACATCTTTCTGTACAATTACTACAATAAAACAAATGGAATTCCATGATTCTACCAGGATGCTAAAACATTTTTATTTACATTTGTTTTTTAATGTCTTTTTTTTAATGTCTAGATCATCTTTTGGGTGATGATTCTTCTCAGCAACGTGACATCAATTCTTTATCGTCAATTGTTGAAAGCATTACATCTGGGGAGGTGTCTATAAACTATCCTGAGCAGCATATTCAAAATTAAGCACTATGCACTTTTATTTTGGACCTGAAGCTTACAAAACAGTGGAGCTTTAATAGCAAGGACTTTACTTAGTGCTATTCCGTGAGAAGCCTCTTTGTCCCCAAGAACATTTCATGGCACTGTATATTCTGAATTCTCGTAAATGTGCATTTATTGACCCAAATTCATATTAAAAAGCCTCAAAAGGCACAATTATTTAATTAAATTATTAAATCAAATTGTTAAAATTTTAATTAATTTAAATAAGAGCAACAGTATATTTAAAATTCACTCAATTATATTTAAAATCCAGTCCATTTTATATTTATTTTCCACTTAAAATATTCAATATTCTAATAAAAATCCCAGTATTGCTTAAAATAATGTTTTTCTCTCTATGAATAACTTCTGAAAAATTCCATGTTTTCATATGAAATTGTTAATATATTTTCATAGCATTTTTATTAGTGTGTGCTTTTGGTCATTTTTTTTTTTTACTTACCGGGGCCAATTTATTTTTCTTTCTTTTTCTTTCCTTCTTCTTTTTTCTGTTTTGTTTTTTTAGTAAATTGCAATATTGTTTGACCAACGTATGTTTAAACAGATTTCCTGGCCTTTTTTAAAAAAATGTGTGGATTTGCAACTTTTGTGTTTTTTTAAATTTTTGCTAACTTATTTGGATTTTTTTTTTTAAATAAAAAGTACCTTGTTTGATTATAATGGTGTACATTATTTTATTATTGTTTTAATGATAAAAAAACAATTAAGAGGATATTGATGCTGTCCTTTTCACATCCCTGAAAAAGGAATTTTTATTTTATTTAGAAAATCGGATTACAAATGTTCCTGTTGCATTAAGGCAGGTTTAAAAAACATTTTTTAGTTCTCCTATTAACAGTTATTACAAAATATAGTTTCATGCAAAAACCTCATTCAGCTGTCAAACAAACATACTTTAAAGCTGTCTAGAAAATATTTTTGGCATGTATATTATCAGGATATTTACTTTGAGTTCTGGGAATAAAACAATTAGTGATAAGGTTCATCTGTCTTACCATTAAAAACTACATTTGGTCCAAATGAATGCTACCTCCTGTATTCTTTTGTTCAGTGGTGAATACTGGTTTTCCTTGCATACATGCAGGTGGTGGAAGCTGTTCAATTTTCATAATACCTTACCTGCAATTTAAAAATGTTTGGACTGGCATTGCTCCCGGGTGAAGCACTGAATGAGGCTCGACCATCGTAAAAGGAAAAGCAGTAAGCAGTTTATGTTTCCATTGGATATCTGCAGAATAGCTGAAGTTATAGTGCGATCTTTGCCTTGGATATAACTTTTTGTGCCTTCGCCACGCAGTTACTTTATTCACGTCAGCACTTTACCACGAGCCACTTTATAAGAGACCTTTGCACATTTATTATATTTAACTGGGTATGCCCAGTTTTAGTGACTATTGTATACTATTGGGGGGAAGGGAGCATTGGTACTTTGGGTGGACGGTGTTCTTTTATTGATCTGTGCCAATCAATCGTTTTTTCAATTCGGACAATAAGTGTATGTGTGCTTATAGGGTTTCTTTGGGAATCTCTTTCCCCACTTTTGTACATATATAATTTAAAAATGTAGTCAACTTAAGGCTTTACTAGAATCATACATACTGCATTTGGACAGAACTTGATTTTTACAGAAGAATGTGGTATAATTAATAATTGGAAATGAGCAATCACAGATAAAAATCACTAAATATTTCTTCAACAGTTGATGGCAATGATTTGCATTCTGTAGTTTTAGTTGTTGTTGAATAGATGTGCTTGTCACCATATTTCTAGATTAAAATGATGTGTAAGTGACTTATAACATAAACTAAACGATTAAATTAATAATAAATGTTTAATTTGTTCAACAGAAATAGGCTAATGCTTTAATTCACTGTCAAGCTTATTAATATTGCATATGATTCCGTCCTATTGGTAATTGTATATAAATGGGTATTAACATCAGGAGTAGATGCAACTCAGTCGCCTATTTAAATTATACAGTATTTTAATTGAATGCTGTAAAAAAACATGCGACCAGCAAAGGCAGTGTGCTGTACGTAATGACACAAAATGGGAATCTGCACAGCAACTGCAGAGCTTTAATGCATCTTAAATAAACCATGCAAAGGTTGAGGTCCATGCTACCTAAAGCAACATGATTTCTTACCAAATGATTTCGTGACTTAGTCATGTTAATAAAAAGAACTCTTGCATTATAATGAGTTCATAATCTCTTTAGCGCATTTTTTTTATTACCGTATGTTTTCTGATGGCACCAAAAAATTTTGCATACTGATGCATAGCAAGGTTTATATTTACGTAGAATAGTTCTTAAAGAGTAGGATTTTAAACTAAATAAACATTAGTTACTTTGGGTGGTATTTTTGTAGTATCAACATTGTTAAAAGACGATACTGATCCTTTATAACGGGTGGGCAATTAAATTTCACAGGGGGCCGCATAAGAAACTTGGATTGTTGTGAAGGGCCGGACCAACACTCATTAAAGAGATTGCAAAACTGGATTTTATAAAAAGATAAAATTAATATACCTGGTTCATTGGATTTTTTTTATTATTAGTATTAATCAATTGATTGACCAGGTCATCATTTTTTCTATAAAATACATTTAATAAAAATAAATCAATTATTGTGCCTGAGACAATTAATAAATATTTTTTTGGGGGGTACAGGTCTAGTATTGAGGGACCAGTCAGGGGCAGCCAAGGGGCTGCATGTGGCCCCTGGGCCTTACTTTGCCTAGGTCTGCTTTATAATGTTCGTAAATTACAGATCATTACAGGTAATATACGACTGCATCACAGCCATGGGCTTTATTGATAAATGAACACTAATGTAATACTACACTACCATAAAGATACGGAGGTCGTACATTTGAAACTGTAGCTGCACAAAACTGCTGCGGTAGTACAATTGCTCTGTAAATGTATGTCCACGACCATAAAGGTACGACCTCGGCCATAAATGATAGCCCTTGTTAAAGGCATGATATTGCAACTGTGATTGGACCACAAGATGTAAACTACCAATACTACACGGTATTTTACTGCCACATGATATCACCCTCTTGACTATAGTGTTTGGGAATACATACAGTCTAACTAAATCATGTAGCAGAGATTAACTATTTCCCTCAGGTGTGGAAGGGACAGGGTGTCCCGAAACTTGTCTGTGTGGTTACTTTAATAAATACGTGAATCCACCTCAGTAGTGTGCTCCCCTACTTCTTTCGTTTGTTGGAGACTTCTCTGGCCCCTAGGAGTGGAGGGCCTGGGGGATTGCACCTACCTACCTGTCTGGCATACAGCCAACAGCGGTGTGCTGGAGTGTTCCTTTGACTGTATCTGTATAAGGACATCGCTAGGGACTGTGTGTATACTGATCTTTGAGAAATGACAGACAGGACCTTTCAAACATCTATCATATGTCTACCCTGCTTAAGACATACAGTAAGTTAAGAAAGGTGAGGGCTAGTGGCAAAACAATAAAATAATAAAATTGGTTTGGGAGAACTAGCCAGGATGGGAGGAATGGTTAAGCAAATGATTGGATGAACAGGATCAACAAACTTTGTCAGTTAAGCAACAATTGGGTACATAATGTAGCTGCTGGTCAATCCATAAAGGTGGCCATACACAGGGCCGATATAATGATCAATCTGACATGCAAGTAGACATTTACATTGCTTCCCATTAACCCAATGCACTATACTATCTATAATTAATGATTTGTGATATCCCACTGGGAAGGTGCTATGGGGAAATAAATGATCCTAAAAAGCCACAATGGGACAGAAGGCGTCCCTATATAGACCCCTGAATTAGCACTCCCGCACTTAAAGGCAGAATTCAAAAAATATTTATTGACACAAAGAACATTATATAGAAACCACCACCTTATCTATAAAATACCTCCACCCCTCATCTAATATAATAAATAAAACTGGGCGTCCCCAGTATATAAAACATGTATCTGACAATGTTATGGTCTAATATATGGGGCCCTAGCCCAGAGGCATAACAGGGTCCATTAGTTTCTTCTTGCTGATGAACAGTTAATGTATTTGTTCAAAATGTTACAGATGTAACAATAGTTCACTGGATACTCTATAGCGAACAAGTTCCTTCGCATACAGCAGCCATATTTCCAAAGAGCACTGGACCTGAAAGCCTACCCTTCACTTCACAAAACAAACAAGATATCAGGACTAATGCAGAGCACCCTTGGCCATAGGTATAGCAGTCTACATTACCAACTGGATAGACTATTTCCCTCCGGGCACGACTTTGAGCTGTTCGTGCCTGCTCTTCGCCTGACTCCACTTTAGATTTTGCAGTCTCCTGAAGTGTCCACAGGGATGGCTCCACAATAACAGTTCAGTCCGTACTTCCGAAGCCTCACAGATGCTGGGCTCCCTCTCAACCTACGCGTGTTTCACTCGCTTTTGCTCATCTGCACCATGAGCTTCTTCAGGGTCTCCCGAGATTACCGCTGTAGACCATATTTATTCAGCTTTCTTAAAGGGGAATTACACCACATTTACTTACAACTTGTTTGGTACTTTATAGATTATTTTTACAGAGATTTTTCCCTTAAATAGCATGGCCCATTCTCTCCAACATTATTACTTACAAACCATCTACTTATATTCACTTATTTATTTTACCTGAGTTCAATAAACATTTCTGTCCAATATTTACACATATTTTTATAAGAAACAGGCAAAATTAATATGCTCATTCATGCCACTCGTATATTCTGTTTTAAACTCCAAAATCCACTGTATTTGTAATAACGCTCTTACTATATTTCCCCCTGGTTGCCCTAGAGAAACCCTTTGTATCCCCATATATTTAAACATTATTTCATTACACCCATGTATCTCCTTTATATGTTTTGCACTTTTTTCTATCTGTTCTTTTCTTACTGCCCTGATATGCTCTTGTATACGGGCACTTAACAGCTCGCCTGGCCAATATACTGTATGCCACACTTGCACTGCAGCAAGTATATGACCTGCTTTGTCTGCCATGTAATTAGGAATTCAATTTTGAAAAATGTTGCCTCTCCGGGAGAGGCACCTGATTTTCTGCTTTCATGTATCCACATGTTACACATTTACCATTCCCTTTATGAGATGAAATTCCAAGCCAATCCTGTACTGAACATTTCCTAGTTTCAAAATGGCTTGGAGAACGTTCCTCAATTTGTTCCCCCTTTTTTGCCATCAGACGGGGATATAAGCCCACTTTTTGCGTCAATTCAACATCATCTGTCAACAAAAAACAATATTTCTGAAGAAAGTCTTTTACCTTATACCAGTTTTTGTTATAAGTGGTCTCAAACCGAATCAGATTGTCCTCTGTATCTTTAACGGACCTTGAGCCATATACTCTGCTCTAGAGCTATTTTTTGCGCTTTTGTAACCTCTATCAATGTCTTTTCTTCTGTACCCTCTGGCCAGAAATCTCTGTTTCAAATCACTTGCCTGTTCTTTAAATTTTTCCTCCATGGTGCAGTTTCTACTTATACGCTCAAACTGCCCAATGGGGATACCTCTAATCAGATTTTCAGGGTGGTTGCTCGATGCGTACAAAAGAATTCACTGGTGTTCCCTATAAATTTCTGTTCGCAGATTTCCTCCCTCCTTTATTATCCGGAGGTCCAGGAAATTTACAGATTCCCGACTCCAATCTACTGTAAATTTGATGGGTTTTTTTCATTTTGATTTAGCCTATTAATGAACTCTTCAGTATTATTCCAAATGAGTAGTATGTCTTACACAAATCTGAGCCAAACCGCCACTGACCCCTCTAGGCCCAGATCTGTGACAACATCATTCACCTTTCCCACATTCCCAGGATAAACTGTAGCAATTGTAGGGTAAATTCTGTATGGGCTCATATATATATATAGCTCATCTCTTGTTACTAAGAACATCCTACAAGCCTGGAGGCCTATCCTGTGGGGGATTGAGGAATATAAACCTTCAACATTGAGAGTCACTAAAATGGCTTCTGGGTCCACCATTATACCCTCTAATCTTCACAATACATCATTAGTATCCAATATAAATGAACTTAGAGTTCTAAAAAGTCTAAGGGGCATATTTATAAATGATCGCTATCGCAGGAAATCGCAATGACAAATAGCGCTATTTTCGCCTTATTTATAAAACCGCTCATTTTCACTGAGGCGATGTGCGGCGATAGTTTTCACCTTATTCATTGCGTTAAGTGTGGTATCACTGCGAAAAGTGAAATAATTTCAGAGCTATTATTGTAATTTTTTTATTTAAAGTCATTTATAAATAGGTGAAATTTCGCCTTTTTGACCCTTTTCTCCCTTTTGTTGCTTTTTTTGCAGTTTTACCAGAATTTTCACCAAACATCATTACTTACTGGAATGTTCCATTAACATGACTATTTCTTACACAGCACTATGGTATGTTCCCATTTTAATGGAACTGGTTTGATAATTAGCTGCAGCTTGCTGAAAATAAGCAATACTAAAAAATTGGTCCTATTAATAAAATAGAGAATATTCGCCTTTTGAGATTTACACTATTTACCATGTCCTTTTAATAAAATAGAGAAAATTCGCCTTTTGAGATATATACTATATCCTTTTTAATAAAATGGAGAACATTTGCCTTTTGAATTTTATACCATTTCAGTTCATTGTGTATTAACCAATTTAATACTACTTTGGAAAACCACCAGGGAGTATTACCTATTTACCATCATATGTGCTGAGCTTTTTCAGCATTATTAGTGCTACTTTTTGCTAGATAATTTTCGCTTTTGATGAAAATTCGCCTTTTTAATAACTTTGATGAAAAGAAAAGTTGAAAGTTTAAAAAACTGTGGTAATGGCTGGCGGGGAAAAAAAAAAGCAAAAATAATGCCCCGTTAGAAATATGTCCCTTAGACCCCCATTTGACAGTAAATTGTGGAAAATAGTCTAACATCCCCTTACTTATTAGTATTGAGAAACACTCCACAATGTACTGACACCTTCCATGGACCCATTGGCAGGCTAAATAAATGGCCACTTATGCGTTTTCGCCACCTCAGACTTGGCGAATTGGAATGGCTGAACTTAATGCAAAAATACACTTTTCGCCATTTTATAAATATGGTTGACCGATAACCGCAGCGATGTATGGCAAAAAGCGAAAAGTAGAGGTAATGCCCTTTCGTTACTGGTTATCACAGCTTTATAAATAGCGAAAAGTCCAAATTTGGCAAAAAGGCAGCATTAAAGGAGGCAAAAGGTTTAACAAACCTTTATAAATATGCCCCTAAGTATTCGGTCTTAGAGCTCAAAGTTGTGGCCGGAGGGAAATAGTCTATCCAGTTGGTAATGTAGACTGCTATACCTATGTATATACGGCCACGGGTACTCTGCATTAAGTCCTGATATCTTTTTGTGAAGTGAGGGGTAGGCTTTCAGGTCCAGTGCTCTTTGGAATATGGCTGCTGTATGCGGAGTAACTTGTTCACTCCAGAGTATCCAGTGTACTGTGTCTTATACTAAAATGTTATATCTGTAACATTTTGGACAGATACATTAACTGTTCATCAGCAAGAAGAAACTAATGGACACTATTATGCCTCTGGACTAGGGCTCCATATATTAGACCATAACATTGTCTGATACATGCGTTATATACTGGGGACGCCCAGTTTTATTTATTATTTTAGATGAGGGGTGGAGGTATTTTATAGATAAGGTGGTGTTTTCTATATAATGTTCTTTGTGTCAATAAATATTTTTTGTGCTAATTCAGGGGTCTATATAGGGAAGCCTTCTGTAACATTATGGTTTTTTAGACATTTCCATTGATTGACTCAAAAATTGTACATTCTCCCAATCTTATCATGCCCATATTGGATCTTAAAATCGTTTGTAATATGATTTTTTATCAGTCGATTGGTTAATAATCATAGTATTTTCTGAAGTTCAGATTAAATGTAAATGTAATTTAACCTCGCAAAGGAATTGAATGTCGAACAATATGTATGGTGCATCTATGTAATTACGCAATTTACGCAATAACCTTTTGTAGTGTATGGCCACCTTTACTTTGTACAGTTTCTATTTCGCTGATCCCTGTGTACAATCACAGAATAAACTGTATCCTGTACATGCCCGATTGGGTCTTTATTGTCGAGCCTTGAGATACACTTAGTTGCGCTAATACCCCTAATTGATGTGTCGGCACAGAACAAGCTATTCTAATATAGATGGAATCCAATATCTTCACTGGGATTTCTCTCTGTATACTCGTACATTTCCTACATAATGTTCTTCATTTTACAGCGAAGATGTAAAATTGCGCCTATAAATTACTAATAACTCTCGTTAAAATTACAATTGCATTCTTTTAACACCCGTGCCATATAATGGGACCGCTGCACTAAAGGATCAAAATCAGAGTTTACAGATATCGTTTCTTGATAAATAACTTTAACAGCTTTCTACTTAGTAGAGAAAACTGAATCTAGCAATGATCAAGTAATTTATAATGATATGGGGTGAATAAAAATGGCAGATATGTACTGAGTAGAGGTTTGATAATTAATCTGATTAATATGTTTTCTAATGTATTTATAACCAACTATTATGTCTCCCACTTAGGATTCCCAATTATCTAGGACTCCGTATTCCCATTTATCTAGGACTCCATATCTTGTAATGCAGTTGTGCCAAACTAAGAAATGTGATCTTGTGTTCAGATTATTGTGCACTGAAGTATCATTATTAGAGATGGACTAGAACTCGAACTTGAACCCGAGTTCGAGCCAAACTATTCGAGTTTGAACGGACTCGGACTTCTCGGACTATCCTGGACCCGGATTTCTCGGACTTTCGATATTTTCCGGACTTTTGATAATTATCGAATGTCCGAACGTTCGAGGCATGCGAATATGTGAGTAAAATGCCTATTTTCCCAATATGTGAGTAAATATCGAATTATACAAATCCGCAAGTAAATATCGAATTATGGAATCCATGAGTAAAAATGTCTATTATACCAATCCGCGAGTAAGTATCAAATTATCAAATCCGCAAGTAAAATGTATATTATACCAATACACGAATATATATCGAATTATCCAATCCGTGAGTAAAATGTCTATTATACCAATATGCAAATAAATATCGAATTATCGAATCTGTGAGTCGTTCATGGGATAATTATCGAATGTTCGAACACGAGAGCTCGAATATAGCATGCGTGAGAGTAAAATCGATTTTTCGAAAGTCCTGGATATTCGAACATGTTCCCCAGACCATTTCCCAGGTCCCACAGCCATTTACATTAAGTTACCATTGATATTTCAATTGTATTTCATTCAAACGTTTTGAACTATTTGACTCCCATTGACTTTAAATGGTCCGTTTTCGAACTTTCGAACTATCCATATAGTTCAAATGTTCAAAAACGGACCGAACCTTCGAAAATTTGTCCATTTCTAATCATCATATGATTACTGGGGTGCTGACTCTTCAACACAAGAAAATTCACACATAAACCATGCACTTATGCTACTACATAGCCATTACTTACATACTATTAAGACAGCTCTTTTATGTGATACTTTCATTATAATGCAAAATTTACTTAATTTCATTTTTGCTGAGGGAAATATACTGTATACTGTATTTTCTTTTATGGGAGTGATAATGTATCTCTTACTATGTAATGTAAGAATATTAGGAGTCATCAAGGGGATCTGTGGCCATATAAAAACGTCGTGTAAGAAGTGATTTAAATGGATCATGGCATCCAGTTGATTGATTTCACATATTCTTATATACAGTAACCCAGTAAGTGGTACAATTATAGTCCCTTATACTAGATTTATAATGTGCAATGCTTATGAATAAATGCTTATTCATAATTGTTTAATGGTTGTATAAAACTGCAATTCTTGAAAATTTGTTATCTTTGTTTTGTTGTACAGGCATTTTGGCAGAGGTCACAAGATCTGTGTCCAAATGACTTTTATAAGCATATAATCCACCATACGGTAGTTGAGTAACTATTATAAGGTTTAATAATTAGTAACTATTTTAATAATGGAGAGCAACCGTGTTTTTTTCTTCTTCCTTTTCTTACAGTCACTGAAATACAGGTATTGTTCAATGACCTTTGACATAACTGAGTGACTATAAAGAGGGGAAAAAAAGCCACTCAGCTGTGTCACAGACCATGCGACCTTATGTCACAGACCACTGCCAAGAAAACTAGAAAAGCAGTATTAGAAATTGATAAAATATTTTGAACAATGAGCATAGTTTAAGATAAAGTGAAAATAAAGTGAACATTTTTAAATCATTAAAAAGCAGAATATAATTATGAATTTTATTTTTTTTATTTTTTTTTTAAATTGAAAAAAATAATTAATTTCCAGAGTCTCTAGAAATACCGTATATTCTTATATATATATATATAAGCCGAGGTTTTTAGGTTTAAAAAATAGCCTTAAAATCTTGCCTCGGCTTATACTCAGGTCATATCGTTAAATGAAGGAATGAGACAGAGGGAGGAATGACAATGGAGCTACAAGTAAGGTAGTATGTGTACAAGTACTGGTATTCATCCACACTTCTTTTTCTTTAGACCGGAGTTGACTGGAGCTTACATAAAGGAGCTTGCATAAGGACAAACAAGAAAAGAGATGATCAATGCACATTCCTGGGCCCCATATACTATTATAATGTCTGGGCTAATGCAAAAAGTAAAAATATGGGGGGTTTTGTTACAATTTTATGCATAAAAGTGAAAAGCCTTCCCACCACGTCAAGGTAACCCTGGTTTGGAAGGTCCTAACAGTTTACCTTGGGTCATTTATCTGGGCTGACACTCCCTAGTTGGTTGCATTTTCTTGGGAAGGTTGTCTCCCTGACCTTGCATTAGATTATTATTAAAAGCTATCACTTCCCCCCGCCCACTGGCTTTTAACAAGGAGGGAAGAGGCCTCTCATCCAATGCTTAGTATTCAAGGCATAAGACCTCCAATTAAAGGGACATGTTGGGGGTGGTACTACCACATGGAAGCTTGGTCAAGCTTCCTGCAGAGAAACTCTGCTACAATACATACACAGAA
Source organism: Hymenochirus boettgeri (assembly GCA_019447015.1). Lineage (NCBI taxonomy): Eukaryota > Metazoa > Chordata > Amphibia > Anura > Pipidae > Hymenochirus > Hymenochirus boettgeri. The sequence continues at coordinate 99,301,861 of CM033470.1, read as the reverse complement.
AGGGGGGCTGTGGGAGCACTCCTATGGCAACATTATTATAACATGTAGTGGAAGTGCTACTGATCTGATTAAAACATTAGAACAAACAAAGAAAGATGATCAATGCACATTCATTATGGGCCCCATATACTATTATAATGTCTGTGCCAGTGCAAACAGTAAAAACATGGGGGATTTAGTTACAATTGTATGTATAAAAGTGAAAATCCTTCAAATCACGTCAAGGTAACCCCAGTATGGAAGGTCCTAACAGTTTACCTTGGGTCATTTATCTGGGCCGACAGATTTTTTTTTGTTCTAATGTTTTAAGAAAAAGTATGCTAAGAGTTGTAGTTTCCAAACATCTATAATGCCTCAAAAGCCTGTAAACCAAGCATTGAAAAATTGACAATCAGAAACAGATTAGGGCTTTCTGCAAACCTATATAAAGAGTTGCACACCTCCGCGGAGCTCAGAAGTCATCGCAGTAGATGGCAAAAGAAAGAAGCGGCTAGCAACATCGGCTCTGCTGAGGCCGGTGGTGCCAGTAGGCTTAATGTCGGCCGCAGTGAGCCTGCCTGGCATTGGCTACTTCAGTGGTGTTGGTGGTCGCTAGCCCGAAGACATTGCGTCGGATCAAGACACGGTAACATCGGCCTTTGAGGCCACCGGCACCGGAGGTACCCCTGGTAGCCGCAGGGGTACCATCTCCACAGGTCCCAGAGGCCTGTAAAGTAAGTTTACCCTGCCATATTTCGGTAAACTTCATTGGAACTTTCCGAACTATTTACCTCCCATTGACTTTAATTGTCACCTTTTTTAGAAGTTCAAAGTTCGGCTATCTCTAGTCCTGATACAAGCTGTATGTACTGTACACAGAGATGTGGCCACACCCTCTAGTTTTAGTAGTTTGAATAGTCTGTACAGTATTTATAAATACAGAATTCCAGATGCATTCTGAAATACTTACACCTCTAGTTACATAATAGTCTGAATAGTCCGTATGCATACTTAAAGAATTCCAGACGCATTCTTTGCAAGGGTATCTGCAGGAAGCAAACTCAAGGGAGGCCATATATAAGTACATAATTCAGGATGAAAGGGTCACTATACTCACTGAAACAACTTTACATTTTCTGAAACAACAGTTTGAGACAAGAAATGATGGTACTCACATATTTATCTGTGCTGCTTTGTCATTAATTATTAATGTTTAGTGAGTACTCCTAATTCCCCCCCCCTCCCTACTGACTGCCTTCTTTTAGTGTCTGCAACATTGTGTTTCTGCACAGCCTCACCATGGACACTGCTCTGCTTACACATCTCCCCCTCCTTCCCCCCTGCTGTCTTTCCTCTGCTGATTCTCTAAAGGAGAACTGTTATCCCGTTTTTGTAAGTTGCACAAACATGTCTAATTGTTCCTTAACCCCCTGCAAGCTTTCTGAAGCTTTAAATATAAAAAAACACATACTTTAAAATCGCCTTATAAAGTCCATACTTGGGCGCCGCCATCTTGGATTCCATCCCTTCCTGTTTCTGCCAAAAACTACAATCCCAGCATGCAATTTCCTGATTGCTGGTGATCATCACAAGGCATTTCTATTGGCCGCTCGACACTACAGGGGGAGGGATGCGGAGGCGTGGCCTAACAATCAGGCACGCCTCTGTTAGAGGAGGGAGGCGGGATCGGTAAACAAACTCCTTTAGAATGGATTTTTTTTGTATATTGTAACACATTGTTAAAAAATAATAATTGTTTGTAAAAATACTTAATATTAATTACATTTTTAATATTATATATTAAATAACGCTGTTGTTAATGTCGTTATATGTGCATGATTGGTGCTGTGAGTGGTGTGATGTCGTTATATGTGCGTGATTGGTGCTATGAGTTGTGTGTGAATGTCATCTAAGTGCGTGAATGGCGTTGCGGATGCGTGCGAATATCGTTTTTAAAGGCTATGTCCACCCTAAAATAAAAAATTTAATATGTGATCCCCCCTGGGCTCCCAGTAGTTGGGGGGATTATAGTTTTGGGGTGGACATGCCCTTTAAGTGCGTGGAATGGCATTGGTGCGTGAATGGTTGTTGCGGATCATCGGCGAATGTCGTTTTTTAAAGGGCAACTATAGTGTCCAAATTCAACTTTTAAAAACCTCATACTATTAAACTATACTCATCCCATCCATCAACGGATCTCCAAACGAGCGGCCGTTTTGCCCGATAAAGTGCCCTCACGGCCGATTATCGCGGACCTGCGATCACAGGTGTTATAGTAAGCAGGATACGCGTGTTACTGGCAAATCAAGGAGAAAGTTCGAAGACATCTCTACCAGTACCCATTTGGATCTGGGATTGTAAGGTAAGGATTTTATTACACTACAGAGTGGGCCAGTAGTGGGGGGAATTATAGTTTTGGGGGTGGACATGCCCTTTATAAAGTCAATTAATCTTCAATAAACTCCAAAACTCGGTAATCAAAGAGAAACTTTTATCCCATCTCTCTCCACACACATGTAAAAGCCATAAATGAAAGTTATATGGTAACAAACCTTGTATTTACAGAGCCTGACAGACAGATTCATGTAATTAGCAGGGCTGCATTATCGTGAAATTGATTTTATACTGTGATCATTCTAACTCAGACTGGCTACAGGTGTTTTACCTGATTAACCTGTGGCTCTCTATATGTTTTCAAAATACAACCCCAACCATTCCCTGCCTGCCCTCTTCTATTAGAGAGTATCTTTAGAGTAAATGGTGATAGATGTAATTCAACTACACCAACAATAACTTGTTCAAAGCCAGTGAATTTGATCAGCATGGCAACTAAATTCTGAGAGAACTTTATGAAAACCTTTTTTTATACATTAAGCACCAAACAATCATTTATGAGATGGAGCAAAAACAGAGAGCAGCCACCTGCAACTACCAGGCACCAAAACTAATACATTAGAAAGCTCAGTTAGGCACCAGACATCTGATAGTTGCTATGCTTGCAGAACAAACTAGCGCTTGCTACTAAAACAGAACTAGGACTTGCTGAAGGCCTCCGGCTGTTTTATACTGTCTCCTGGCACACCCCCCAACATATGATTGGTCAATAATACAGAGCCAATCAGATTTAAGATTTGTTTTGGACCATCAGATTTTGAGGGTTGTGTTTATGTATAAAACTTCATGAACTCCTCAGAGCAGCTCAGTTTGTAATCAGCAGTCAAACTAGCAGGTCTTGCCTTTGTATTTAGGTTAGAGATTTGCAAGTAAGTGGCTGGTAATTTAGTTGGACTACAGCAATGAATAATCTTTTGCTCCTAGGTTTATGTTATAGTGTCATTGTGTAGCAGTCCATAAACAGCCAATCATGTGATATAAATGATAAAAATAGATTTTGTTTGCAGAACCTTAGTTTGCTTTACTTTAATCAAAATAGTCTGCAAAATTGTGAGCAAGCCTAATAAATATGCAGTGCACTACTAGTTCCACCATTCCTGACAAGCACGCTCAAACGCATAGGGCTTTAGGGGTTGTACATGAAATCATGCGTCAAGGCTGTCAGAATCACCACTGCAGTATAAATACAATCAGGTTGTAATTAACGCGCCCTGTTACTTACTTAATTATAAGTGTCCCCCAATTATGAGATGATCTGATAACTAAATATATATCCACTAACATTTATTGCTTAGTGCCCAGAGCAGGGATGTCCAACCTGTGGCCCTCCAGATGTTGGAAAACTACAACGCCCAGTATTCCTTGGTTTCTTCTGCAATGGAGGAATGCGGGCGTTGTAGTTTTCAAAAATAGGAGGGCTGCAGGTTAGAAATCCCAGACCCAGCTTGGCATAGCCAGGAAAAACCCTTGGATACCCGCATTATACGAAAATGAGTGATTGGATAATGCACGTGAATGGCGGCAACGAAAGGTTACTATGTTATGTAACATAGTAAACTCTTCATTGCCGCCATTCCCGTGGGCGACGCACATAAGTAAAAAGACCTTTCAAATGCAGCAAAAAAATAGGTAACAGGTATAAAAGGACATCTATACTGAAACAATAGTTATCTTAGATATCCAATCGAACTATCTTCTGCTAGGTGCAGTTTTGCTATAACTGGAATGGACACGTGTTCATGCAAATCATGTGAATTGCATGATGGGAAATTCCCTCTTCCAATGCTGCCTCTTAGTATATTACTGAGCATGCTTGCCCTTATAACAGAGCTGAGAATGTGCATAATAGAGCATGCATTTGTCGGCGACAGGGGTTGGGATCATGGGATTTGGCAGGACTGTGGAGCCATCCAGCCCCTTAACTATTTGTTACTCTTTTTGATGATAGAATGAGAACGGTGTATGCTAGAGAGGTGGTTCAGGACTCGTTTACAGGTAATATTCTTGCCTTTCTTACTAGACCAACACACTTGTTTTGGGACCACAGTTTCTCCTTTAAGAGTAGGACAATCAATCATATCACTAAAAAGGGGAATTGATTACTTTGTAAATTAACATAATGACTATAAATAGCCAAACTTACTGAAGTTCAGTTCCCTTCCGCTTACCCATTAAATTTATGAGAGAAATTAGTTTAAAAGTTCGGATAAAATACAGTAAAAATATCAATAGTAACTTACTGTAAATTGCTGTGGCACGTGTGAAATGGAATCATGTCCACATCACCAAAAACTCATTTAAAACTTCTTTCGGTCAATTGTACAGAAGCATGCTACATTCAAAGGTTAACGGCCAATCCAAGAGTTACCAAACAATACTTTGAGGGTTACGGCCATCCAAGGGTTACCGAACAATACATTCGAGCGTTACAAAAATATACATTTGAGGGTTCCAAAATCGAATGCTACATTTGAGTGTTAACAACAAAACAACCTTACATTCAAGGGTTTCAAAAACAAACTCTACATTCGAGGATTACCGAACGCTACATTAGAGGTTTACCGAAAACGACATACATAAGGGTTACCAAAAAACATTACATTAGAGGTTACGAAAACGAACGCCATTTGCTGCGGTTTTCGAGCTAAAGAGTACCAAAAATGTACAGATGTGAGAAACACATAGAAGAATTGTTCTATTGTCTGAAATCCATGACAACCTTTCCAAGATGTCAGTGCATTTTCTGACATACATCGCCCTTTGCTAAAATAGACATGTAATTAAATCCTACCTGCAACTCTCTTGCAAGCGTAATCAAGGCTGACCTCTCTCTAAATAAATTCAGTTGTTTTACAGACATAATCAAGGCTGATTACGTCTCTCCGACATACATTCAAACTAAAAAAAGTCCTTAAATTACAAAATAAAACACAATAACAATAAAAAATATAAATGTCAAGCCAAATCCAAAGTTATACTTAAACCTTGCCCTTCTAGTTTTATCATTGCAAACCAACGTCCCATTCCTTTTACATTGTCAACAGGACTTTTATGTCTCTTCTTATCATTCAGAAGTGTGTTTACATGTTTGTGCAAATTAAATATGAACATATTTTTCAATGAAAGCAACTAGATTAGCTTTATTTCATTGATCTGAGCAACCAGACCTTGTGATAAAGAGAACAAACAAGATGGATTCATTAAAGGGCAAGTCCAGCCCTAAAATGAAAGCTACATACAGGTAAATCACCCCCCAAAACCCTAAATGGTAATAGTTAAATCTAAATATAAGTCTAACCTGAAATCCTGCAAAATGTCCTGTTGCCCTGTTTCTGCTTCTGGTTCTTCCGGTTAGCAACTGTCAGTTATGGATTTGACAGTTGACATCATAGCCATGACTAATGTTAATCCTCTATCGGCCTCTCCTAGCATGCTCAGGCTCAGTACAGGCTCAGTACAGGTTTCTAATTGTTCAGTTTCCATGAGGCATCCAGAAGCATAGCAGACATACAGAATATTCATAGGACAAAGTAGGATATATCACACAATTTAAAGATGCCATTCTTTCTAAATATGTTCTTATGGGGGTGGAGTTGTCCTTTAACAGGCAGGGATCTAATATGAACTGTAACAATCCTATATTCCAGGATTCCTGTCTGTAAATTGGCCTAGGGAATTCGATTTATTGAAAAGTGTGATGAATTCAGAAGAAAACATAAATCCCGAAGAAACAAGAATTTACATCACTAAGCAACAGATACACTACCTTACCAATATAAGGATTTATTGGGTTTCACTCACCTCTTTACAATTATTGTCCAAAGTTGAAGTAACTAACTATATAGCATTGATGCAACACTGAAAAATGGAACTGACAGACTTTACAGTCAGCAGCTGTCATTTCTTTCTTAGAATTCAACAGACACATGCAAAGGGCAGGAATTAACATTCTTTAGCTTGATGGATGGGGGCACATGGGACAGACAAATATTTACATTATCCGCAAACATTTGCTGAGTTGGCCTCTACAGGACTCATCGGATTTATTCTTTCTGTTACAAGCAGTAATCCAGTTAGAGACACACATTTTTTTATATGACAATCGAAAGGTTTTTTTGCAGACTATTTTAAAAAGTAAGATTACTTGTTGTCCTAATGAATGGTTTGGTGCAGTTAGAAAATTCCTGTGTGAGTGTTTGTGTGTTACCATTACCAATTATAACTTCCTTAGGGATACGCACGGACAATGACCACCACATAGTTTATGTACTATATATGCTGAATTCTAGCCTGCATTTAAGGATCTCGGTAATTAAAGATAATATACACTTGGTGTGTGTGCTGTTATTTCTATACCAAATTTGAAAGAATTTTCTTCTAAAGAAAATATGGGCTCCAAGCTTTTATTAACACTAGGTGGCAGTTGTCAATACACTATAGCAACTAAACTGCACATAAAATATTAAAGGTTTCTGCAGATATGTTTGTGTTTGAAATCGCTTATCAACAGGATGTACCAGCTCTCACTGTGGGTGGTGAGTGAGGACAGGGCAGAGTTTGTTTGAAGTGCCATCTCCTCTTTTAAGTGCTTGTGCTAACAGTACAGTAGATTGTTTACCAAAACCTACAATTGATCCTATCTCATTAGCACTTACAGGGAGATTCAATACAAGTTCTTATCATTAAAAATGGTGCTAATTTTTCCCCAACCAATCAGATTTTAGCTTTACAAATGTTAAATAAAATCTGATTGGTTGGGCAAAATTAGCACCATTTTTAATGATAGAACGTTTATTGAACTCTCCTGTAAATGCTTGATTTGCCTCTACAATATGGTTTATCAAATGAAAGTAGTGTATATGTCAGATTGTTAGCACAGAGAACAAGCTTAAGACATTTTAAACAAGCACCTCAAGCAAATATTTAATCGTTATCTGACAGATATCAAGTATCACATACGCAGACAATCCATTTAGAGTGGACCTGATATAGTGTGGAAGCCAGATTAATCAAAACACTCCTGCAGATTGCTGTGTGCACAGGGATACATGGCATCTTATATAATGAAGAGAAAATATACAATAACCATATAAGTCTTAATTCATTGGATCCTTTTGAAGCTTTTCATCTTCTTGATAAGTACAACACATATGCAATTGCATTAATTACATAGTAACATAGATGAGTTGAATGAAGACCATCAATCCAACCTTTCCTCCCTCCTTTTTAACCCTAACTAACAGTTGATCCAGGGGAAGGCAAAAAAAAAAAAAAACAGCTAAAAAAGGGGTTTGTGGGAAATTCCTTCCTGACTCCAAACTGCTTCATTTCCGAATGAGCGCTCGGTTGCCAATGATCGGGTCGGCCGAACGCTCGTTCGGGAAAGACCAAAAATTTCCATTGTCCGCGCTAGATTCCCTATAGAGGAGTCTAGCGCGGCCGATGAAAACACACAGTCCCGAGCGTTCTACCTATGATGTTCATAGGTAGAACGCTTGGGACTGTGTGTATGCAGATCTTTGAAAGATGACAGACAGGATCTTGCAGATATGTATATTTTCAATCTGTTTAATGGTAGTGTTTACCGTATGTGTAATGTGCTACATTATTCTAAACTATGTATAAATAACTCATTGATTACCCATATATACTCGAGTATAAGTCGACCCGAGTATAAAGGCGAGGTACCTTTTTTACCTGGAAAAGGTGTAAACCTGATTGACTGTGTAATAAGTGAGTAGAAATTTCCACCACTACTGTAAACCTGTAATTAGCTAAAGTGATTAGAAAATGAACAGCAGAATTCCCATACAGTACTGTAATCCCATACAGTACCGGTAATAGCCAAATCCAGTAGCGGTAGCCCCCATTTCCTTGGCACTCCAGATGTTTGGAAACTCCCAGCATGCTTTGTTTGCTGGGAGTTGTAGTTTCTAAACATCTGTAGTAGCAAGTACAAGAAAAAAAAATCCCCTTGCCAAACTTTGTAACCCATCATTGTATTGTTTTGAGGCATTATAGATGTTTGGAAACTACAACTCTTAGCATACTTTTACTGCTGGGAGTTGTAGTTTCTAAACATCTGTAGTAGCAAGTACAAGAAAAAAAAATCCCCTTGCCAAACTTTGTAACCCATCATTGTATTGTTTTGAGGCATTATAGATGTTTGGAAACTACAACTCTTAGCATACTTTTACTGCTGGGAGTTGTAGTTTCTAAACATCTGTATTCTCAAAGTCAATAAAAAATAAGCTTCTTAGAACATTCCCAACTCTGTAGCCCCCAAGAAGACTAAAACCTTCTATTCATTCATATGTACTGTAGCTTTATCTTACCCATCACACAGGAGTGGACAGAAGTGTTAGAGGACAAGCTCCTTCTCGGCTCCTCCATTGTAGTGCATTCAGTCTAAGTCATGTAGCGGTGTGCCCTTGCTGAACGTGCTCACGCCAACATGTTCGCTCCTTTCCTCCTTACGCAGCGGTCGTGTATGTCCTACCGTATGTCTCCTTATGCAAGCTCAGAAAGGGGGGCTGCGGGAGCACTCCTATGGCACCATTATTATAACATATAGTGGAAGTGCTACTGACTAACCAAAAGTATGCTAAGAGTTGTAGTTTCCAAACATCTATAATGCCTCAAAACAATACAATGATGGGTTACAAAGTTTGGCAAGGGGATTTTTTTTTCTTGTACTTGCGATGGGTTACAAAGTTTGGCAAGGGGATTTTTTTTTCTTGTACTTGCCACTACAGATGTTTAGAAACTACAACTCCCAGCAAACAAAGCATGCTGGGAGTTTCCAAACATTTGGAGTGCCAAGGAAATGGGGGCTACCGCTACTGGATTTGGCTATTACCAGTACTGTATGGGATTACGGTACTGTATGGGAATTCTGCTGTTCATTTTCTAATCACTTTAGCTAATTACAGGTTTACAATAGTGGTGGAAATTTCTACCCTCGGCTTATACAAGCCAATCAGGTTTACACCTTTTCCAGGTAAAAATAGGTACCTCAGCTTTTACTCGGGTCGGCTTATACTCGAGTATATACGGGTAATCAATAAGTTATTTATACATAGCTTAGAATAATGTAGCACATTACACATATGGTAAACACTACCATTAAACAGATTGAAAATATACACTTGTTTAAGATAGTTCCAAGAAGAAACAGCTGATAAGGGAAATGTTAATTTCTATAACGCTTTCCCACTACTGTTTAATTTCCTTCAAACACCTGTATTTCCAACTCAGTCAGAGTGAGAAGACCAACTCCCACCATATACTTTTAGTTTACCCTCTAAAATTTTATTGCATTTGGATATAATCAATGTAGTTTAAAGAGAATATAGCCATACATGGATCATATGGATTTTCTGTTAATCAAACCAGCGGCCACTGAATCATAAGCAGATTCCTAGAAGTTGCATCACCTTCCAAGCTAGTTGGTCTGTGTATGGCCAGCAACATGACACTGGCTACTTTCAAATAATGTTAAGTAATAATTGGGGAATTTATTTAGAGCTACAACTGCAAAATTCCATGTTAAAGACATGTAAACAATTCGACTGTTCTAGTAACTTCCGATTCCACGGGCTATAATGAAAGGATGACTGTGGGCGTAAATCCACGGTGGGGGTAGTACATGTAAATGTAAATTACCACAATGGTATTGAATAGGTGATCGTACAATTATGTTCACGATTGTTATTTTACAAACACAATTCTAATTGTACTACACGGTTGTTAGATTTGCACTCATTAAAGGCGCCTCATACAGTAGACAAACATATACATACTTACATAACCACATACATACAGTGCATACATGCATAAAGAAGAGAGAGAACAGTAGCACTTAAGCTAGGTACACACAGTACAGATCAGTGAAAGATGACAGAATGGATCTGCAAGATCCTGTCTGTCATCTTTCAAAGATCTGCATACACACAGTCCCGAGCGTTCTACCTATGAACATCATAAGGAGAACGCTCTGGACTGTGTGTTTTCATCGGCCGCGCTAGACTCCTCTATAGGGAATCCCGAGCGTTCTACCTATGATGTCATCAGTAGAACGCTTGGGACTGTGTGGTATGCAGATCTTTGAAAGATGACAGACAGGATCTGTCAGATTATGTATATTTTCAATCTGTTTAATGGTAGTGTTTACCGTAGTGTAATGTGCTACATTATTCTAAACTATGTATAAATAACTCATTGATTACCCATATATACTCGAGTATAGTCGACCCGAGTATAAAAGCTGAGAGTACCTATTTTTACCTGGAAAAGGTGTAAACCTGATTGACTTGTATAAGTCTGAGGGTAGAAATTTCCACCACTACTGTAAACCTGTAATTAGCTAAAGTGATTAGAAAATGACAAGCAGAATTCCCATACAGTACTGTAATCCCATACAGTACCGGTAATAGCCAATCCAGTAGCGGTAGCCCCCATTTCCTTGGCACTCCAGATGTTTGGAAACTCCCAGCATGCTTTGTTTGCTGGGAGTTGTAGTTCTAAACATCTGTAGTGCAAGTACAAGAAAAAAAAATCCCCTTGCCAAACTTTGTAACCCATCATTGTATTGTTTTGAGCATTATAGATGTTTGGAAACTACAACTCTTAGCATACTTTTACTGCTGGGAGTTGTAGTTTCTAAACATCTGTAGTAGCAAGTACAAGAAAAAAAAATCCCCTTGCCAAACTTTGTAAACCCATCATTGTATTGTTTGAGGCATTATAGATGTTTGGAAACTACACTCTAGCATACTTTTACTGCTGGGAGTTGTAGTTTCTAAACACTGTATTCTCAAAGTCAATAAAAAATAAGCTTCTTAGAACATTCCCAACTCTGTAGCCCCCAAAGAAGACTAAAACCTTCTATTCATTCATATGTACTGTAGCTTTATCTTACCCATCACACAGGAGTGGACAGAAGTGTTAGAGGACAAGCTCCTTCTCGGCTCCTCCATTGTAGTGCATTCAGTCTAAGTCATTAGCGGTGTTGCCCTTGCTGAACGTGCTCACGCCGAACATGTTCGCTCCTTTCCCTTACGCAGCGGTCGTGTATGTCCTTACCGTATGTCTCCTTATGCAAGCTCAGAAAGGGGGGCTGCGGGGAGCACTCCTATGGAACATTATTATAACATATAGTGGAAGTGCTACTGATCTGACCAAAACATTAGAACAAAAAAAAATCTGTCGGCCCAGATAAATGACCCAAGGTAAACTAGGACCTTCCATACTGGGGTTACCTTGACGTGATTTGAAGGTTTTCACTTTTATACATACAATTGTAACTAAATCCCCCATGTTTTTTACTGTTTGCACTGGCACAGACATTATAATAGTATATGGGGCCCATAATGAATTGCATTGATCATCTTTCTTGTTTGTTCTAATGTTTTGATCAGATCAGTAGCACTTCCACTACATGTTATAATATTGTTGCCATAGGAGTATCCCACAGCCCCCCTTTCTGTGTATGTATTGTAGCAGAGTTTCTCTGCAGGAAGATTGACCAAGCTTCCATGTGGTAGTACCACCCCCAACAGTCCCTTAATTGGAGGTCTTATGCCTTGAATACTAAGCATTGGATGAGAGGCCTCTTCCCTCCTTGTTAAAAGCCAGTGGGCGGGGGAAGTGATAGCTTTAATAATAACTAATGCAAGGTCAGGGAGACAACCTTCCCAAGAAAAATGCAAACAAGTAGGGAGTGTCAGCCCAGATAAATGACCCAAGGTAAACTGTTAGGACCTTCCAAACCAGGGTTACCTTGACGTGGTTGGAAGGCTTTTCACTTTTATGCATAAAATTGTAACAAAACCCCCCATATTTTTACTGTTTGCATTGCCCAGACATTATAATAGTATATGGGGCCGGAATGTGCATTGATCATCTCTTTTCTTGTTTGTCCTTATGCAAGCTCCTTTATGTAAGCTCCAGTCAACTCCGGTCTAAAGAAAAAGAAGTGTGGACGAATACCAGTACTTGTACACATACTACCTTACTTGTAGCTCCATTGCCATTCCTCCCTCTGTCTCATTCCTTCATTTAACGATATGACCTGAGTATAAGCCAAGGCAAGATTTTAAGGATTTTTTAAACCTAAAAACCTCGGCTTTTATATATATATATATTATATAATATATATAGATATTAATATAGAATATACGGTATTTCTAGAGACTCTGGAAATTAATTGTTTTTTCAATTTAAAAAAAAATAAAAAAAATAAATATATATTCATATATATATCATAATTATATTCTGCTTTTTAATGATTTAAAAATGTTCACTTTATTTTCACTTTATCTTAAACTATGCTCATTGTTCAAACATTTTATCAATTTCTATACTGCTTTTCTAGTTTTCTTGGCAGTGGTCTGTGACATAAGGTCACATGGTCTGTGACACAGCTGAGTGGCTTTTTTCCCCTCTTTTATAGTCACTCAGTTATGTCAAAGGTCATTGAACAATACCTGTATTCAGTGACTGTAAGAAAAGGAAGAAGAAAAACACGGTTGCTCTCCATTATTAAAATGTTACTAATTATTAAACCTTATAATGTTACTCAACTACCGTATGGTGGATTATATGCTTAAAAAGTCATTTGGACACGATCTTGTGACCTCTGCCAAATGCCTGTACAACAAAACAAAGATAACAAATTTTCAAGAATTGCAGTTTTATACAACCATTAAACAATTATGAATAAGCATTTATTCATAAGCATTGCACATTATAAATCTAGTATAAGGGACTATAATGTACCACTTACGTTACTGTATATAAGAATATGTGAAATCAATCAACATGGATGCCATGATCCATTTAAATCACTTCTTACACGACTTTTTATATGGCCACAGATCCCCTTGATGACTCCTAATATTCTTACATTACATAGTAAGAGATACATTATCACTCCCATAAAAGAAAATACAGTATACAGTATATTCCCTCAGCAAAAATGAAATTAAGTAAATTTTGCATTATAATGAAAGTATCACATAAAAGAGCTGTCTTAATAGTATGTAAGTAATGGCTATGTAGTAGCATAAGTGCATGGTTTATGTGTGAATTTTCTTGTGTTGAAGAGGTCAGCACCCCAGTAATCATATGATGATATAAATGGACAAATTTTCGAAGGTTCGGTCCGTTTTTGAACATTTGAACTATATGGATAGTTCGAAAGTTCGAAAACGGACCATTTAAAGTCAATGGGAGTCAAATAGTTCAAAACGTTTGAATGAAATACAATTGAAATATCAATGGTAACTTAATGTAAATGGCTGTGGACCTGGGAAATGGTCTGGGGAACATGTTGCGAATATCCAGGACTTTCGAAAAAATGATTTTACTCTCACGCATGCTATATTCGAGCTCTCGTGTTCGAACATTCGATAATTATCCCATGAACGACTCACAGATTCGATAATTCGATATTTATTTGCATATGGTATAATAGACATTTTACTCACGGATTGGATAATTCGATATATATTCGTGTATTGGTATAATATACATTTTACTGCGGATTTGATAATTGATACTTACTCGCGGATTGGTATAATAGACATTTTACTCATGGATTCCATAATTCGATATTTACTTGCGGATTTGTATAATTCGATATTTACTCACATATTGGGGAAAATAGGCATTTACTCACATATTCGCATGCCTCGAACGTTCGGACATCGATAATTATCAAAGTCCGGAAAATATCGAAAGTCCGAGAAATCCGGGTCCAGGATAGTCGAGAAGTCCGAGTCCGTTCAAACTCGAATAGTTTGGCTCGAACTCGGGTTCAAGTTCGAGTTCTAGTCCATCTCTAATAATGATACTTCAGTGCACAATAATCTGAACACAAGATCACATTTCTTAGTTTGGCACAAACTGCATTACAAGATATGGAGTCCTAGATAAATGGAATACGGAGTCCTAGATAATTGGAATCCTAAGTGGGAGACATAATAGTTGGTTATAAATACATTAGAAAACATATTAATCAGTTAATTATCAAACCTCACTCAGTACATATCTGCCATTTTTATTCACCCCATATCATTATAAATTACTTGATCATTGCTAATTCAGTTTTCTCTCTACTAAGTAGAAGCTGTTAAAGTTATTTATCAAGAAACGATATCTGTAAACTCTGATTTTGATCCTTTAGTGCAGCGGTCCATTATATGGCACGGGTGTTAAAAGAATGCAATTGTAATTTTAACGAGAGTTATTAGTAATTTAATAGGCGCAATTTTACATCTTCGCTGTAAAATGAAGAAATTATGTAGGAAATGTACGAGTATACAGAGAGAAATCCCAGTGAAGATATTGGATTCCATCTATATTAGAATATCTTGTTCTTTCCGACACATCAATTAGGGGTATTAGCGCAACTAAGTGTATCTCAAGGCTCGACAATAAAGACCCAATCGGGCATGTCAGGATACAGTTTTTCTGTGATTGTACACAGGGATCAGCGAAATAGAAACTGTACAAAGTAAAGGTGGCCATACACTACAAAAGGTTATTGCGTAAATTGCGTAATTACATAGATCACCATACTATATTGTTCGACATTCAATTCCTTTGCGAGGTTAAATTACATTACATTTAATCTGAACTTCAGAAAATACTATGATTATAAACCAATCGATGATAAAAAATCATATACAAACGATTTTAGATCCAATATGGGCATGATAAGATTGGGAGAATGTACAATTTTTGAGTCAATCAATGGAAATGTCTAAAAAACCATAATGTTACAGAAGGCTTCCCTATATAGACCCTGAATTAGCACAAAAAATTTTATTGACACAAAGAACATTATATAGAAAACCACCCACTATCTAAAACTACCTCCACCCCTCATCTAAAATAATAATAAAACTGGGCGTCCCCGTATATAACGCATGTATCAGACAATGTTATGGTCTAATATATGGAGCCCTAGTCCAGAGGCATATAGTGTCCATTAGTTTCTTCTTGCTGATGAACAGTTAATGTCTGTCCAAAATGTTACAGATATAACATTTAGTATAAGACACAGTACACTGGATACTCTGGAGTGAACAAGTTACTCGCATACAGCAGCCATATTCCAAAGAGCACTGGACCTGAAAGCCTACCCCTCACTTCACAAAAAGATATCAGGACTTAATGCAGAGTACCCTGGCCGTATAACATAGGTATAGCAGTCTACATTACCAACTGGATAGACATTTCCCTCCGGCCACACTTTGAGCTCTAAGACCGAATACTTAGGGGCATATTTTAAAGGTTTGTTAACCTTTTGCCTCCTTTAATGCTTCCTTTTGCCAAATTTGGACTTTTCGCTATTTATAAAGCTGTGATAACCAGTAACGAAAGGGCATTACCTCTACTTTTCGCTTTTTGCCATACATCGCTGCGGTTATCGGTCAACCATATTTATAAAATGGCGAAAAGTGTATTTTGCATTAAGTTCAGCCATTCCAATTCGCCAAGTCTGAGGTGGCGAAAACGCATAAGTGGCCATTTATTTAGCCTGCCAATGGGTCCATGGAAGGTGTCAGTACATTGTGGAGTGTTTCTCAATACTAATAAGTAAGGGGATGTTAGACTATTTTCCACAATTTACTGTCAAATGGGGGTCTAAGGGACATATTTCTAACGGGGCATTTTTTTTGCTTTTTTTTTCCCGCCCAGCCATTACCACTTTTTTAAACTTTCAACTTTCTTTTCATCAAAGTTATTAAAAGGCGAATTTTATCAAAAGCGAAAATTATCTAGCAAAAAGTAGCACTAATAATGCTGAAAAAGCTCAGCACATATGATGGTAAATAGGTAATACTCCCTGGTGGTTTTCCAAGTAGTATTAAATTGGTTATACACAATGAACTGAAATGGTATAAAATTCAAAAGGCAAATGTTCTCCATTTTATTAAAAAGGATATAGTATATATCTCAAAAGGCGAATTTTCTCTATTTTATTAAAAGGACATGGTAAATAGTGTAAATCTCAAAAGGCGAATATTCTCTATTTTATTAATAGGACCAATTTTTTAGTATTGCTTATTTTCAGCAAGCTGCAGCTAATTATCAAACCAGTTCCATTAAAATGGGAACATACCATAGTGCTGTGTAAGAAATAGTCATGTTAAGGAACATTCCAGTAAGTAATGATGTTTGGTGAAAATTCTGGTAAAACTGCAAAAAAAGCAACAAAAGGGAGAAAAGGGTCAAAGGCGAAATTTCACCTATTTATAAATGACTTTAAATAAAAAAAATTACAATAATAGCTCTGAAATTATTTCACTTTCGCAGTGATACCACACTTAACGCAATGAATAAGGTGAAAACTATCGCCGCACATCGCCTCAGTGAAAATGAGCGTTTTATAAATAAGGCGAAAATAGCGCTATTTGTCATTGCGATTTCCTGCGATAGCGATCATTTATAAATATGCCCCTTAGACTTTTTAGAACTCTAAGTTCATTTATATTGGATACTAATGATGTATTGTGAAGATTAGAGGGTATAATGGTGGACCCAGAAGCCATTTTAGTGACTCAATGTTGAAGGTTTAATTCCTCAATCCCCCACAGGATAGGCCTCCAGGCTTGTAGGATGTTTCTTAGTAAACAAGAGATGAGCTATATTATATATGAGCCATACAGAATTTACCCTACAATTGCTACAGTTTTCTGGGAATGTGGGAAAGGTGAATGATGTTGTCACAGATCTGGGCCTAGAGGGGTCAGTGGCGGTTTTGGCTCAGATTTGTGTAAGACATACTACTCATTTGGAATAATACTGAAGAGTTCATTAATAGGCTAAATCAAAATGAAAAAAACCATCAAATTTACAGTAGATTAGTCGGGAATCTGTAAATTTCCTGGACCTCCGGATAATAAAGGAGGGAGGAAATCTGCGAACAGAAATTTTAGGAACACCAGTGAATTCTTTTGTACGCATCGAGCAACCACCCTGAAAATCTGATTAGAGGTATCCCCATTGGGGCTTTGAGCGTATAGTAGAAAACTGCACCATGGAGGAAAAATTTAAAGAACAGGCAAGTGATTTGAAACAGAGATTTCTGGCCAGAGGGTACAGAAGAAAAGACATTGATAGAGGTTACAAACGCAAAAAATAGCTCTAGAGCAGAGTATATGGGCTCAAGGTCCGTTAAAGATACAGAGGACAATCTGATTCGGTTTGAGACCTTATAACAAAAACTGGTATAAGGTAAAAGACTTTCTTCAGAAATATTGTTTTTTGTTGACAGATGATGTTGAATTGACGCAAAAAGTGGGCTTATACTCCCGTCTGATGGCAAAAAAGGGGGAACAAATTGAGGAACGTTCTCCAAGCCATTTGAAACTAGGAAATGTTCAGTACAGGATTGGCTTGGAATTTCATCTCATAAAGGGAATGGTAAATGTGTAACATGTGGATACATGAAAGCAGAAAATCAGGTGCCTCTCCGGAGAGGCAACATTTTCAAAATTGATTCCTAATTACATGGCAGACAAAGCAGGTCATATACTTGCTCAGTGCAAGTGTGGCATACAGTATATTGGCCAGGGAGCTGTTAAGTGCCCGTATACAAGAGCATATCAGGGCAGTAAGAAAAGAAACAGATAGAAAAAAGTGCAAAACATATAAAGGAGATACATGGTTGTAATGAAATAATGTTTAAATATATGGGATACAAAGGGTTTCTCTAGGGCAACCAGGGGGAATATAGTAAGAGCGTTATTACAAATACAGTGGATTTGGAGTTTAAAACAGAATATACGAGTGGCATGATGAGCATATTAATTTTGCCTGTTCTTATAAAAATATGTGTAAATATTGGGACAGAAATGTTTATTGAACTCAGGTAAAATAAATAAGTGAATATAAGTAGATGGTTTGTAAGTAATAATGTTGGAGAGAATGGGCCATGCTATTTAAGGGAAAAATCTCTGTAAAATAATCTATAAAGTACACCAAACAATTGTAAGTAAATGTGGTGTAATTCCCCTTTAAGAAAGCTGAAATAAATATGGTCTACAGCGGTAATCTCGGGAGACCCTGAAGAGCTCATGGTGCAGATGAGCAAAAGCGAGTGAAACACGCGTAGGTTGAGAGGGAGCCCAGCATCTGTGAGGCTTCGGAAGTACGGACTGAACTGTTATGTGGAGCCATCCCTGTGGACACTTCAGGAGACTGCAAAATCTAAAGTGGAGTCAGGCGAAGAGCAGGCACGAACAGCTCAAAGTCGTGCCCGGAGGGAAATAGTCTATCCAGTTGGTAATGTAGACTGCTATACCTATGGCCAAGGGTGCTCTGCATTAGTCCTGATATCTTGTTTGTTTTGGAAGTGAAGGGTAGGCTTTCAGGTCTCAGTGCTCTTTGGAAATATGGCTGCTGTATGCGAAGGAACTTGTTCGCTATAGAGTATCCAGTGAACTATTTGTACATCTGTAACATTTTGAACAAATACATTAACTGTTCTCAGCAAAGAAGAAACTAATGGACCTGTTATGCCTCTGGCGAGGCCCCATATATTAGACCATAACATTGTCAGATACATGTTTATTACTGGGGACGCCCAGTTTTATTTATTATTTAGATGAGGGGTGGGGTATTTTATAGATAGGTGGTGGTTTCTATATAATGTTCTTGTGTCAATAAATATTTTTTTGATTCTGCCTTTAAGTGCGGGTGCTATTCAGGGGTCTATATAGGGACGCCTTCTGTCCCATTGTGGCTTTTTAGGATCTTTATTTCCTCCATAGCACCTTCCCAGTGGGATATCACAAATCATTAATTATAGATAGTATAGTGCATTGGGTTAATGGGAAGCAATGTAAATGTCTACTTGCATGTCGATTGATCATTATATCGGCCCTGTGTATGGCAACCTTTATGGATTGACCAGCAGCTACATTATGTACCCCAATTGTTGCTTAATGACAAAGTTTGTTGATCCTGTTCATCCAATCATTTGCTTAACCATTCCTCCCATCCTGGCTAGTTCTCCCAAACCAATTTTATTATTTTATTGTTTGCCACTAGCCCTCACCTTTCTTAACTTACTGTATGTCTAAGCAGGGTAGACATATGATAGATGTTTGAAAGGTCCTGTTCTGTCATTTCTCAAAGATCAGTATACACACAGTCCCTAGCGATGTCCTTATACAGATACAGTCAAAGGAACACTCCAGCACACCGCTGTTGGCTGTATGCCAGACAGGTAGGTAGGTGCAATCCCCCAGGCCCTCCACTCCTAGGGGCCAGAGAAGTCTCCAACAAACGAAAGAAGTAGGGGAGCACACTACTGAGGTGGATTCACGTATTTATTAAAGTAACCACACAGACAAGTTTCGGGACACCCTGTCCCTTCCACACCTGAGGGAAATAGTTAATCCTGCTACATGATTTAGTTAGACTGTATGTATTCCCAAACACTCTATAGTCAAGAGGGTGATATCATGTGGCAGTAAAATCCGTGTAGTATTGGTAGTTTACATCTTGTGGCCAATCACAGTTGCAATATCATGCCTTTAACAAGGGCTATCATTTATGGCCGAGGTCGTACCTTTATGGTCGTGGACATACATTTACAGAGCAATTGTACTACCGCAGCAGTTTTGTGCAGCTACAGTTTCAAATGTACGACCTCCGTATCTTTATGGTAGTTGTAGTATTACATTAGTGTTCATTTATCAATAAAGCCCATGGCTGTGATGCAGTCGTATATTACCTTTAATGATCTGTAATTACGAACATTATAAAGCAGACTAGGCAAAGTAAGGCCCAGGGGCCACATGCAGCCCCTTGGCTGCCCTGACTGGTCCCTCAATACTAGACCTGTACCCCCCAAAAAAATATTTATTAATTGTCTCAGGCACAATAATTGATTTATTTTTATTAAATGTATTTTATAGAAAAATGATGACCTGGTCATCAATTGATTATACTAATAATAAAAAAAATCCAATGAACCAGGTATATTAATTTTATCTTTTTATAAAAATCCAGTTTTGCAATCTCTTAATGATGTTGGTCCGGCCCTTCACAACAATCCAAGTTTCTTATGCGGCCCCCTGTAATTTAATTGCCCACCCGTTATAAAGATCAGTATCGTCTTTTAACAATGTTGATACTACAAAAATACCACCCAAAGTAACTAATGTTTATTTAGTTTAAAATCCTACTCTTGAACTATTCTACGTAAATATAAACCTTGCTATGCATCAGTATGCAAAATTTTTTGGTGCCATCAGAAAACATACGGTAATAAAAAAATGCTAAAGAGATTATGAACTCATTATAATGCAAGAGTTTCTTTTATTAACATGACTAAGTCACGAAATCATGGGTAAAATCATGTTGCTTTAGGTAGCATGGACCTCAACCTTTGCATGGTTATTTAAGAGCATTAAAGCTCTGCAGTTGCTGTGCAGATTCCCATTTTGTGTCATTACGTACAGCACACTGCCTTGCTGGTCGCATGTTTTTTTCACAGCATTCAATTAAAATACTGTATAATTTAAATAGGCGACTGAGTTGCATCTACTCCTGTATGTTAATACCCATTTATATACAATTACCAATAGGACGGAATCTGCAATATTAATAAGCTTGACAGTGAATTAAGCATTAGCCTATTTCTTTTGAACAAATTAAACATTTATATTAATTTATCGTTTAGTTTATGTTATAAGTCACTTACACATCATTTTAATCTAGAAATATGGTGACAAGCACATCTATTCAACAACAACTAAAACTACAGAATGCAAATCATTGCCATCAACTGTTGAAGAAAATTTAGTGATTTTTATTGATGATGCTCATTTCCAATTATTAATTATACCACATTCTTCTGTAAAAAATCAAGTTCTGTCCAAATGCAGTATGTATGATTCTAGTAAAGCCTTAAGTTGACTACATTTTTAAATTATATATGTACAAAAGTGGGGAAAGAGATTCCCAAAAAAACCCTATAGCACACATACACTTATTGTCCGAATTGAAAAAACGATTGATTGGCAACAGATCAATAAAAGAACACCGTCCACCCAAAGTACCAATGCTCCTTCCCCCCAATAGTTATACAATAGTCACTAAACTGGGCATACCAGTTAAATATAATAAATGTGCAAAGGTCTCTTAAAGTGGCTCGTGGTAAAGTGCTGACGTGAATAAAGTAACTGCGTGGCGAAGGCACAAAAAGTTATATCCAAGGCAAGATCGCACTATAACTTCAGCTATTCTGCATATCCAATGGAAACATAAACTGCTTACTGCTTTTCTTT
Organism: Hymenochirus boettgeri; assembly: GCA_019447015.1. NCBI lineage: Eukaryota > Metazoa > Chordata > Amphibia > Anura > Pipidae > Hymenochirus > Hymenochirus boettgeri. Next base: position 99,280,178 of record CM033470.1, on the reverse strand, counting down.
TACGATGGTCGAGCCTCATTCAGTGCTTCACCCGGAGCAATGCCAGTCCAAACATTTTTAAATTGCAGGTAAGGTATTATGAAAATTGAACATCTTCCACACCTGCATGTATGCAAGGAAAACCAGTATTCACCACTGAACAAAAGAATACAGGAGTGAGCATCATTTGGACCAATGTAGTTTTTAATGGTAAGACAGATGAACTTATCACTAATTGTTTTATTCCCAGAACTCAAAGTAAATATCCTGATAAATATACATGCCAAAATATTTTCTAGACAGCTTTAAAGTATGGTTGTTTGACACTGAATGAGGTTTTTGCATGAAAACTATATTTGTATAACTGTTAATAGGAGAACTAAAAAATGTTTTTTAAACCTGCCTTAATGCAAACAGGAACATTTGTAATCCGATTTTCTAAATAAAATAAAATTCCTTTGTCGGGATGTGAAAAGGACAGCATCAATATCCTCTTAATTTGTTTTTTTATCATTAAAAACAATAATAAAAATATGTACCACCATTATAACAAACAAGGTACTTTTTATTTAAAAAAAAAAAACCAAATAAGTTAGCAAAAATTTAAAAAACACAAAAGTTGCAAATCCACCCATTTTTTTAAAAAAGGCCAGGAAATCTGTTTAAACATACGTTGGTCAAACAATTGCATTTACTAAACAAAACAAACAGAAAAAAGAAGAAGAAGAAAAAGAAAGAAAAAAATAAATTGGCCCCGGTAAGTAAAAAAAAAAAAAAATGACCCAAAAGCACACACTAATAAAAATGCTATAAAATATTAAACAATTTCATATGAAAACATGGAATTTTTCAGAAGTTCTTCAGAGAGAAAAAACATTATTTAGCAATACTGGGATTTTTATTCGAATATATTTTAGTGGACAATTTTGGCTGGTTTTATTTTGAGGATGTTTTTGTTTGTACTTCTTTATTTTAAACCTTTCTAAACTTTTTATATTGAACTGAGGGTTTAATTGACTCCTTATTTAAAGTAATTGTGGGCCTTTTGAGGCTTTTTAATATGAATTGGGTCAAATAAATGCCACCTTACGAGAATTCAGAATATACAGTGCCATGAAATGTTCTTGGGACAAAGAGGCTTCTCACGGAATAGTCACTAAGTAAAGTCCTTGCTATTAAAGCTCCACTGTTTTTGTAAGCTTCAGGTCAAAATAAAGTGCATAGTGGCTTAATTTTGAATATGCTGCTCAGGATAGTTATAGACAGACACCTCCCCAAGATTAATGCTTTCAACAATTGACGATAAAGAATTGATGTCACGTTGCTGAGAGAATCATCACCCAAAACAGAGATCTAGACATTAAAAAAAAGACGTATTAAAAAAACAAATGTAAATAAAATGTTTTTTAGCATCCTGGTAGAATCAGGGAATTCCATTTGTTTATTGTAGTAATTGTACAGAAAGATGTACATTAGTTTTCAAAATATTACATATTAACCTTCCAAGGTTAAATTGATTATGATTCTTGGCTAGTGTACTTATGTAGTATTCTTTTTATTTCATAAATGTTTTCTATTTATAAAGATTGAATTCTGTGCCTAATGTAAGCTAATACAATGCTTAAGCTGGCCATACACATGCGATCCCACAGCAAGTGTGGTGACAGATCACATGGTATCTGGTCGGCACACATGCTGTGGGAACAGCACACATGGACCTGACCGATCCCCATACGTGGTATGGGGATCGGTTTGACTGTGCAGCCATACACCGCATGATTGTATCGGCTCCCTCTTCTTCAGTATTGGGAACCGATACAGGCCGGCGGAAATTTTCGGAATTCCTGACTACGGTTGTTCATCGGCACTCCCATTGATTGGGAAAAGCCCCTACACACGAACAATAATAGGTAAATCCCATCATTAAACCCGACGGGGATTTACCTATTATCATTAATATGTATGGCCCCTTTAGTGATAAAGTGATAATATGTGTTGGGCCTGAATCAGACTGACCATAATGGTCGGTCGGGAAAGACAGAAAATTTCCATCTGTTGATATCTGCTCCTTTACTTTAAAGTAAAGAGAGCATACCATCGGCCTTTGTTAGGGCCACATGGCTTACCCATCCCCATACCACGTATGGGTGATCGGTGGGTTCTATGTTGCAGTTCCCTTCGCAATGCGCCAAAGGATACCAATGTGAAACTGTCAGCACATTCGTATAGAAATCACATGTGTATGGCCCACTTTAGCCATCACTTCCACCACTTGACATTGAAGGTTTCAACCGATTTAAAATATGAGCAAGCCATTGGAGGTACCTGGAAATCGTCCGCAATGTTCCCCAACCCGAACCTTCATTTCTAGTCCAGGGATCTCAAATGGTGTCCTCCAGATTTTGAAAACTAACAATTCCCTTGCATTCTTTAAGGGCATCTATAGTGAAAAAACACACTGCTCTATTGCAAAGTTAAATTCATGTACTCTGTGCTGCCTTGCTCTACTTCTGTCAGTGACTCTGTTTTTCCATGGTGTTTTAGATCTCTCTGACAGCACTCCCCCCTTCCCCCTCCCCTCTGTACCTCCTCCATGTCTTACACATCCTGAAAACACACCCACACACAGTGGCCGATAGAAGCAACTATCCTGGAGAATGGAAGAGAAGGGAGAACAGTACAGTTAATACTGTAATACGATCTCTCTCTTTCTGACCCATCATCAATCAGTGAAGAAAACTATGAGAAGGGGGTCAAGGTGCAGCCTTACTCTGCAGTCAAAGCTCATCTCCCCCCTAATTTTCTGATCTACTATGTTTGTGCAAGCAGCACAAAGGAGGAGGAGTAAACTTGAGGCAGGGAAGAGGATCACATCACAGATTTGATTGACAGTACAAGTAGTAGTACAGGAATGCAATCACGTAGAGATAGGGAATCTGAAAAAATTGAAGACACTCTCTGGTGTTGGGAAGATTATAGAACACATGGAAGGAAAGCCAATAAAAGTCATTTTCTCACTATAGATCCCTTAACTCCGAAAGGGAAGCCAGGTAATGCTGTTCTATTCCATAGTCACAATCGGCTTTTTGACTCTCACAAATTTATTGGCCTGCATATGTGAGATTTTTATCTGCCAGAATGTTGTGAAATGGAAAACCTACTTTTACATATTGAATTTACCATGGTGGGTTAATTGTAACTTGCTTGGCATACAATTCTATATGACAGATTAAAATTAATGCAATAAATACCCTTTACTCCAGAATATACATAAATATATAAATCACCATTATGAAATAAAGGAATCCAGGTACTTAAATGCATGTCCACCTCAGAACTACAATTTAACCCACTACTGGCCCCGCTATGTGTGTAGAAAAAATTCCTTTCCTCTATACCAGCTCCAAAGGTTCTCCAGTAACCCCCCTAAATCCAAAAAACACTGCACACACGGAGCTCTGCAGAGTCCATATAGACTCTGCCTCCTGTCTCTCCTTGGGAGAATTTTGTTCATGCTCAATAAGACCTCCTCCCCCTCCCTCCCCCTCCCTCCCCCTCCTCTCTCCTCGTCTCTCCCGCCACTTCCCTCTCCCTCCCTTCTCTCCCCCCCGTTTCTCTCTTCCTCCTCCCCCTAGCATACAAACGCCTTTTCTGTAGTGAGGCTTCCCAACCCCCCAAACGCCATAGAGTTTGACACAAAACACCCTGATCTTACTGTACAATCTCACTCTTTCCCCCGTCGATCTGCACAGCCGCGATGGCGGCCTATCAGCCAATCACTTTAGTGGACTGCCAGTCCAGGCCCCCCTGCTTGCAGTTCATGAAGCAAGAGGGTCGTGACAACCATCGACGGTGGAAAGACGCGTGATGTAAGTACAGTATCGGGGTGTTTATGTGTCACACTACTATGGCGTTGGGGTTGGAGGAGGGAGCCTACACTGACACAGAAATGTTGTAAAAAGGGTGGACATCCCTGTTAAGGTTCCCCCAAACTTTGTTTATTGTCTAGTAGAAATCTTCTCATTTCGTCTTTTTGTATTGGTTTCTTACACATGTTGTATGTAACTGACAATACCATTGTGTAATAGGCAAAACTCCGTTTCTCATTGGATTCCCTGGGTTTCTGAGGACAACATTTCACCTTGTACAAACATTATGACTATTCCTTTATAGCCACCACCTGCTTGTGTCTGGTTCCATAATTACTGCTATAAAGGAGTCACCTTAAAGAATTTATTGGGGCAAGCATGGAGTGTTTACAGTGTAATAAAAACCTGAATCTTGGATCTAAAGCCCTAAAGTCAAATTTTTGTTCCAGTTCAGTCCTATAACACAGAGCACATTTATAACCTGTCTAGGAAACAACTTGGTGCACAATGTATCAGGTTCGTATCCTATAACCTACAGTAGGGTAACTGTTGAAACAATATGTGTGCTAGTTAAGTACAAATGCTTTTAAAATACAGGGAAGGAATAAAATTAACATGGAATATTTTTGCACTAATATATTGAAACGAAAGAACAGTACTGTATTAAGTGTGATTAACACAGACAAACGTGTATAATTTGTTCTCTTGAAATGCTCTATCAAATCAAGTCCACTACTTTGTAATCTATGTAACAATGTTAACCTGCATTGGATTGTTGTGGTAGGGTGGTGTAAATACATTAAATGTAAAGAAATAAAAATATTAGTGATAACACTTTCCCAAACATGGGACAGAGTAGAACACTATTCTCAGGTATGGGAAATGATCTAAAATTCTCAGTTATCCATGATGCTTCCAGAAGCTAGCAGGCATACATTAGTACTGAATTCATAGGACAAATGAATGATCCCCCCAAACAAATATTTAATAAACAGGCCATTCTTATATCTAAAATATGCTCTATGAGGGTGGAGTTGTCCCTTAGATGTACATTAAGTAACCTTTAAACTTCCAACTCAAATTTGAAGTAGCTGATTAATCAGTAACATGGAGAAAAAAAGCCTTGCCATTCTTTTAGATGTTTTCATATTTAAAGGGAAAGGTGAAACTTCCCTATAAGGTGAACTCAAGTAGCTAGTTAAGCATATAAAAAAAGTTATTTAAAGGAGAACTAAACCCATTTTAATAGTGAAATGACCCACCCTCAAATACCATTCATAAAATCCATTCAGTAAATTGTTTATTAAGTAACATGTAAGCCTGTTAAGACTGGATGAGGTATCTGTGTGTATGTAAGTGTCCAGACCACACCTCCTGACACTCCTTCACATTCTACCTTGCTTTATTCGGTCTGTAAGGATTGGCTAAGAGATTTTAATGGGTTTGGCCAACTTGTAACAAGTTTACCTGGCCATTAGTCACGGAACTGCGCATGATGCAGAATATAATGGCGTTGGACCAACACTGTGGTGAACTAGAATGCTGTTGAAGGATAAAGACAAAACAATATTTTTTGGTAAATTCCAGCCCGTATCAAAATGAGAGTTAAGACCCAGATACTGTTTTATATCAAAGGTGTTCGCCCTTCTGATTCAGTGTTGTTCTGGAGCTTTAGTTTGCCCTTTAAATAACTAGGAAGAGATATAATATGTCTATAAACCAACCTGTTTTTTGGTGGTCTAGACTCGGGCTGTTGGAGTTATGGAACTGCAGCTCCCAGGGGTTGTCTGTACCCGTAAAATAGGAAATCATCTCATAAACTGACCTGTGTGATGAGTTTTTGTTTTTATAATTTATTTTTGTTGGCAAACTGTTATGCTAGATTATCGTGTGTCAATGTATTCACTGTTTCATTATAATATTTAGTTTGTCAGTTTATTAAAATTTTTCCATATAAATGAATGCTACCTACCCCGCTTTGATGGCTGCTCGAAGTCAGGCTCATCCATTCAGGGCTACAAGATGAAGAGCTTGTCCACATTCAATTGATCCTTAAAGAAAAATACGGTAAATGTTCAATGATTTAAAAAAATTTGTTAACAAGCCTATGATGACTTTTATACTTACTCGTAATTGTGTGTCTTTATAAAGGTGTTTTTTTTTTAAAAAAATTTGTTTTTTTACAAAAAACTTAATTGTTCTATTGATGGTTTGTTTTTTTTAAATTACTTTGAATTCGAAATGGGTTTCTTCACGAAGAGGAGTCAATTTTTTCGCTAAATGTCCTAATTGCGGCTCTCACAATCAAATGTAACCTTTTTACTGCGTCTTCTACAGTTAGAAACCATTGTTGTCAACGGCCTGATGGTTTGCTGCAGTATTTAGAAAATGGGCACTAAAATCATTTTTCTGCCTAATCACAGAATGCTGTTGCTCTAGAACATTTAGATAAGAAGACTGCTAAAAGGAGCCCCTACTCATTGAGAAATTCAAAATATGTTTATTATGTCAAACATGTTTTAATAATGAAAAACAAAAAAAAAACACAAAACACAAACTAACTTTATCTTTAAATAAATTGGGTATGGCTATTTATCGCATGGGCTTACTGACATCACTCCTTCATTAATGCCTAGCAAAATATTTTACTCTCAGGCAATTCAAATGATTGAAATATCTCTATATTTAGAAATTTTAACTGCATATTGAAGTGAAAACTAATATACACTGATATCACTACACAGTTCTAACACCATTACGGCATTGACCACAAGAAAGCCTTTGGAAAGCCTAAGGAAAGCAACATTTTTTTGGATGTTCACAGTATAATCTTGAATAAAAAGAATATTAACAAACATTACCATTACATTAATGTTCTCTTAGAGATTTCAGACAAACTGTTTTTATATGCATTAGTTGATTTATAAACTAAATTTAAATTTATTATGAAATGTAAGAAGAAACAAGATGTTTACTTGGGGCATTAGGACGCTTTAGCATAAACTCATAAAACGTGCACCAAAAGTTTTGCTAACCAATATAATTAGATATATTTGGATCTGTTGGCACAGGTGAAGGAATATACTGTCATGGTAACATGGTCCTTACATTTAAATGTTCTCCCCAACTGTTAAGAACTGGCAAAATCTTACCATAAATGACAAATTAATAAAGAAGCAAAGGCACATAACTATGAGTTTCATTGTATCTATCTGACACTTATGCCTCGTGGTAAATAAACTAATCTTTTATTAATTCGATGTGTCTCTCTGGACCCTTTACTGCTTTTACCAGATGTAGCGGATCCATATGTACTAAACAGCAAGAAAGAACCTTTGACTTCAAAAAGGACCACCTCAAAAATATATTGCAGGCAGCATTTTTTTCTTGAAGCTTTAAAACCCATTCATTTTAGGGAAACGTATCAACGCAAACACAGTGCCATATGGTTTATGTTAAATCAGCTTGGTTATGTAACAACAATGGTCGGCATGGCTGGACACAGCTAATGGAGAAGATTGTAAGACTAGACTATAGGAGTATTTATCAAAGGAGATCATTGACATGTCAAATCGTACTTATCTATGAGCGTACAGATTTTCTGTAAATAACACAACAAGCTAATGTTTTTTAAACTGAAAATGGACACTTCTAGATATTGCCTATTTTGCATTAATAGCTTAATGCGGGATGAGGCAGAATGCAAAAATTTCTATATAATTGCTCCTTTTCACGCCTACGCCACAATTTCCATATAAAATAAACAAATGTAAAAGTGGCTCATGGAGATTAGGTGTAAGATTTGTAAATCTTCGCTATGTATAAGAATGTGTCCTTGATAAGTTTGACACACAGTGAATGATATTTTTTAGAAATTTCAAGAAAAGACAAAGGATTAGTTATAAACCACAATGGTTTTATGAGAGTTATGGTGCTGATTTAAATTTTGTCTATCAATGGTTTTCTAAATGTAATTTTTTTCTTGTAGATCGTTTTTTGTTGTTGTGGTTTGGAAACCTATAATAAATGAATTCGGTTTGACCATACTCATGTTTTATTACCATGGCCAGCTAACATTTCTTTGATGGTGTTGTAAGTACAGATCAAATTGTAAACAAAGACTCTAGCAGTGGCTGTTTGTCATCGTGTGATGTATGACAGAATTATTCTTTATAAGGTTGTGATATTAGATAACAGTTTCTTGATCAGTACACATCTTTGTGTATTAAGATGAAATATTTTACAGTATATTTTAGAGCACCAAATCTGTTAAACCTGCAGCTTACTCACTAAAAAGTGAAGAGTCGCAGGGCAAGGCAGTTCCAGTTTTCCCAGTACTGGCCCAGATAATTTTACTTATTTGGTTTACTTTTTTTCTGACTTTGGCCCTTCCATTTATTTCTCAATCCCTTTATTGTCTCTGCGGGTGGATGGAATGTGTTTATTCATATATAAACCAAAATAATAATAAACCTTGATTGTATTTTAATAAATATAAGCTTGCTATGAAGACCAAGTCGATTCTGCTAAACCAGAACCAAGTATCTAAATCACATGAGCATTAGATACGCCAGGCAAAGTAAATACCAATCAATCCCAATCTGAGCATGTTGCATGGCCAAAGTTACAGCTTAAATCAAAGGAGAAAGAGCATGAACGTGATGGCAATACATGTCTGTGTAACCAAGTGGATTTCTGTTAAAAACACCAAGAGAGATTTATACTACCACCCCCCTGGGATCCATGATGAGTACAACAAATCTCTCGGTCCCTTTCCTGCTGTTACGAAGGGCCAGCAGAGTCTGCAGGCGTTCTATATCTGTATAGGCTCCTTAAATCTCAACCTTAGGAAGCTTTGGTTAGGGTTCAGCAGAGTGTTCTTTTGGGCTTCAAATGCTTCGTTCCACTTTTTTTAAGTCGCGCTTTTTCCCTTATGTTGCAGGCCTCCTTCTCATCAATGGAAACAGTTTTCTCTTGCATCTTGAAGCCCATGAAACACTGGGCCAGCGGCAATGGTCTTGCTGGTACGGTAGATAATGGGGTGAACTTTATTCTTCAATTCCTGATCCTGCAATTAAAACCCCATCCGACACAAATCCCATTGCGCCGCATCTGAAAGCCAGGTTTTCATATGTTGGGAGCCTCGTGGAAAAATAATTCATGTCATAAAAACCTTTGGTTGGAAGGAAAAAGGCTCGTTTCAAAAGCTCCATTATAGAGATCTGTCTAGAAGTGTTCCCTTTTCGACAACAAACACAGCACTCTGCCCTTCTATTTCTTCCACAACCACTGTTTGATTGCCATTTTAAAACCTCTGCTCAGCATTGAATCACGCAGATAAATTAGAAAACATTCAGAAACTGATCCACTTTTTAGCTGTTGTGCCGACAGTCAAAAATTGTACATCTGAAACAAAACGGGGATTCTCCCTGGAGGATTCAGAAGGTAAAGAAGTACAAAAAATTCCACGTTAATAAACACTTTTAACCCTCCACACGTTAAACACTTGTATATTTATGTTTATAGAAAACACCAGTTTTAAGGAATGTAGAACAATAACATTCAGGTGTAATATCGCTTTAATAAAAGACAAAATGTAAGAGATAGAAGGAAAATCAAATGTAATGGGCCATGGTTATTGAGTTTATGTGCAGACTGTTGCGGAAATAGTTTGATTGTACCCATTAGGTGAATATCAAACAGTGGTTCCTGGATTAATCATTCCTCTTCACATTTGCAAAAAGTTACTCTTTGCCATAAGAAGGATTTAAATTTTTCATTGCCTTAGTTACAACCATTTATTTATGGTTATGGAGCAAAATCGAGGAAAACAGGAGAAAACGGAAGGCATTTGCTCGATCTTTATCGATGTTCAAGGCTTTCCACTAATCTTCGCACAAATAGCTCCATAGCTTCCATAGAATTTTCGAGATGATCAACACGTTCGAGCTATTTTCAAAAATTATCGGAAATATCCTCGGAAATTAGATAAAAACGAAAATGCAACCCAAAGTCTAATTCTGAAATCGGACAATTCCATTTGATTTTGGAATTGGAACAGAGGGGTTTCCGTGTCGGATCCAGATACACATCTGTCCTTGTTTTTTGGTACTTTACTTTATAAACAGAATTATTTGATAGGATCTAGATGGGTGTCTGTGAATAGGACAAATAACATCTAATGGTGTATGCATTATTACATTTGTTCTTCTTGTGCAATGGATTGCACTTATTTCAATACATCCAGATTAGATCTGAATAAACCTTTCAGACCTTCAACCTTTTAATCTTATCATTTCTTCTGTTCGTCCTCTTGTTCTTGGGGAACTCCTTCTGGTGGACTGGCATGATAATAGATTTCATACTGTGCATTAAGATGGAGTTTTTATTTGGGTCCTTCAACATTAAACAATTTGTAATACCATTTTGTTGTTTATGATGTTGATTAAGTATTTAGAGAATTAGGAGACCTCCCTTGCCTGCTCTGCTCCCTGGAAGAGACACACAAAACCTATTTTTAGGAACTTTCCTGCGACAATGCAGGCAGAGAAGATTAGGAGAAAGGCCAAATGATAAAAGACTATGTTTGAAAACAGGAAGATATGAAAACTACAAGGAACTTTCGTTTAAGTTAAATGCTGTAAAGGGCCACACTCAAATACCAAGAACCCTGGTATGCAATTGTGCCTGGACATGAAAATTCCGCCAGTCCCCTCTTCTTCTTGTGTCGGTCCTCTCCTCGCACAGCCATGAAGGAGATGGCTCAGCATGTGGTCTCACCCACACACCGTGACTGATGGCAAACCCTGAAGAGTGGCGATCAAAAAGAGGGACCAGGAGACTTTTGAATATCTTCTGTTCAGCCAACACAGTGATCCAGGTAAGTTTATGATACTAGGGTTCTGGGGGTGGGGCTGATTTTTGGGGAAAACATTTTCAGGGGTGACATGACCTTTAACGTATTGTATTGCTATGTGGTACAACAAATGTATAATAGACTTCCTTCTCTTAGGTAGCAAATTGGACAATAAAGCTAAAAGCTGGAAAACCCCATATTTTATTGAGAGAAAGGCTTGTTTGCAATGGTAGGTATATCTAGTCTCGTTAATATTAGCTTTTAAAGGATGATAACCCATACATTATTTAGTACAGATACTAGTATACCCCCATTACACCAATATGGCTCTTTTGGTTACATGTGGTACTCCAACAGGGGAAACACTCTAAACATATATTGATAAACCCAGATCCATGAGGACATAGTCGGATTGACATTTGTCCATGTTCAGTGATCAACCCCGCTTTTCTTATTCACAAGTCACATACAATACATATCTACAAAGTTTACCCCATCCTGCTTGTTGATCCAAGTATTTTAAAAGCTTCTGGAATGGTATGTTATTCTCAGATATTATCACGCAGTTCTGTATTCACTGTAACAAGACTTGCACCTTAACCTTACTACTATTTCAAGAAACCATTTTAGAATCAAAGTTTAGCACCTATGCTCTGGAAAGAAGTTAAGGGATATTTTATTTCATTAGAATTTTTGCATGACAGCTGATCTCTTGTCTCTCTTTCCTGTATGGGATTAGATCTGTAGACAGGGTTTTTGTATTGCATTATAGTTGTAGTCTGGTACTTGGTTAGAGATATCGTAACTGTTGAGTTTCCATCGGTTTTCTAATTTTCAAAAATTTTTTGGAAAGTTCGAGATTGTCGAGAATTGTCTACTTTCGATTTTCAAAAATTTGTCTAATTTCGATTTTCGCCACTTTTTGAAATCTACCACTTTTCGATTTTGAAATCGCCTATTTTAAAATCATCTACTTTCGATTTTCAATATTTGCTTCTTTTGATTTTCAATGATTGTCTGATTTCGAGATAAAATCGAAAAATTCGAAATCGAGTTGGTCGGACTATAAACCCTCAGATTGATTAAATTGGGTTCTATCAAACCCACATACATCTCTAGAATTGCGTTGTGGTTGTATCTTATAAAACTACAAGATTATTCTTTTCCAAAAAAACAATGAAATCTAACGCAAAAAAACATATAAGTGCTACAGAAGTAGAAAATAAGATACACCATGTTACTCCTGTATACTTTCCTTATGGTGCAATGACATACATGTGCGTGTATTGGTAAGGAAAACTGATCTAATCCTCCAACTTGCATCACCTAGCTTACCACTTGAAAAAAAAAATGGATGAGGCTCGGGTCCTTTTCATTTGCAAATAAGCTGTGTTTTATATAAAAATGCTATTTACTATTTGCCAGCACTATGAATATAGAAATATCAGAGAAAGGGAATAAGTGCAGAGTACACTTATACAGGGCACGAGAAGGATAAACAGGTTTTGGCAGGGGAGGCAGTGTTATCAGGAGGTTTGTACAGACGTGTTAAGGATGAGGACTTGTTGAAAACTAAGGGGCCAAAATATAGAATATAAATAGTTGGTGGTACAACAGGTTTTTGAAACATTAAGAGTAGGGTTTTTAATATTTTACTTATAGCACATACCCACAAGATTGACCAGTGGAACTGAGGTGACTCTCTTGGGAGAGAGCGAAATAATATTTGAACAGTGAGCTCAGAGATAGTTGTCGAGGGGACAGTGGCAGACTGGAAGTCCAAGTAGTAGTATATTCTTACAGTATTCCGACATTAGAGGTCAGAGCATGTAATAAGCATCAGGTTGACTAGAGAGGAAAAGACAGTCCTGGCAATGTGTGTTAGTAGAGAGAAAACAAACATGTCCGTTAATGATGTTGAGATGTGTTGACAGAAGGAAAATGAAAGGCAAAAATTATCTTTGCAACTGACTGGTCCTAAACAGGTTAATGACAATATTGCAATAAAATGGAAAAGAGTGGTCTAGGTCCTTTTTTTAGTTTGGAAATTTTAATGGTAACTATTACATCTCGACCTTTAATGAAAGTCCCTGGCTAGAGGACCTACTGTAACACCACAGGTTCCTGGTTTTCCTTGAGCAGCAAATTACATTTAGGTTGCAATCCTTGTTTTTCTCCCTCCATCGCTGATACCATAGGCTAGCTCAATAATAAATGAAGAAAGATTACAGTAGACTAAAACTGGAGCAAGAACTGACCCCTGGCTTAGGCAGTTTGTAGGTTTTTAGTACTTGACAGAGGGCCTGCCTCAGTTTATGACACATTGCAACCCCTGATTGTCAAGAGGTCCCAACGATTATTAGGCAATGGAGAAATTTAGTAGGCATGTAGGCCAAAACCATTCTAAGGACGGGGGAGATATTAATATGTGGATGAGATCACCTCGTACCGTACCTCATCCTGTGTTGCAGTTATTACTTGTGGGAGTTACTACATTGTTAACAGGTTAAATCCAATTTTTTGCAATAAACAGAAGTGCAAAAGTAAATTATCCTTAAAGTGTAATCCCTCAGTTGTTTCCAAAATAAGGTGCCAAAACCCACATTGTTCAATATTTAATCAGTAGGAGGTTGTTCTATCGGATTGGGCTTTAGCATTACAAACCTCTCTAAAGAGTTAGAAGCAAGTTGTTTTGTTGATATATGGTATATGTTTTTGAAGTTTCTCATTCATCCAGATAGAAGGCATGTAAGTCTGTGAGATGGTGTCAAAGCAGCAAGAAAAAATTTCCAGCCAGTACGAGAGGAATAAAAGAGATGAGCAAGAGCATGGACATTGTACTGTACCATTACTTGTACATACAAGTAGAAAGGATGGCATGGGTTTAAAAGGTGTATGAGGCATATTTATACAGGTCGATTGCTCCTTGTTAGCAATTGTTAAATGATTGCTAATTACGATCACTATCGGTTGATAACCCGACTGTAATTCAAAAACCGGCTGATCAAGTAGATTTTCACCATCCACCCATAGAATGCCATTGCTGTATCTACGGCCGAACATTTGTTATTTAATGATTTGCCATAAATGTACGGTTGTGGGCTAACTGTGATCCGACGACATTTAAAATACGGCCCTATGTGGGTGGAGATGACAAGAGAAGTTCTTAACTTTAGAATGGGTTGCAGACTTTTACACAGAGGTTTTCACACAGCACTCCTGTGACTTACTTGATTTTTTATCCTAACTGTCTGTGGTATTAAAATGCCTAGACTGTCGATGTCCAGCCACTTCACTGAGGCGGGATGTCGGTCCAGTCCCTTCTGTTGCTTAGCCAACCGTGCCATGTAAAAGGGAACGAGCGCTGGTAAGTCTGTTATAGGCCGTTTACAACACTTTAAACTTGGTGTAGTCTAGGTTTTGGGGTACTGTCTTATGTTAGCAGAGAATTTTTGTTGGGGGGGTTGAGACTTGACCTTTAAGACCAAATAAGTGAGAGACCTCATCCCTGGGCTTGAAAGTATATGAAAGAGCTCTTTGTTATGGAGGTCAACAGTTACCCTTTAAGAGAATTATATCATTACCTAAAAGGATAAGTAACCAAGCCTGAACTTCTGGTAAATTGTCCACAACCTCTATGTGTTTAAAGCTATTAATTTAGTTTTGTGGTTTTTACCAAGGGTCTGAGCTAAAGGAGGAAATCTTGCTAGGGGTCATGAACTTTCAGGTGTTGCAAACCACAAGACACACGAGCTGGAGGATGTGGAGGGTATTTAAGTTGGGTTATTGAAGTTGAAAATGGGAATTAAATTTATGCTTCCCCAGTTTCTAAATAAATGGAGAGCATTAAAGGAGAACTATAGTGTGGACAGCATGGACTCAAAGAAAAGAAAATAAAAGAGAGGGCGACAATATTTAAAGCAGCTCTTCACTCTACTCATCCTGTGAGAAAATGTGGGCAGGAGCATCAGGGCAGATATTGTAGTCAGTGTAATGCGGTATTGACCTACAACTTTGGTAAATTAACAGGAATTGGCTTTCCTAAGAATTTTTGCAATTTACTTCATTATTTTGTTTACTAGTTGTTAAAGCATTTACATTTTTGGTTGTGAATGGCAGCACATGGGCAACTAGGTTCACATGCACTTCCTGCTTCCGTGCTCTCAACCCACCGTGGGTGCCGTGGTACACTCGTGCCCCCTACATAAATCTGTTTAAAACACAGACTTTTGGACAAGATGAGAACTCTGCCTTTTCAGCATAGTTGTTAAGGTTAGGGTAGGCTGAATTCCTTCCTTCTCTGTTGAGATCTTCACACAGCAAGGGAAGGGGAGGGACTTCCTGTATCCCTCCTGTCATTGAAGCTGAGGATGTGCCCGCCAGTGGCGAGGTGAGGAGCAGTCCCTAAGAATTGTCACACCTGTCGAGCCTCCATCCATTATACTTTCTGAGTCAGTAATGTCTATATATCTTGGGCTTGGAGCACTTAGAGAGGGTTGATGGCTCGTTTAAAGGTAGGAAACTGGCCTTCATTCAAATAAATTATTTGGAGAACCACCATTACCCCTTTAATTTACAACTGGCCCCAATTGGATGAGTTAGCTGTGTAACATCAATATTTACAGGTTTGTAAATACACGTGCAAATCAAGGGTGCAACACATGGTGAAGCACTATGTGTATGAACGTCCATTTCGGCCAATAAGTGGTGGCCGTGTATGGCACTTTATGGCACAAACGGAGTTTTGTTGGAGGATGTTGCTCGATCCGCCGGGCGATCTCCTGAATAAGCTGCCCATTTATAACTGAGAACGTGCCCATACACGGCAATTATCAGCCGAAAAAGGATTGCTCTTGTCCACACATCATGCGTCGCGGTCAGCACCACGATCGCACATGTGTAAGACCCTTAATATTGATTACCAACGGCGGAACCTTAACGCCCATACCAGATCCACTTGTGTTGACATTAAGCATCCTAAAGCAGAACCGATTTGATTAGTATACGGCTTGTTCTCGGTCTATCGCTCTTATGACCAACAAGTTAACTGCTATCTTCTGACAAAGCAAATAGTTCAAATGATTTCTGTGGGCTCTGCCAGGCATCTAAAAGAGTCAGCCCCATCTCCAACCATATCCTAATAAATTCTTATTGGGTTTAAAGGTCAACCTAAGTGGGTGGATCTTTTCTTATACTTCTTCCACTTTTGAATTTTTGTTTGATAGAATTCATTTTTAAAGATATTCTTGGGCAATTGACTGAATACCAAATTGAGGGAGGTTGTTTGTGAAAGAATTTTATCCACGGGATAGGCGGATTAATCTGAACTTCTCTCTACACCAATATCTATTCTGGCCATGAGTGTTAAGTCTTTTTAAAAATGTGTTGAACACAAGCAAGACAAGCTGTGGGTTTCTAACATTACATCGCTTCCAGGCAGGCCCAGAAAGGTTTTCTTACAAAAAATAAATTCATAATAAATAATCTGATGATTGTAAATAAGATTAACTCAGGTCAGTATATATAAATTTTTCTTGCTAAGGGGAAGTTTAGAATAAATCGATATTTAACCATATGTGCATACATAAAAGTTTCTGACCCGTGTGGGAAATGCGTTACTTCAGGTCGATATTCTAGCAGTCCTGTTAACCAACGTTTGATAAAGGTAATCTGATTGCCTTCAGGCCTTCATAGTCATCTCTTTGCTATTTGTGGCTGTATCTTGGCCAAGTAGCAAAGGGTAATCTGTCTATGAAATTATTAATATTACTAAGAGGCTAGCAGTTAGTGGGTTTTAAAAAATTGTACAACTTGAATCCCAAACTGACGGAATTCCACGAGAGATGGGTCATTATTTGAGAAATATAAAGGAGAAGTTTTGGGCCTCACTTCCTGCCAGCACTTCATAGATAGACAATTATGATTCGTGCTGGTATTTCTATACCTATACCTACCTTCATTACAGTGTGCTTTGGCTAATCTATACTTCACAAAACCGAAGAGGTTGTAAAAGAGGTAAATAGGAATCTATTTAAATATATAACACCTTGCTTCTATAAATCTTAAAGGTGCTGCTTTCCCTGTGCTCACACCAGCTCGCCCACCAGCTCCAGTACCATGCCAATGAATAACCCGATAAAGCAGGGACGCGCACGTCCATAACGATAGTATACTTTTTGTGACAATATGGTGCACAACGTTCGTTGGTTACTCCCCTTCCCTCAGGTGCAAGTCCTGTAACTCCACCTTGTCAGGTGACCAGATGATGGTTTAAATCTAGGGTCCATTAACAGGGAGTTCAATGGATCACAATGGTTCCACACTAAAATTATCCCTAACACCAATATTAAGAAAAATCCAATTGTCGGTCTATCTGTATGCTTTTAAAAAGAGGGTGTTTCTATTAGTAAAAAAGTGGCAATGACATCCTATTGCATACCTCAACAAAGGGGGTGTCCAAATGAAAAAAAAAATTAAAATACCTAGCTATTCTACACAATCTCTTTCTATTTTTGAAGATTCAGTTGAATTATCCACTTGCTATTCCTTTGCTGTTGACATTATTAGTCTGATTATTTGGAGGTTCTATTTATCATTTTCTTCTAGAATGCATACTACCATGAAATGTTCCTAACGGAACAGTGGCCATACATATAAATGCCTTTGCACTGTGCCGACAGATAATGTGGTATCTGTCGCGGTATCATGTGGTGGGGCCTTAACCACCGGCCCGCGGCCAATTGCCCCTACATGGTAAGGGTAGTGGTCGCTTGCGTGTGCCAGACAAGACTGATAGCTTCAGTAAAGGTCATACCAACCGACTGGGAATGTCACCATTTTTTCTCTACCATCGTAATGCTGACTACGGTCATTTTGGCATTGTGGGAGTTTGGTTTCAGTCCACACACTTCAGATACTGCATACATTAATTAATGTTTTTGGCCAGCTTCTTATTTATGTCAAAAAACGTGCTCATCTCTAGAAAACTGAATCACCCAGGAGCTGGGTTCAAGGGCAAGACCATTAACGGTTCTCTATTAGGATTCCTGCACAACAGGAAGTTCAGTTATTTAGGAAGCCATTATTTATACCGGCAAAATATGAAGGCAGGTTTACACGGTCTTAGGATGGGAAATTACTCTTTTTTTAAAAAATGTTTTAACTTTATTTTTGTAATTTGATTCATATTTGACTATATAAGGGAAAGGGGCCAAAGGTACATCTGTACAAGGCAAACCCAGGGGTTTGGCACTGCTAAAAATAGGCTTTTCTTGGGGTATGAGGGGGAACATATGGTGATTGGTTTCCACAAATTCAATATAACACCCAAAGTCAGTTTTGTTTGAACTCGGTAAAATCCAATCAAAAACTTGGGTTCCAGCTCTAGTCATCTTCGCGGGAATAATACGATGAGAATGTATGCACCCTTTAAGAGTCTCTTTTGTGGCTTTGGTTTCTTAGATTGATTAGTACAATAATGCCTGCTAAAAGGTAACAGCCTTCAAGATATGGCATACATAGATGAAAAAAACAAAAAAACAAACCCAAAAACTTCATGAAATATTAGATATGTGTAGGGACCGACGAGGAGAATTAGACAATATAGGTGATTTTTATAACGATTTATAACAAATTGATTGGTACTTTATTATACCAATCCTAGCCTGATATCAAAGCGTTTGCCTTTTGCCCGAATGGTGAATAGTTGCACAGCATCTAGCAGCTGGGCATATTGGGAGAGCCTCCATAATCATAAGCCCCAGCATGATGTTGCAAAGCGATGTTTGTATACCTATATACTCGAATAAACGTCGACCGAGTATTAGTCGAGTACATTTAACCTCAAAGTAGTAAAAACCATGACTCGAGTTATAAGCGAGGGTAGAGTAGTAGATGGGTAGTAGTTTACAAACCATCATGAGTGGGAAACTGCACACACTAACCCCAACAACCACTACCCTGTCCCTGACTCCTTACTCTACGCCCCAGTCCCCAGGGGGGGGAATAAAACCACTCCCCTGTCCCTGACCTCCTTACTCCCCCCCCCCCTTTTGTCCCCAGCCCCAGGAATAAACCCTATATCCTGCACCCATTTCGCTTTCACTACATGTAAAGCTGCAGCCTTACCTTTTCCATATTGCAGGAGTCCAGGCCCCGACTCATTCACTTGATGCGGAATCCGGCTGCCGCAATCCCCTGATGGTCTCCATCCCCTGAACGTCACTACTCGGCGAGTATATTGTCCCGGCGCCGATAGTGACGTCAGTGATGCGACCATAGTTACGCGGCAGCCGGATTCCTCCATCAGCAGTGACTGACCCGATTAAGTCTAGTGTCAGTGTTTAGGCTGTGAAACCCTCGACTTATACTCGAGTATATACGGTAAGTACTAAGACGAAAAAAAAGTAAGTTCTATTTCAAAACTGCCATAATATTATTAAGGTCGGTAAAAGGATGTTTGTCTTGATTTCAGTCAATTGTTTAGAATACATAAATAATTTTACTAAGCTAGAACATACACACAAGTGTTTTTTATTGACAAACACATTCCGGGTACTTCAATACAGTCTTGCTTTTAAAATGGTCGAATTTTACCCCAACCAACAGATTTGATTTAACATTTAAAGTTCCAATCTGACTGTTGGGGCAAAATTAGCACCATTTTAATCAATAAGAACTTTTATGAAGAACCCTGTTTGTTTCCATGTGTTATGTTTTTTTTTTTTTTTTTATTTTTTTTTTTGCATCCATTCATTGAATTCTACCTGACATGTAATTCTTTCATGGTGGCCTCAAACCATCATAAATGCCCCGATGAATATTTGAGATACAACCGATGGCTTTTCAAAATGTTTCCATTCATTATAATAAGAGGTGCTTTGATTCATCAAATCCTGCCAGTTATTTTCCCTCCTTATGCCATGTCTCTCACTTTTTCACAGAATGTTGCATTAACACATTTAAAGGCTACTTTAGAATCTTACAGTTTACTAAGAGAGGAACAATAGACGAGCATTCCCTGCACTGCTACAAAGAGGTTGTGAGCTTCTCTAAATGCAAACTTTTAATTATATATACTTATCAGTTTTATATGGAAAACAAGGACTTGTATGTCTCCTAAAGGGTGAATTGCCGAGGTAACGCTAATTATTTTTAATTGAGTAGCACCTTGAGTACAATCAATTATTTTTGCTGTCTGCAGGAAATGAACAAAAATTTTTATTTTCATCAAGAACCTTTATTCAGGGTATATTTAAACCAATTAGAGTACTGTCCTCTAATCTAAAAAAAAATGATTTAATATACATCTGTTTATTCAGTTAGATCAACTGGACTTAAAGTTAGTTTTGAAGATGTTTTTCGCTAGTCATCCAACTGGCTTTCTCATTCAATTACTTGTACAAGAATCTGTATGGCATTCAGAAGGGTCCCTAACCCTGGCTGTACTATGCTATTGGGGGACTTTCCAGGGTTACATAATTGCCAACATTTCTTGTACAAGTCATTCTGAATTAGAAAGCCCGTGTATGACTAGCAAAATGGCTGTCCAGATTGATCTGAACGAATACAATGGATATACATGACCTGGATGAATGAGAACCTCCACCATGTTTATATAGCAATATGGAAATGTATTTACGTACTTAAATATACCTAGGATAGCCATAGGATTTATGAGTTATTGGGAAAACACTGTTCTGTGTAGTAGCGGATCGTCAAAGTATAAGTTGGATTGCGTGCTAACCATTTGTTTCTCGACACCAAATGTTTGCCACAGCAAATATCCTTAAATGAGAATAACTAACACTGCCAATCCTGTGTGATTGAATACAAGTGTATCATTAAGATCAATAAAAAATATAGATTTCATAAAGGATAAACTAAACTTAATTTTGTAGCCCTTAAAGGATAAGTGCACGGCAAATCAACTATTTTTCATTTTGAAGCTGCAGCTTTTAAAATACTTTTGCCATATTTTTTTTTTACCTATGCCCCTCCAGAGCCTACCTTTGTGCTTGGAAAAGTTGCCGAACATCTTGTTACTGGTTTGCTGATGTAAGCTCCGCCCCTCTGAATTTCCTCTGCTTTCTCCTCTTTAAAGCCTAAACAGTAGGCTTTTGTAGTTCCGTGCACACGCACGTCACGGAACTCACAGGCATTACTGTTTAAGGCTAAGCGGAGAGTGCAACAACTCACATGCATTAACTGTTTGAGGCCAAGCAAGTCAAGTGCATAGAAATCACAGGCATTACTGTTGAGGCTCAAGCAGGAGAGTGCAAAACTCACAGGCCTTAATCGTTTGAGGCTCAAGCAGGGATGAGGCCTGGAACTCACCGGCATTATCGTTTGAGGCTCAAGCAGGAGGAGTGCATGTAACTCACAGGCATTATCGTTTGAGTCTCAAGCAGGAGAGTTCACGGACTCACAGACATTACTGTTTGAGGCTCAAGTCAGGAGAGTGCAGACCCAAATGGCCTTAAAATCCTTTGAGGCGCAAGCAGGAGAACGCAGAGGAAAGCCAAACTATTTTCTACTTCTTACATTATTATTCTATATATTATTATTATTATATTATTTCATCCCTGACATTGCTTTATAGTGCCCCTAACAAATGATTAGGTTTAACTTGAATCCCACATCTTTTACATCTTTGATTGCAAACCCCGCAAACCCCCCACCCCCCCTGAAATATTATGTAATAATTTTTGTTATTGTGTATTATTTCATATATTATTTGTATTATTTCTTAGTAATCCCCTTCTGTATAGTATATATACTACAAAATACCCGCTTCGCAGCGGAGATGTATTTAAATAACGTTTTTTAGTAATGAAATGCATAATGTACCAAGATGGCTGTAACACTCGGCACTTGATATATTAAAGAAAGACATTCATAAGCTTACGATAATGCAACCACATTAACTTTAATTTAATTATATTTGTTAATTCAACTATGACTTTTGGTGAAAACCACCCCCCCCACCCCTCCCCGTCCGCCCCTAATACCCCCCACTATTCCTCTCTGTCCACCCTCCATAACCCTTCCCTTACCCTCCGCCAGTCACCCCGCACGACACGCCTAAATTTGAAAAATCAGTCCCAGCCGTAGTGTGCAGGAGTTCAAGAATTCTAATTCCCCCCCCCATTCACCCCACCCTAAAAAAACTCATTTGTTTTAACCTTTTACTGGTAAAGGAGTATATGCCTTACCAAAATTTGGGTTGAAATCGGATCGGACCACCAGTCTGTGTTCAAATCAGTAATCACCGTTACAGGTGCAATGGTCAGATACTCACCGTTACAGGTGGGATTTAGAAACGAACCTGCTTAACTGTTTGAAGTAATGTGCAAATGAATGAGCCTGCCAAATTTAAAGAGCCGTCTGGCCTCCACGCAAGTTGGGAGGAATAGTGATGATGAGTTTAGTGAGGATGAGTGATGGAGTGAGGGCTTTTGCCTTTTTCGAACACCAAACCTGGCTTAACTTTGTAAGTAAGGTGCAAGAATGAGCCTGCCAAATTCGCCGTCTGCCTCCACGGCAAGTTTGAGATTAGTGATGAGTAAGGCAAGTTGGAGAATTAGTGATGGTGATGAGTGAGTGAGTGAGGCTTTGCCTTTTCGAAACAAACCTGCTTAACTTTTGTTATAAGGTGCAATGAAGAGCCTGCCAAATTTAAAACGCCGTCTTGCCTCCACGGCTTGGAGATTATTGATGAAGTAAGGCAAGTTGGAGAACTTAGTGATGCATGGAGTGATTGAGTGTTAGTGAGGGCTTTTGCCCTTTTTCGAAACGAAACCTGCTTTAACTTTTGTAAGTAAGGTTGCAATGAATGAGCCTGCCAAATTTAAGCCATCTGCCTCCACTGCAGTTGGAGAATTAGTGATGAGTGGGCAAGTTGGAGAATAGTGTGAGTGAGTGAGTGAGGGTGGCAAGTTGGAGAATTAGTGATGAGTGAGTGAGTGTGTGCTTTGCTTTTCGAAACAAAACAATGCTTAACTTTTTTAAGTAGAGTGCAATGAAATCGGCCTGCCAAATTTAAGCGTCTGGCCCGCACACTAGCAAGTTTGGAGAATTAGTGATGAGGTGAGGTGAGTGAGTGAGTGAGGGCTTTGCCGTTTCGAAACGAAACCTGCTTACTTTTGTAATTAAGGTGGCAATGAATGAGCCTGCCCAAATTTAAGCCGTCTGCCTCCACACGTCAAAAGTTGGAGAATTAGGATGAGTGCAGCAAGTTGAGAACTTAGTAGGAGTGAGTGAGTGAGTTGAGTGAGTGAGGGCTTGCCTTTTCGAAACGAACCTGCTTAACTTTTGTAAGTAAGGTGCAATGAATGAGCCTGCCAATTTTAAAGCCGTCTGCCTCCACCGGGCAGTTGAGAATTTAGTGATTAGTGAGTTGAGTGAGTGGAGGGGGCTTTGCCTTTTATTAGTAATAGGCCAGTTATATTGTACTGACATATTTGTGTTGTTCATACCAGTCCCATGTATCCTTACTTTCACATTTTACAATTCCATTTATAGTCACTGGAGGTTGCACTGTGTTTTTTTTAGATTATTCGTTGTGTGTGTTCGAACAATGCATTATCCATGCTCCATAATAAAAAGTTGCTTAGATCTGACATGTATCACAGTCCCACATTTCTGACCGGGACACTTGCACATTATGGGCATACACATTTGGATGGTTTCAGAGCTTTAAACGATGACATAACATGTTGCTCAAAAGCCACAATGTTTCTTTTTTGTATGTTTCAGCACAAGTGCCCATCATACCATAATGTACAACAGGCAGCAGCATTTTGATCCTTGCAGACAGCCGCAGATTTCTGAATCCAGAGAGCCATCCCTTTCTTACACAGAAAACTGGATTATTATTCCCACCATTTTAAATATTGTTAGAATGATAAGGAGATATCTTCCATTCATTGCTGCATTTCACTGTCTTATGTTATTTGCCTCTATTTTTCTTTGTTCCATTCTTTAAGCCTGGTGATGTTTTTTAGATGAGTATTAAATGTTTCTCAGTAAAGCAGTTTTTGTAACAAAATGACATCCATTTACAGGAAATAGTTCCCTCACAACTTTGAACTATATCCTTTATTGCATTAATTGAAGTACGGGAGCTATGTCTACACCCCTGTTTCCTTCATTATCTAACCGAGCCAGGAACGAAGGTGAAGAACGTAAGGCGGGGTAACAGCCCAGTATCAATTCTGTCAAGACTGACAGACAGAGATCATAAGATTCGTCTTTCCTCTATGACAGATGGGAGTGCACACAACTCCCCTACAATTGCTGTAGACTTCCCTATCCTGTGTTCTTGTGCCAGCGATACGGGAAAATATTCAATATGAACTAGACACCACTATACGAGCTTATAGTGTAAAGTTTAAGCAGGAAAAGTCAGGACCTGTCAACGGCGTTGGCGTGTTATGCTGGATGGTAAGGTTTAGTTCCTTTACCATCACGTACTTCAATTAATGCATTAAAGGAATAGTTTTCACTTTCTGAGCGACTATTGGTTTACAACAGGTTACTACCCAATGTACCGGTATAAAACCAATTTCTTTACTTGAAGTCCCCCTCTATCATAATGTACCGAACATGTTTGATTTTGGAATTGTCTGGTCAGTCTATGATATTCACATTAAAGCTGAATTCAACCAGGGATATTATTTGCAGATTTTTAGGCAGTTTTTCTATAACATTCCCCAGCATTAACTTCAGTGAGTGGCACTCCTCCTCCTTAACCAGGGCTGGTTAAATCGGTTGCTTTATACAACCTGGATGATTATTTTATCATTATTATTGTTGTCTGCCGGATTTGTGGCAAGTTGAGAAATTCAAACTTTGTTTTAGGACCTTCCTGACGGGGGTTTACAATAGGAAAACCGCGCGAAACCCGATCCGGAATTTCCGACACTGCCCCGATCATTTGTGTCATTCTGTCTGGACGAACGGCCGCCGAAGTCAGTCGCTTCTGGTAGAGGGACTGTGTGTTTTCATCGGCCGCGCTAGACTCCTCTATAGGGAATCTAGCGCGGACAATGGAAATTTTTGGTCTTTCCCGAACGAGCGTTCGGCCGACCCGATCATTTGGCAACCGAGCGCTCATTCGGGAAATGAAGCAGTTTGGAGTCAGGAAGGAATTTCCCACACACCCCTTTTTTAGCTGTTTTTTTTTTTTTGCCTTCCCCTGGATCAACTGTTAGTTAGGGTTAAAAAGGAGGGAGGAAAGGTTGGATTGATGGTCTTCATTCAACCTCATCTATGTTACTATGTAATTAATGCAATCTGCATATGTGTTGTACTCATATCAAGAAGATGAAAAGCTTCAAAAGGATCCAATGAATTAAGACATTATATGGTTATTGTATATTTTCTCTTCATTATATAAGATGCCATGTATCCCTGTGCACACAGCAATCTGCAGGAGTGTTTATTTGATTAATCTGGCTTCCACACTATATCAGGTCCACTCTAAATGGATTGTCTGCGTATGTGATACTTGAATATCTGTCAGATAACGATTAAATATTTTGCTTGAGGTGCTTGTTTAAAATGTCTTAAGCTTGTTCTCTGTGCATAACAATCTGACATATACACTACTTTCATTTGATAAACCATATTGTAGAGGCAAATCAAGCATTTACAGGGAGATTCAATAAACGTTCTTATCATTAAAAATGGTGCTAATTTTGCCCCAACCAATCAGATTTTATTTAACATTTGAAAGCTAACATCTGATTGGTTGGGGAAAAATTAGCACCATTTTTAATGATAAGAACTTGTATTGAATCTCCCTGTAAGTGCCTAATGAGATACAGGATCAATTGTAGGTTTTTGGTAAACAATCTACTGTACTAGTTAGCACAAAGCACTTAAAAGAGGAGATGGCACTTCAAACAAACTCTGCCCTGTCCTCACTCACCACCCACAGTGAGAGCTGGTACATCCTGTTGATAATGCGATTTCAAACACAAACATATCTGCAGAAACCTTTAAATATTTTATGTGCAGTTTAGTTGCTATATGTTTATTGGACAACTGCCACCTAGTGTTAATAAAAAGCTTGGAGCCCATATTTTCTTTAGAAGAAAATTCTTTCAAATTTGGTATAGAAATAACAGCACACACACCAAGTGTATATTATCTTTAATTACCCGAGATCCTTAAATGCAGGCTAGAATTCAGCATATATAGTACATAAACTAATGTGGTGGTCATTGTCCGTGCGTATCCCTAAGGAAGTTATAATTGGTTAATTGGTAAACACACAAACACTCACACAGGAATTTTCTAACTGCACCAAACCATTCATTAGGACAACAAGTAATCTTACTTTTTAAAATAGTCTGCAAAAAAACCTTTCGATTGTCATATAAAAAATGTGTGTCTCTAACTGGATTACTGCTTGTACACAGAAAGAATAAATCCGATGAGTCCTGTAGAGGCCAAACTCAAGCAAATGTTTGCGGATAATGTAAATATTTGTCTGTGCCCATGTGCCCCCATCCATCAAGCTAAAGAATGTTAATTCCTGCCCTTTGCATGTGTCTGTTGAATTCTAGAAAGAAAGTGACAGCTGCTATTGACTGTAAAGTCTGTCAGTTCCATTTTTTCAGTGTCAATGCTATATAGTTAGTTACTATCAACTTTGGACAATAATTGTACAAGAGGTGAGTGAAACCCAATAAATCCTTATATTGGTTTAAGGTAAGTGTATCTGTTGCTTAGTGATGTAAAATTCTTGTTTCTTCGGGATTTATGTTTTCTTCTGAATTCATCACACTTTTCAATAAATCGAATTCCCTAGGCCAATTTACAGACAGGAATCCTGGAATATAGGATTGTTACAGTTCATATTAGATCCCTGCCTGTTAAAGGACAACTCCACCCTCATAAGAACATATTTTAGAAAGAATGGCATCTTTAAAATGTGTTGATATATCCTACTTTGTCCTATGAATTCATTTCTGTATGTCTGCTATGCTTCTGGATGCCTCATGGAAACTGAACAATTTAGAAACCTGTACTGAGCCTGTACTGAGCCTGAGCATGCTCAGGAGAGGCCGATAGAGGATTAACATTTAGTCATTGGCTATGATGTCAACTGTCAAATCCATAACTGACAGTTGCTAACCGGAAGAACCAGGAAGCAGAAACAGGGCAACAGGACATTTTGCAGGATTTCAGGTTAGACTTATATTTCAGATTTAAACTATTACCATTTAGGGTTTTGGGGGGTGATTTACCTGTATGTATGCTTTCATTTTAGGGCTGGACTTGCCCTTTAATGAATCCATCTTGTTTGTTCTCTTTATCACATAGGTCTGGTTGCTCAGATCAATGAAATAAAGCTAATTCTAGTTGCTTTCATTGGAAAAATATGTTCATATTTAATTTGCACAAACATGTAAAACACCTTCTGAATGATAAGAAGAGACATAAAAGTCCTGTTGACAATGTAAAAGGAAATGGGACGTTGGTTTGCAATGATAAAACTAGAAGGGCAAGGTTTAAGTATAAACTTTGGATTTGGCTTGACATTTATATTTTTTATTGTTATTGTGTTTTTATTTTGTAATTTAAGGACTTTTTTTAGTTTGAAATTGTATGTCGGAGAGACGTAATCAGCCTTGATTATGTCTGTAAAACAACTGAATTTAATTTAGAGAGAGGTCAGCCTTGATTACGCTTGCAATGAGAGTTGCAGGTAGGATTTAATTACATGTCTATTTTAGCAAACGGGCGATGTATGTCAGAAAATGCACTGACATCTTGGAAAGGTTGTCATGGATTCTCAGACAATAGAACAATTCTTCTATGTGTTTCTCACATCTGTACCATTTTTGGTACTCTTTAGCTCGAAAACCGCAGCAGAATGGCGTTCGTTTTCTGTAACCCTCTAATGTAATGTTTGTTTTTGGTAACCCTCTAATGTAATGTTCGTTTTCGGTAAACCTCTAATGTAGCGTTCGGTAATCCTCGAATGTAGAGTTTGTTTTTGAAAACCCTTGAATGTAAGGTTTGTTTTGTTGTAACACTCAAATGTAGCATTCGATTTTGGAACCCTCAAATGTATATTTTTGGTAACGCTCGAATGTATTGTTCGGTAACCCTTGGACTGGCCGTAACCCTCAAATGTATTGTTTGGTAACTCTTGGATTGGCCGTAACCTTTGAATGTAGCATGCTTCTGTACAATTGACCGAAAGAAGTTTTTAAATGAGTTTTGGTGATGTGGACATGATTCCCATTTCACACGTGCCACAGCAATTTACAGTAAGTTACTATTGATATTTTTACTGTATTTTATCCGAACTTTTTAAACTAATTTCTCTCATAAATTTAATGGGTAAGCGGAAGGGAACTGAACTTCAGTAAGTTTGGCTATTTATAGTCATTATGTTAATTTACAAAGTAATCAATTCCCCTTTTTAGTGATATGATTGATTGTCCTACTTAAAGGAGAACTGTGGTCCCAAAACAAGTTGGTCTAGTAAGAAAGGCAAGAATATTACCTGTAAAACGAGTCCTGAACCACCTCTCTAGCATACACCGTTCTCATTCTATCATCAAAAGAAGTAACAAATAGTTAAGGGGCTGGATGGCTCCACAGTCCTGCCAAATCCCATGATCCCAACCCCTGTCGCCGACAAATGCATGCTCTATTATGCACATTCTCAGCTCTGTCTATAAGGGCAAGCATGCTCAGTAATTACTAAGAGGCAGCATTGGAAGAGGGAATTTCCCATCATGCAATTCACATGATTTGCATGAACACTGTGTCCATTCCAGTTATAGCAAAACTGCACCTAGCAGAAGATAGTTCAGATTGGATATCTAAAGATAACTATTGTTTCAGTATAGATGTCCTTTTATACCTGTTACCTATTTTTTTTGCTGCATTTGAAAGGTCTTTTTACTTATGTGCGTCCTGCCACGGGAATGGCGGCAATGAAAGAGTTACTATGTTACATAACATAGTAACTCTTTCGTTGCCGCCATTCACGTGCATTATCCAATCACTCATTTTCTGTATAATGCGGTATCCAAGTTGGTTTTTCCTGGCTATGCCAAGCTGGGTCTGGGATTTCTAACCTGCAGCCCTCCATATTTTTGAAAACTACAACGCCCAGCATTCCTCCATTGCAGAAGAAACCAAGGAATACTGGGCGTTGTAGTTTTCCAACATCTGGAGGGCCACAGGTTGGACATCCCTGCTCTGGGCACTAGAGCAATAAATTGTTAGTGGATATATATTTAGTTATCAGATCATCTCATAATTGGGGGACACTTATAATTAAAGTAAGTAACAGGGCTGCGTTAATTACAACCTGATTGTATTTATACTGCAGTGATTCTGACAGCCTTGACGCATGATTTCATGTACAACCCCTAAATGCCCTATGCTGTTTGAGAGTGCTTGTCAGGGAATGGTGGAACTAGTAGTGCAACTGCATATTTATTAGGCTTGCTCACAATTTTGCAGACTATTTGATTAAAGTAAAGCAAACTAAGGTTCTACAAACAAAAATCTATTTTTATCATTTATATCAACATGTATGTGCTGTTTATGGACTGCTACACAATGACACAATAAACCTAGGAGCAAAAGATAATTCATTGCTGTAGTCCAACTAAATTACCAGCCACTTACTTGTGAATCTCTAACCTAAATACAAAGGCAAGACCTGCTAGTTTGGCTGCTGATTACAAACTGAGCTGCTCTGAGGAGTTCATGAAGTTTTATAGTGTCTCATAAACACACCCTCAAAATCTGATTGGTCCAAAACAAATCTTAAATCTGATTGGCTCTTGTATTATTGACCAATCATATGTTGGGGGGTGTGCCAAGGAGACAGTATAAAACAGCCGGAGGCCTTCAGCAAGTCCTAGTTCTGTTTTAGTAGCAGAGCTGCTAGTTTGTTCTGCAAGCATAGCAACTATCAGATGTCTGGTGCCTAACTGAGCTTTCTAAATGTATTAGTTTTGGTGCCTGGTAGTTGCAGTGTGGCTGCTCTCTGTTTTGCTCCATCTCATAAATGATTGTTTGGTGCTTAATGTATAAAAAAAGGTTTTCATAAAGTTCTCTCAGAATTTAGTTGCCATGCCTGATCAAATTCACTGGCTTTGAACAAAGTTATTGTTGGTGTAGTTGAATTACATCTATCACCATTTACTCTAAAGATACTCTCTAATAGCAGAGGGCAGGCAGGGAATGGTTGGGGTTGTATTTTGAAAACATATAGAGAGCCACAGGTTAATCAGGTAAAACACCTGTAGCCAGTCTGAGTTAGAATGATCACAGTATAAAATCAATTTACGATAATGCAGCCCTGCTAATTACATGAATCTGTCTGTCAGGCTCTGTACAATACAAGGTTTGTTACCATATAACTTTCATTTATGGCTTTTACATGTGTGTGGAGAGAGATGGGATAAAAAGTTTTCTCTTTGATTACCGAGTTTCTGAGAGTTTATTGAAGATTAATTGACTTTATTAAAGGGCATGTCCACCCCCAAAACTATAATTCCCCCCACTACTGGCCCCACTCTGTAGTGTAATAAAATCCTTACCTTACATCCCAGATCCAAATGGGTACTGGTAGAGATGTCTTCGAACTTTCTCCTTGATTTGCCAGTACACGCGTATCCTGCTTACTATACACACGTGTGATCGCAGGTCCGCGATAATCGTGCCGTGAATGGGCACTTTATCGGGCAAAACGGCCGCTCGTTTGGAGATCCGTTGATGGATGGGATGAAGTATAGTTTAATAGTATGAGGTTTTTAAAAGTTTGAATTTGGACACTATAGTTGCCCTTTAAAACGACATTCGCACGCATCCGCAACACCATTCACGCACAATGCCATTCACGCACTTAAAGGGCATGTCCACCCCCAAAACTATAATCCCCCCAACTACTGGGAGCCCAGGGGGGATCACATATTAAATTTTTTATTTTAGGGTGGACATAGCCTTTAAAACGATATTCGCACGCATCCGCAACGCCATTCACGCACTTAGAATGACATTCACACACACTCATAGCACCAATCACGCACATATAACGACATTCACACACACTCACAGCACCAATCATGCACATATAACGACATTAACAACAGCGTTATATTACATATATAATAATTAAAAATGTAATTAAATATTAAGTATTTTTACAAACAATTATTATTTTTTAACAATGTGTTACAATATACAAAAAAAATCCATTCATAAAGGTAGTTTGTATTACCGATCCCGCCTCCCTCCTCTAACAGAGGCGTGCCTGATTGTTAGGCCACGCCTCCGCATCCCTCCCCCTGTAGTGTCGAGCGGCCAATAGAAAATGCTTGTGATGTCACCAGCATCAGGAAATTGCATGCTGGGATTGTAGTTTTTGGCAGAAACAGGAAGGGATGGAATCCAAGATGGCGGCGCCCAAGTATGGACTTTATAAGGCGATTTTAAAGTATGTGTTTTTTTTATATTTAAAGCTTCAGAAAGCTTTGCAGGGGGTTAAGGAACAATTAGACATGTTTGTGCAACTTACAAAAACGGGATAACAGTTCTCCTTTAAGAGAATCAGCAGAGGAAAGACAGCAGGGGGGAAGGAGGGGGAGATGTGTAAGCAGAGCAGTGTCCATGGTGAGGCTGTGCAGAACACACAAGTGTTGCAGACACTAAAAGAAGGCAGTCAGTAAGGGAGGGTGGGGGGAATTAGGAGTACTCACTAAACATTAATAATTTAATGACAAAGCAAGCACAGATAAATATGTGAGTACCATCATTTTACTTGTCTCAAACTGTTGTTTCAGAAAATGTAAAGTTGTTTCAGTGAGTATAGTGACCCTTTAATCCTGAATTATGTACTTATATATTGGCCTCCCTTGAGTTTGCTTCCTGGCAGTACCCTTGCAAAGAAATGCGTCTGGAATTCTTTAAGTATGCATACGGACTATTCAGACTATTATGTAACTAGAGGTGTAAGTATTTCAGAATGCATCTGGAATTCTGTATTTATAAATACTGTACAGACTATTCAAACTACTATGTAACTAGAGGTGTGTGCCACATCTCTGTGTACAGTACATACAGCTTGTATCAGGACTAGAGATAGCCGAACTTTTGAACTTCTAAAAAAGGTGACTAAATTAAAGTCAATGGGAGGTAAATAGTTCGGAAAGTTCCAATGAAGTTTACCGAAATATGGCAGGGTAAACTTACTTTACAGGCCTCTGGGACCTGTGAGATGGTACCCCTGCGGCTACCAGGGGTACCTCCGGTGCCGGTGGCCTCAACGAGGCCGATGTTACCGGTGTCTTGATCCGACGCAATGTCTTCGGGCTAGCGACACCAACACCACTGAAGTAGCCAATGCCAGGCAGGCTCACTGCGGCCGACATTAAGCCTACTGGCACCACCGGCCTCAGCAGAGCCGATGTTGCTAGCCGCTTCTTTCTTTTGCCATCTACTGCGATGACTTCTGAGCTCCGCGGAGGTGTGCAACTCTTTATATAGGTTTGCAGAAAGCCCTAATCTGTTTCTGATTGTCAATTTTTCAATGCTTGGTTTACATGCTTTACATTAACCAATCAGATTTGGGAAAATCAGAAAATGTAACGTAAACCATGTAAACCAAGCATTGAAAAATTGTGTGATTACTCTTTATTTAAAGGGCAACTAATGCTTTAAAACTATACAGAATCAGGAGGATGGTATCTATTGTTTAAAAAGATTGCCTTCTGATTTTGTATTGTTTTGAGGCTTTAGTCATACTGGATTTGGATATTACTGTATGGGACTACTGTATAGGAATTCTGCTGTCCATTTAAAGGGCAACTAAAGCCTCAAAACAATACAGAATCAGAAGGCAGTAGTGGTCGGCTTATACTCGAGTCAATCATGTTTTACTAATTTTTCAGGTAAAAATAGGTACCTCGACTTATACTCGGATCGACTTATATTCGAGTATATACGCTTACACTGGTAAATCTCATCACTGAGTTTTCAGCACTGTTAAATCTCTGTTCTGTGTCTGAGAGGAAGGATCTTCTCTAGCATGACCTGTGACTAAGAGAGGCGGGTCTCTCAAGCACATATCTTCTGAGCATGCACACCAATACAAAAGATACGTGCGCAATCAGGACAGCGCGCCTGGCATCTGAGAAGAAGCCACAAGTGTAACACTGGCAAGTTAAGTATTGCACTGTTCCTTGGGCCTTCTATTATTCACAGGGAGGTGGGAATAAGCTTTCTAACCTCCCTGTGAATAATAGATACAGATTTCACGGTTTAGTTTCCTTTTAATATCATAAAAAAAACAGCGTCAACAGCAAAGGGAGAGGTTAGAGAAAGCTAATTGTATATTAGTGAATGTGCTCTGTCTATTGGGACAATGTTGTCTGGAGACTTAAGTTCCCCTTTACTACCTTTGATAAAATAATGTATGTTGATAGCAGTGCTGGTGCAGTGCAATTCACTGTAAACATTTGCCATCCACTAATAGCCTAGCAAGCAAATTCCAAGACTTTTTTTAACTACTCATCTGTCTGTGCATGGCCCTGTTGAAATATTACAGCATTTTAAACTGAAATGTCTTAGCATATCTTATAGTTAATGCAGCAAATTCAATTATAAAAACATATTTATTTAAGTAAAATTACATTAGAAACTAAAGGGGTTTATTTACAGTGTAATTTTTCATTAAAATGCAGTTCCACAGACACAGATTATCTCTAAATTTGAAGGTTTTCTTTCAAAGTCTTTTCTGAAACATAAAATTAGAAACAAGGCTAAAGAAGACTTCGACAGATAAAAACATAACAGAGAGTTAAAAAAAACAGATATGAAAGACTCACTTCTCCTGAAATAATCACTAGAGAAGGACTAGAACTCGAACCCGAGTTCGAGCCGAACTATTCGAATTCGAACAAATTCGGACTTCTTGAACTATCCTGGACCCAGATTTTCGATATTTTCGGACTTTTGATAAATATTGAATGTTTGACCGTTCGAATATGCGAGTAAAATGCCTATTATACCTATATGCGAGCATCGAATCCACGAGTAAAATGCCTATTATACCTATACATGAGCATCAAATCTGCTAGTAAAGGGTCTATTAAAACCTATACGCGAGCATTGAATCTGCGAGTAAAATGTCCATGGTTTCTAGGCGCGAGCATCGAATCCGCGAGTAAAGTGTCTTATACGCGAGCATCAAATCTGCTAGTAAAATGTCCATGGTATCTAGGCGCGAACATCGAATCTGCAAGTAAAGTGTCCATTAAAGCCTATACGCAAGCATCGAATCCGCGAGTAAAATGTACATGATACCTAGGCGCAAACATTGAATGTTTGAATGCAAGAGCTCGAAAATAGCGCCAGTGAGAGTAAAATTGATATTTTGAATGTCCTGGATATTCGAACATGTTCCCCAGACCATTTCCCAGGTCCCACAGCCATTTACATTAAGATACCATTAATATTTACGTATCCTAGGTATAAGCCGAGGTTTTAGGTTTAAAATCAACCTAAAAACCTTGACTCGGCTTATACTGGAGTCAAGCAAAAACTTACCTTGATTCCAGTTGCAGCCGCGATTTAGGAAGGAAAGCCGGCAGTTCCCAGTAGTTCTTCGCGGGTGCGCGATGATGTCATCGCGCACACACCGGCGGGATGACGTCATTGCGCAGCCGCGAAGAACTACTGGGAACTGCACAGAGCGAGCAGCAGCCGGCGGAGAGCTGAAGACTGAAGCTGAAGGATGAAGGATGAAAATGAAGACTGGACAGATGAAGACTGGAGAGATGAGACTGAAGGACTGAAGAGATGAAGACTGAAGACTGGAGAGATGAAGACTGAAGACTGGCCAGGTACGGTAAGTGAACTGGGGGGGCTCTAGGGTGGCCATACAGTAGCACCCAATACCTTTCTACTATAGGTGTTTGGAAACTACAACTCCCAGCAACGAAAGCATGCTGGGAGTTGTAGTGGTATGGTATTAGGCAACTATCTACCCACGGCTTATACTCGAGTCAATCATGGGTTACCCATTTTGGGGGCAAAAATGGGTACCTCGGCTTATACTCGCATATGTAGAGAAGAAATGCTGTGCACACCAGTCTTTATTCGCAGTAGGTGTTTATTACATCAGTATAACACCATGTAACGTTTCGGCGAAATTGCTTCCGCCTTCATCAGACACATACAAAAGTTAAAATGATCAATTCGACCTTAAATAGAATAAAGACACTATTGCCATCTAGTGGCTGGAATCAATCAAACAAACAAACAATAAATAATTCAAAAAATGGAAACAATGAAAAAAGTGTAAAATCTAACAACCTCATGATACTGACACATTAGATACATTAATCCTAATAGGACACACTGAAGGCTTTATTTTTTCGAAAGAAAACAAGAAAGTCCCAAATTAACATTCAATCCTTGGGCTGTACAGCATCCAAGGTGAATATCCAGTACGCTTCCTTATGATGTAAGGCATTGTGACGGTCACCACCCCTAGAAAGCGGTGGGAAATAGTCAATTACCATCCACGCAGGTCAGATACCTGGTGCTTGGCCACACAAAAAGACCAGCAACCGGGGATCATCATGTTGGTATGTATTGTTTCTTCCTTTTCGCCAGAGCAATACGAATATCGCTCCTATGTCGTTGGAACCTGCGCTTGAATGGCCCAATAGTTTTCCAACATATATAAGCGAACAGGGACATTTTAATATATATATGCAATATTCAGTGTTGCAAATTCAAATACGCTGGTATTTTATATGTACGTCGAGTATGGGTGAGCAAAAGACTCACCCACAATCAGAGCATTACAAATTACAGTTGCTGCATTTTAAAACAGCCCCTCCGTGCTGAAAAAGGAAAAGGAGCCTTTTATATTTTACAACTGGATCCGCCTGGATCAGGGTACTGAAAGAGAACGCCCCTTTGTGTACACACATAATGGTTTACGTCGTGTTGCTTCACCCAATGAAGCGTCGCCTTCCACTGATGGCCAGAACTATCCAGATTCTTTTAATCACTTGGGACCCAGTCGAGAATTGTTGAACAAAGGGTACTCCAAACTCATTCTGTTTTTATGAGCAGTCCTAGGTACCCCCAACTCTGCCACTATTTCATTTAACATGGGCCTAGGATATTGCCGCGCTCGGAATTTGTCAGTCATCTTTCTCACCTGAACTGCCCTATTTCATTATCAGAACAAATTCTCGACACTCGGGTGAGCTGAGATTTTGTAAACCTTTAAAGACATGACGTGGGTGGGAAGTTTTCCCATGTAACAAAGTATTACGATCTGTTGGTTTTGTATAGAGAGTCGTGTGTACTGTACCGTCTATAATCATCACTTAACATCCAAATAATTAACTGTCTCCTTCGAGATTTCAACATTAATTTGGATACATTCGTCTATCGAGTTGAACGATGAGACAAACTCAAAAGCCTTTTCTTCTGACCCTGACCAGATAATAATAGGTCGTCTATATACCGCCAGTATTTCACTACATGGGAGACAAACACAGGATCTGTGTACACACGACTCTCCTCCAAAAACCCAATATACAGATTAGCATACGAGGGCACTACAGGACTGCCCATGGCAGTCCCAACCCCCTGAAGTAATAATCCTGTTCAAACTTAGAATAGCTTGTGTTAAAATCAAATCTAGGCATTCAATAAGGAACTCAGCAGGTGGATTACCGTATATTTACATGCAAGATGATATTTAATGGCAGTGAGCCCTTTAGGATGCTCAATATTGGTATAGAGAGGACGTAATGTCACCAGTAATTAAGTACTAATTACTCTGCCACGGACCCGCACTGTATAATTTCTCCAAAAAGTCCCCAGTGTCCCTCACATAAGATGCTAGTGAGGACACGATTGGTTTCAAAAAGAAATCAACTATTGTGCTAGGGATTGAAACATGACCCAATAGCAGACACAATAGGGCGGAAAGAAGGATTTTTTCATCCTATGGATCTTTGGAAGCCCATACAGTACGGGTCTGCGAGGAGTTCCTCTATCAAAAAGTACACAGTTTGCTGGTCTATCCCATTCTGCATTAATGCCATATTGGCCAATGACTTGACCTTAGCCAAAATTTCAAACAGTGGGATCTCGGCTCAAGGGCAAGTAAGCACCAGATCATTAATATGTCGTCTCATACCTGCACTGTAGAAGCCTAGTCCATAAGGACAATTGCGCCCCCTTTATCGGCTGGTTTGAAAATAAGCGAGGCATCCTGTGCCAATGATCTAAGTGCCGATTCTCCGTTGCGTCAGATTGTCCTGGATCTTATTGGCATGTACAGCGCTGGTATTAGACCTCATCAAGTCACAGAAATGATCAATCCCGTGATATATACCTGGGGGGAAAAAAGAGCTTTTTAGTCTAAATGGAGAAATCACATTACTGTTATCATGATTTTTAAAAAACTCTTTCAACTTTAAAGATCGTTCCAATTTAAACAATTCCACTTCAAAACCAAACTTATAAAACTGATTAACAAGTTGAAATGACAGACCTCTGTTTAACACTGAGGTTTCTTCTTTAGTCAAAATATGTGTGGATAAGTTGAAAATTACTTGCTCCGAGCCTTCTGTGTGTCCAGACACCCTATTCCGCCCCCCCCCCCGTCGGATCCTCGGCCGCTTCCTAAAAAAGGAACTGCTTTCTGAGCGGCTGAGCGTGTTACAACGCCACTACCTCCACCTTGTTGGAGATCCGAACCCCTAGTGTCCGAGTCCGTTCCGGAAGAGTCCTCCGTGATGCAGTCCGATCCGGATAGCTGTGTCCCAGGTGCATTCCTCCTTCGCTCCTTCCGACCACGTTGTCTCCGGTGTGGTTGTCTAGGTAACCGAGTAAACTTTTTCCGCTCGTTACCCGTCAGCCAGCCATACACCAGGCCCTCAGTGTAATCGTTGCAGACCCTTTGGAATTTATTCCGTTTGTATTGGCGTAGCTCAGCTGTAAACTTATCGATCTGTTCTTGTAGGGAGGAAAGAGACAGCTCCTTGTTTGTATCATCTTGGGAGGCAATCATCAATTCCACCTTTTCGATCTCTGCTTCAACTCGATCCATCTGTGTACGGACCTCTTCAATCACCAGCAGGATCAGATCCAAGGAACACCTGTTAAGGACAGAGCACCACTTTTCACAGAAAGGTTTGTTAGTTCTTCCAATAGTGGGCTGATTGTTGATCCGAAATCCACGTGGTATCCTTTTAATTTTGTAATATTCTGTCAATGTTAGGCCATGAAGTTGTAGTTCAACTCTCTTTTTCTTAAGCCTTTTTAATTCCATTATAGAGTCTTTCAGTGTGTCTTTCCCAAATGCATTCAGCGTATCAGAGGTGAAAAGAATTCTTTGTGCTTCTTCCTCAGTAAAGGTGAAAGTAGTCACCTGCTGAGAGGAATCAATGTCCAATCCAGCAAAAATACTCATCTTGTTAAGAGTGCGGTCTCCAGTTGGAGGTGCAAAAGATCAGGCCAAATGTATACCAAGCAAGGAAAGGATCCTGCACACTCCCAATATAACACAATTCAATGCTGGGTGCTCCAGCGTAGTGGCAAACTCACATATGTAGAGAAGAAATGCTGTGCACACCAGTCTTTATTCGCAGTAGGTGTTTATTACATCAGTATAACACCATGTAACATTTCGGCGAAATTGCTTCCGCCTTCATCAGACACATACAAAAGTTAAAATGATCAGTTCGACCTTAAATAGAATAGAGACACTATTGCCATCGAGTTGGCTTATACTCGAGTATATACGGTATTTGTATTTCATTAGAACTTTTCTAACTATTTGACTCCCATTGACTTTAATGGGTCCGTTTTTGAACTTTTGAACTTTCGAAAGTTCGGCCATCTCTAATAATCACTACTTACTCCCAAAATCCACACAGCAATTCCCTATTTAAGTCTAAACCTTAGCAGGACTTAAAGACATGAATTTTAGCTAAACCACAGAAAGATGATTTATGCCCATAAACCACCAATATTAAGGCTCAGGGGGCTTGTCATCAATTTTATTATCTTCTGTCGCCAATACATTTGTCAACAATTTAAATGATATTTTATATCCTACTCAGGGAAGGATTATCCATTAAGGCAGCAGCCTAGGGCCCAGTAAACATCAGGGGCCCCTACTTCAGTACTATAACCATACATTACAAAAACAGGGGGGTGCAAATGTCAGCCCTTCCGAGGCTGACATTTTATCTTAATCCATCTCTGATCCTACTAACACGATGCTAGAAATCTATAGATTTTTTTTTTAATATGAATGATTTGTTGAAAACATTTGATCAATGTACACTTCAGTGCCCACTATAGTATTTTAGTATCTGTGCTAGTGAATGTAATACTAACATAGGGACCTCAGTTACTTATTTATGGTCATAAAAATAAAAGGTCTTTCAAACCATCAAGGTAACAAAAAAAATTGGTCGCCATCTAAAGTTAAAGGGGAAGATTCTTATTGTTAAAAATGGTGCTAATTTTTCAACCTACACTTATCATAACAAGCTGAGACGTAGTAATGTCATATGTGTGGGTTACTATAAACCTGCAGTGCGAATACCTTGTTTTGGGGATATTCAATGTGACCCCCAGGGGTAAAGGGGTAAAGGGGCCTGGTTGAGTTTGCACCCACTTTAGATTGAGATTGCACCAGTAATCTTCCATTTTCTGCACATAAAGGTAACCCCAGTATAGAAGGTCTAACTAATTACCTAATTACCTTGTTGTCATTTCTCTAGGCTTATTTTGGCACTTTTTTTCCATATATCAAACCAACTAAAAACATCATCACCAATGATTGTCCAAAAACAAATGTATTTATACATTTTATACTCCTCTGTTCCACTACAAATGCTATAGGCTAGTCCAGGGATAAACTCGTGGCCCTATATATGTTTGAAAACTACAACTCTCAGCATTGCCTGGCTGCAGTAATGCTGGAAGTTGTCATTTTCAAATGTCTGGAGAGCTGCAGGTTTGACATCCCTGGGCTAGCCAGTCACTGCTTACCATTCCTCTGAATCAAAAATCCAGTAGAAAGGGTCAGTAGGCTTCAACAAGCTGCCAAGACTGCATATCCTAATAAAGGTTTCATTACTTGCCTAATTGTTTTCTTATGGAGCTGACAGGAGATCAATGGAACAAGAAGGGTCTTTAGTGCTTCCATCTGCGTATTGTAACTAACAGAAATACACCAGAGAAATAATTGCTGTCTTTGCTTGCTCAGCATGTAGCTTATCCTTACTTTCCACCATTATAGGAAAACAGAAAAATGATTGTAAAAAAAGGATTGCCAGGTGAATGAAATTAAAAAAAGCTTTAGAAACCTAAATCAGCTCCAAAAATGTTAATATACTGAATTTCTAATCATTGGGGGAATTACAGATAACCCTTTAGATTATCACACTTTTTTCCATTCCTCCTAATTTGATCAAATAGAGACCTTCAACTGTCACAGCTGTAGCAATGTTTGAGACCAGCGAGTTCCAATCCATCTTCAGACCCATATAAGTTAATGGGAGATAAGAACCAGAAAGTTCCAGATAGCAATAGTATGGGGAACACATCCATATAAACACAACATATTAAAAAACAAACTTCCTGTACACGCAAGCTATTTTTGAGGTTCTGCAGGCTGCGTTCGAGGGTTCTCAAATCTCTACCCAGCTGTCCCATAAGCTTTAATGGATTTGTTACAATAGACTTTGAAAATGCTTTTTAAAAAAAAGCTTGGTTAAAAAGATGTGGTCATTATTATATATCCCTTTATAAATAACCCCCATTAATTCCTCTTTTCTAACTCTTTATACCTTTTTCTTAAAAGACAATTAAATGCTTTTTTAATATGTTTTCCAGGGAGGTAAAAGCCAGTACTCTTACCTCCAATTCTGATCTGTAACCTGAGAGTTTGTTTCTGTTTCTGAAATTCTGACATCTCTTCTACTTGTCTGTCAGTCTGCCCCTTTTATTCCATAACAAATGGACATGTGTGGCTCTGCTAGAAATAGGAGGCTGGAGCAGTAAAGCTGTGAGACACTGCATGAGCAACTTTTGACATGTTACTGGTTTTGGGTTGGCTTTAAAAAACAGAGGTAGGGATACTATTTACTACCTCCATAGGAATTGTACTATCATCAGAAAGTAAGGGTTAGGGTACTAACTGAACATTTAAAGGGGAACTATAGTGTTATTCCTTTTACTTTTAAATATAAATCCCACTTACTAATTGAAATTCACTTCATTATCCAAAATATCTTTATTACAGACCACAACTTGTGTCTTTTTTTTCATTTCATTTGAAGCTTCCGTTTTGAACTGTTACTTCTTCTGCTTTGTGTAATTTTGTATCTGTTGCCAAATGCATTGAGCATATTACATCAAATATTCGGAATATCTAGACATATAAATGAAATATATTTAGCCATTTTGTGACATAAATATTGCATTTCATTTTGCCTCAGCAAGCAGGTCAAGTTCTCATTTTAATGGGCATTGTGGGAAGCTTTTATCATTTTGTAAAGTGCCACATCATTAAGGTTTATAGCAAAACATTTTGATTCCCTTGACTTTTCTTGGAATACATTTTAGCAATCAAAAAATTAACATGAGCCAGCAACCCAGGATGATTAGATGTAAAGGAGGAAAGAGGAGATGTGGCGTGCTCCAATCAATACTTCATCTGCACAGTCAGCAGGAATAGGAAAATACAACAACACAGCCCAGATCTCTGTGTCTTTACATTAATGTGTATATAGTAATAAATATTGATTAGCAGTGTAGATTTTGCTTTTCATATCTGAGCTGTCTGAAATAAATATAAAGGCTGCAGCTTTTTCCTGTTTATGTGAAATATGACCAGAAATCTATATATTAAAGTCTTGTGCTTTACAAATATCCCAATGTCTCATAGATAAGCTTTCATCCCGGACAGATGCACATTGGGGTCTGCTGGGTTTAAATGACTGCATACACCTATTCCTACAGCCTTCAGGGATGAATTTGTTGGCTTATCATCTGCTTACAATTCATTTACTTCTAATCTTAAGGCTGGTACACACGTGCGATCGCGGTTCCTGACCCGCGACACACGATGTGTGTGAACGAACGTTTCAGCCCTTAATCGGCCCAGGAGTGTAGGTGCTTTATCGGCCGAAACGGTTGTTTGTTCGGAGATCCGCCAAGTCAGCCGTTTAAAGATCCCGAACGAACAACCATTTCATCTGATAAAGCGCCTACATACGGGGCGGCCGATTATCGGCCGAAACATTTGTTAGTTCGTACACATCGTGTGTCGCGGGTTGGGACCAGCTATCACACGTGTGTACAAGCCTTGTATGAGACATGTTTCAATCTTGTTAGATCTCATCAGTGCAAGATACAGATTCATGGCTCTATGGTGTGGGACTTGGGTGTACAGTAGACTAGAAAGCTTAGGGAGGGGCCAAAAGGAGCAAAAAGCCCTCCACTGCATAAACATGGAGAAACACCTTCGTATAACAGAAGGCATCTTGCAGTCTCATGCTATATGAATAGCATTGCCCACAAAATCTAAGAAACAAGAAGCAATTTCTTACTCCCAGGTAGGGGCAGAGATATGTAAAATACTTCTTTATGTCCAAGCTTTTTGAACTATTTCTCCCTATTGACTTTAATGGGTTAGTTTTTAAACTTACGTACTTCCTAAATTTTACTTTTAAGTTCGGAAGTTCGAAAACAAACCGAACTTCAGGAAGTTCGGACATCTCTACCAGACACCAGCAAATCCTGTTAATATAGAGTTTAACATTAACATCTTGTAAATAAGGTTATATATCGCCAGGTGTATAAACAACGTATAAGGTGTTCATTCATATTAAATCATCTAACTATTGTTAAACAAGTGATGTTAAAGAAACTATTCTATGTGGCCAGTTCATCAATAATTTCCCTATATATTTATTTCCATAGAAGCCATATTATGGCTAGTGATTCAAGTTTTCGAAACAAACCTGGTTCCGACAGATTTTTCACAATTTTTAAAACTTTTCATCAAAAAATCGAAAAACAAATATTAGAAAATCAAGAATTTCATTCAAAAATTCCAACTGAAAATAGAAAATTTGTACAGAAAATTTTAAATTTAAGATTGAATACTAGAAAATTGCAATCCAAAATATTCGAAAAAAATTCAGATTCAATAGGGTTTGATTCAGATTTTTGAAACTTCAATAGGTTCCTGCGTATCGCTGTCAGAACTAAACTCAGTAATCAGGAATCAGTTCCTATTTTCGTTACAAAAACTTTTCCTGCGAACGCATTGAAGTTCTGAAAATTCAAAAATCTGATTCAAACCCAATCTCAATTTTTCGTATATTCACTCACAATTTTAGGCTTTTTGAACACTAACAGGGTTATTTAATAATAAGATCTGATTGGCTGGGGCGAAATTAGCACCATTTTAAACAATAAGAACTTTTATTAAATATAAAATTAATGTTTAGAATTTTAATTACCCTCTAATCTAGTCGCTAACAACTTGACAAATCTTTGCACACAGGTTTAAGTGGTGCACACAAAAAAAACCTGCTGGAATATAAGCTATCGAAAATAGCTCCGTACATTCGAAAATCTGCAAAAATTTGTTCCAAAGTCCCGAAATCCGGAGGATCCGTCCGGGATTTGGATGGATCTTTCAGGTTCCACGTCGAACCCGGATCCCATCTCTACATACAACCAATATTAAATTAGGGGAAACACTGTACTACTGACAATATTTCTGAAAGTTGTCCTAAATTCCGTTTTATGTTTTTGGAATTTTGTGCTGCTTTATTGTGCTGCTTTTATTGATGGACTTCTTTAATTTGCATGTTAATATGTTGTCACCAAACAGCTTGTGTATTTAAATATTTATTAACTACACAAAAATGGCTCTAGTTTCTGTTCTACAAGTTCAGATCTAAAACATTACTGTTACATTCA
Source organism: Hymenochirus boettgeri (assembly GCA_019447015.1). NCBI lineage: Eukaryota > Metazoa > Chordata > Amphibia > Anura > Pipidae > Hymenochirus > Hymenochirus boettgeri. The sequence continues at coordinate 99,236,447 of CM033470.1, read as the reverse complement.
GTATAAAATTCACTCTGTATAACTGTTAAATCAGTGAGTGCCATAATTTATCTGCAGGAAAATTACTAATATTCATTTTCTAAGGGGGTGATAAATTGGGAGAGCTTCAGAGTGCAATAACAATATAGCAATCTGGAACTACTAGAAGCTAGAAGCTAATATCTGGCACAAGGGGCAAAATGTCTTAGGTACTGCCCCCTTCACCAGCACAATAACCAGAACAAATATTGGCCTTTCTATGCATTAGCTAATTATTGGTTCATTTAAAACTATGAAATAATAATTTCCCATTTTTAGATGCTGGGAACCTAAAAGTACCTAAGAATGTATGTATGTCAGTATAACTCAGGATTCTGTACTGCAATACCAGAGGTGGATATGCAATAATCCTGTATGAAATCGGGATATTCCAATATCGTACGATGGCCAGATTGTGTATGGAAGTCCTTACAATGATCTTAAAGGGCATGTCCACCCCCAAAACTATAATTTAACCCACTACTGGCCCTATTCTATAGTGTACTAAAATCCTTACCTTACATCCCAGCTCCAAATGGTTCTCCTGTAATGTCTCTGTAAAGTCCAGAAAACTGACCACCAGGAGCCTGGCAGAGTCCATATAGGACTCTGCCTCCTGTCTCTCCTCCAGGAGAATTTTGCAATGCGCACTGCAGTCCTCACCCCCCTCCCTCTCCATCCCTCTCCCTCCCGTTTTTCTCTCCGCCCTAGCATAAATCCCCTTTTCTGTAGTGTAGGGCTCCCTTCCCCAACCCCAACCGCTATAGTAATATTTGCAGAAACTCCCCCAATCATTATTTACCTCTCTCCTCTGGCGTTATGGATAGCCGTAAGCCACGTCCGTGATTGGCTGCCTCTCAACCAATCATGGACTATGCTGCCGGTCCGGCACCCTGCTTGCAGTTCCATGCTAGCAGAGGGCCGTGACAGTACGTCGGAGGAGAGAGGTGAGGTAAGTAATGATCGGGGGAGTTTCTGCAAATATGACTATAGCGGTTTGGGCTGGAGAAGTGAGCCCTACACTACAGAAAAAATTGGGGTGGACATGCCCTTTAAAACATTCTTAGGATTTTCCGCCTTCCTAAATTGAAAAATACCACTATTGTGCGCTCGGGATTGTTACGTGTATGGCAACTTAAGAGGCATATTCAAAAGGAAGAACTAATATCTCCTTTTTATTACTTCCGGACATTACAGGCAGATTTCAGGGATCTTTTTATTTTTTTGCTATATTGTAAAATAACATTAAAAATAATTACATTTAATCAAAAAAGGTGAAAAGGCCAAAAATAAACTGTAAAAACTCGGGCGGATTTTCACCTCAGTAGCGTGTAGGCACAAAAAGCCGAGGTTATGTTAAAGGGGAAATACATTTCAAGGCTACAAAATTGTCCTAAAATGCATTTGTAATATAATGTCAATAATTTTTTAAGTTCCCCCTACACTACAGAAAAGAACAAAGCAGAGGGATCTGGAGGGAGTGAAGAAGGGAAGGCTCACAGGCATATGCCAGAGTCCTTACTGAGGACAAGGAAGCACACAGTAGGAGCTCTACTCTTCACTTTCCTGGACTTTGAACAGGCACCACAGGAGAACAATAAGGAGCAGGGGAGAAAGGTATGTTTTTTTTAAACTACACAGTGGGGCCAGCACTGGGGCAAATTTTAGTCTTGGGGTTGGATGCTGGTGGAAACGCTTTAAGCCTAACCCAACCCCCTTTTACATTGCTTTATAATTTCCCCGTGTTTATCATTGCGAAGTGGGCTGAAACCTATCAGTGCAAAATGATGTCTCTTTATAAATAGCCTTTTTCAAAAAAAAAGCTTTAAATATTGCATTGAAATGTCACATTTTTATATATATTGTAGATATTCCAAATCTGCGCTATTTTTTCAATTCTTTCCTGACTTCATTAAAAGGGTTTTAGTAAAAATGGTCAAAAAGGAGTTCTCTAACTTTGTACATGTTTATTTTTATTTATGAACATATTGCGCTGAACTATATTAGTTCTTTATCCATTCACATCAGGCAAAGAGCTTACAATCTAACCTTATCAATATGTCTAGGGTGGATTTGAACCCTGCACTCAGCATTCAAGGAATCACTGCTAATTACTGATCCACCATTCAAACCTGTTCAAAGATATTACAATCCCAAAGACATTATAAAATGTTATATTAATTATACAGTAATACATATTGGTAGAAAGTACAGTGTAATATAGAATGAATACATAACAATAGGTGTCAAAATCCAAATAACATAATCCAGTCATCGTGTAAATTGAAACCCATAGTTATTTTGTTTGAATCCCATATATGTTAGTAGTGATGAACCCTAGCATGAGTTCAGATGAACTTAAACTATCAGAACTAGTGTGGGCTCAAACAAATTCGGTTTTCCGAACTCATGGACATATTTTCGATAATTATCGAAAATTCTATAATTATTGAATGTAATGTTCAAATTCGGTAATCCTCGAATGTAGCCTTCGAATTTGATAACCCTTGAATGTATCATTCGGTAACCCTCGAATATAATGTTTGATTTTCGATAATCCTTGAATGTAGTCTTTGAATTCAGTGACCTCAAATGTAATGTTCGATTTTCAATAACCTTCGAATGTATTATTCGGTAATAGAATAGAATGTTGCGTGCGGAAACCCGACAATTGCCCGATTATGAAGTAAGAAGTGTTAAACACGTTTTGGTGATAGTGATGTGTTCCCCAGACCATTTCCCAGGTGCCACAGCCATTTACAATAAGTTACCATTGTTATTTTATCTGTTATTTGTCCAAACTTTTAGAACTATTATCTCCCATTTTAATGGGTTTGTTTCTGAACTTCTGAACTTTTACTGAAATTTGGAAACAAACCGAACTTCAGTACGTTCATCCATCTCTTGGTGTGAATGTTAGTGAAAATTCGGGAATAAGATGTTATTTTATTCATATTTTTCTTTCTGTTCCAATAGAAATCCTTGTAAAGAAGTGGCTGCATATTGTGTCTTCAGTTAAATGATATAACTCAGTTCTTTAATCCTTACATTCTAACCAGCTATCCTACAGTATAGATTTTATCCTGTGGCAATGATGGTTTCCTACTGTATGATATATTAGAGTTCCACACGTAATTATACTTTCTCCTGATGTTTTTTGTTATGATTATGATTTGTTATGAACCCACTAAATCAATAGGGAGAAATAGTTTGAAAAGTTCAGATAAAATATAAAGATACAATAGCAATGGTAACGTACTGTAAATGCCTGTGGCACCTTGGAAATGGTCTGGTGAACATGTCACTATCACCTACACGTCTTTAAAAACTACCTTTCCCCATGATCGGGCAATTGTCAGGTTTCCGCATGCTACATTCGAGGGTTATGGCCAATTCGAGGGTTACCGAATGATACATCTAAGGGTTACCAAAATCAAACGATACATTCGAGGGTTACCAAACAATACATTTGAGGGTCAGCGAGTTCGAAAAACTTGAACTAGTTCATAGTTCGTATAGTTTGAGTTTGTACTAATTTTAGTTAAGAAATAGTAAGCTTGAAACAGCTTGAAAAAGGTTCTCATTCTTCCTGGTCATCATAGTATATCTGTTGTATTCAGTTAGATCAACTGAACTTAAAATTTAGTTTTTGAAGACGTCTCGCCAGTCATCCAACTGACTCAATTCAAAGGAAATGTAATGATGAAATTAAGGCCCCTAACAAGCTTGATATCATCTTCTCTTTAGCGTCTAAATAAAATCTTTATAGACAGGCTTTTAGAATGGAGTTAAAGGGCATGTCCACCCCCAAAACTAAAATTTAACCTACTACTGGCCTCACTGTGTAGTGTTTAAAAATCCTCACCTTACCCCTCTGCTCCTAATGGTTCTCCTGCAATGTCTCTTCAAAGTCCCAGAAATTAAAGAGTAGGAGCCATTTATTGGTGTTGTAATTTGTTTCCGCCTCTAACTATTCCTTGTGAGGTTTCTATGAGGGCAAGCATGCTCAGTAATCACTATGAGGCAGCATTGAAAGAGGGAATTTCCATCATGCAATTCACATGATTTGCATGAACACTGTCTCCATTCTAGTTATAGCAAAACTACACTAGCAGAAGATATTTCAGATTGGATATCTAAAGATAACAATTTTTTCAGTATTGATGTCCTTTTATACTGTTACCTTAAAGGAAAATAGCAGAAAGTGCTTGCAATAAACTTTCATTTTTGTTGCAACATTTGAAAGTTCTTTTACTTATGTGCGTCCTGCCACATGAATGGCAGCAACTAAAGCGTACAAAGTAACGTTTAGTTGCCGCCATTCCAGTGGATTACCCAACCATTCAATTTCTGTGTAGTGAGGTGTCCAAGTTGGGTTTTCTGGCTATGCAGTGCTCTGGGGCAATAGAGAAATAATTTCCCTGCTCAGCACAGCACAGGACTAAACCGTGATTTGCATTTCAGCATATTTATTTTATAATAATCTTATATTGTAAGTGGATATATATTTAGTGATCAGATCATCTCATTATTGGGGATGCTTTATAAAATGTAAGTAGCAGGACTGCACTAATTACAACTGGTTGTATTTACACTGCATGTTTTCAATATACAACCCTATCCTATACATTCCCTATCTGCCCTCTGCTGTTTGAGGACTGCTTGTCAGGGAATGGTGAAACTAGCAGTGTAAGTACATAGGCACTTGGGTTAGTTACTATCTTGCAGGCTGTTTGGAAGGAAAGCAATTACAAGCTCTGTAACAAAAACACTTTTTATCATTTATCTGTTTTACCAACATATTTGTGCAGTTAATAGACTGCTATACAACAACACCATAGATATGAATCCCAGGAGCTTCACAACATTCATTTCTGCAGCCCAACTAAATAACCAGCCATCTATTTGCAAATCTCTAACCTAAATACAAAGGCAAGACCTGCTTGTTTGACTGCTGATTAGAAACTGAGCTGCTCTGAAGATTTCATGCTGTTTTATAGTGTCTCATAAACACACCCCCAAAATCTGATTGGTCTAGATACAATCTTAAATCTGATTGGATCTTGGATGTTGGACCAATTAGATATTGGGGGTGGGTATAGGAGTCACTACAAATAGTGAACATTTAGCAAGTTAGCTAGTTTCAGTTTTGCATTTCATCTGAGATGTTATAGCTTTGTTCTGAGGTATGCACTGGGATATAAGCTTATTGAGTGATTCTGGCTGGGTAGCTTGAATGGGCAGCCCTTAGTTCAGATGGTTCTCAGTATATAAGATTTTTAAAAAATCCTGTAAAAGTATGATTTGTTATCCCAACTAAATGCTCAACAGAAGGTCTGAGTAACAGAGCTATTAATGTGTTGGAATATCTGGTTCCAATATTTTGCCAGTAATAACCTCCAGTAAGTGAACGGAGAGAGATGATTGCAAACCAGTCTAGAGGGCAACATGGTAATTAAAGGGATATCAGAAACACATGCAGCAAAGCTGAGTCTGAATAAATTCAAGTGTAAAAGTAACCGTCTGTAATAAATGCAGCTCTGCTTGTAAAGTGTTGTGTACTATAGAGCAAACAGCAGTGATCAGCACTCCATTCCAAGCAAGGAAATGCCTGGGCAGCATTCAAAAGTTCAGACTGTGAGTGCCTTCGTATTTCTGTGTGTGTGTATATATATATATTTATATATATATATATATATATATATATACCATTGATAAACTGATTCAATCTGACATCAACATGCTACTTGCACACAACAATATCAGATCATGTAGTTCTGATGACTATAGAAGGAGGGAATGGGTTAATGTAAAATCCCAGAATCCCAGGTGGCATTGCAAATCAGTTGCTTAGATTCTGCATGTTTAATTAATAAATGGAGAAAGGGCTATTTTAACCATATGCAAAACCTTCTGATTGGTGGACAATATCTCCATAGACTGCAAGCACACTGCCCACTATAGGAGGAGAAAATCAATTGCTACACCCATAAGAACACAAAAATGAAAATAACTTGATAACTGTTCCAAAAAAATAATGAAAGTATATGGCAAAAGTACACAGGATAGCGTTCCCTACACTACAGCAAAAAATAGTTTTGGGGTGGGACATGCCCTTTAAGCTATTAAATAGCAAACTGGGTTTTTTTTTGGGGGGGGGGTCAAAGCTACTCTGGATAAAGTTTTTTCCTGTAGGCCAGGAAAGCTTATTGCAAAACTACCACAATCCATTACACAATGTATAACAATAGTTTCATAAAACCATGTGATTTGCTAAATGGCCACCCTCCCACGAAGCAACCATTGATTTAAATTATAACACCCCCCAAAGAAAATCCAATTCTGCATGTCCCCTTCTCCACTTGCTCAATCCAAACCAGATTTTATGCAACAGGCCTTGATACAAATATATAAAGATGCAAAATTGTAATTGTAATCTCTAACCTTCAACTGTAAAAATCATAAATTTCATGGGAAAATCAAGGTTCTGACAGAATTTTGTCAGTTTCATGATGAAAATGTTGCAATTAAACCAGTAATTCGGGACAGGTTGCAGATTATTATAATGTATGCATTTACTGTTTGAAATTTGTAATTATTTTCAACATGTATTTCCTTCATTTATTTACAATCATGGCATTATCACTTCTCTGTTCTATTTAAAAAAAAAAAAAGGTTACAAAAAAGAAAAAAAATGGTAAGGTCCTTGTAGTTGTCAGAGTTTATATGCATTGGTATGAGACTATTTCTCTTTCTCAAAGAATAGGTAGATATTAATAAAAGACCCATTGGATCTTGGTCTTTTTTACAGACATTGTGTAATTGAACTGATACTAATTGGAACTATGGAGTTTCTGTTAGATGCTTTAATAGCTACAGTCTTTTGCTATTTAAGAAGGCTTTCCATTGTAGATATTATAAGCAGTGTGAAAATTGTCTAATGACTTTATGTATTTATAAATGGCATTTGATGGTTTTGAATTACATGTTTTTTCACATAATGTTGTTCATCTTCAAATAATAAATACTGCTTAGTTTCTACATGATTCCATGTAAAAATTAAAGGGCATGTCCGTTTCCTACAAAAAATGTATAAAAAATGTAAACTTAAGCTAAACACCCACAAATCCTAGAGATCACTAGGTTAAAAATGCTCCCAGATTCTCTAAATATACTTACCTGCACCCAATTCCTTGCCAGCTCTCATTTAATTCCCAGTAGCAGAATTTCAGGGAGAGCCGTGACGTCACGGCCAATTACTGGCAGATGTTTCTAGTCCAGCCTCTTCTGCTGCTGCTAGTGCACGGAAATTGCACATAGCTGCAGCAGAATAGAAGTGAGGGATCGGGTGCTGGTAAGTATCTTAGGAGCATCTAGCAGAATATATATTATTGGAAGAGGTCTGGTTTGGGGGGTGATTAACTGTGACAGGAAAGCAGCACATTGTGTCGTTATCCACCTAGTAAGGACATGAAATAGGCAACTGGAAAATTTAATATCTTCTTTTAATTTTCTTTCTGAGCAAATTCAACCTCTCTATATTCTTGTACAAATGATTTTTGTTTATTAAACAATCCAGAATTTGCCTCAAATGTCATTTGTCTTTAGGCTCCTAATGTGAATTTTCCTTCTGTGTGCCTTGCATCAATAATTTATGTCTTTTGACATACATTACATGATTACAAAAAACCTACATGAAGTCATTAATTGGAGTTTACTTCATAGTTTGCTTTATGAGAAATGCTAAAATCTGAAAATATTACTCTGACTCCGAAATACCCTGAGATCTTTTACTAATTCATGACAAATACACTAATACATTTAAGATTTTTAAATAAAACAAATGAGAATACAAGCAATCATTGAGGAATTCTATTAATGGATTGTAAATCTCCGTTTACAAATAAAGTGTAAAGAATCAGCTTGAGGACAGAGGTACTTACTAGGTACGCTTTAGGTGGAGGTTAAAGTCCAAGCAAAGGTAGCATTGGGATCAGGGGAATAGCTGGAAACTGGATGCAGGTAGGTGACTGACAAAGGAGTGGATAGATGTATTAAATGGATACCGGATGCAGGCAGAAGTAAGTAGTTGGAGGTGAGGCAGAAACTGAATACTGGATGCAGGTAGGAGACTGGATACCTGATGCAGGCAAGGTAAGTAGCTGTATACTGGATACAGGCAAGGTAAGTAGCTGGATACTGGAAACAGGCTAGACAAGTAACTGGATACAGGCAAGGAGCATCTGGATACTGGACACAGGCAAGGTAAGTAATTCCAGCAGCGCAGAGCCGTGGTGAATAGCTTTCTGTGCGTAATGAGAGGCAGCCAATCACAGACTCGGCTGCCGTCAATGGAGAGCACCGGGAACAAGGGTCAGTAAATAACGTTCTGATCTGTTTTTTTAAGAGATGACTGGAGGTTAGGGGTGGGCAGGAGGCATCTACAATATGACCAAAGGGTTTCACAATAGGTGCAACAGCAGCAAACGATAGATAAGGATAATGGGAGGGGGGGCTCCCTATGCATGTCACTGTGCTTACTTAGGTTAAGAAAATAGCAGGGACCGGATGACTCACATACCTCCACACTTCACTTTTTGGAACTTTAGACCGACACTACAGGAGAACCATAAGGAGCAGAGATGTAAGGTAAAAAATTTTTAACACTACACAGTTGGGCAATTAGTGGGTTAAATTTTAGTTTTGGAGGTCGTCATGCCCTTTAAGAAGATAATATATAGGCAGGATCATATTTGCTGGATTCTATGAGTAATAATCTAATTATTTAAAACAATATTTTTTGTGCTTAGATTTCTACTTACCACCAATTATTTTTCTCTATGATGGATTGTTCTATCACCAGAGTTAGGGGACCACTATGGGGGCACCTTTACTCTCCACTATGTATCATGTTTATGGACTGGTGGAAGCAGTCTTTGGAAATGGTAATACTTCTGTGGTATGGTATTAATGAATTAATGTTTATGTGAGAAGTAATTAAAGATCATTTATGCTCCTTTGGAATGATCTAAATATTAATCGGGTTAATGTTTCCTTGACGATACAACATGAATCAGTGAAAAAATTATTTTTTATCAAATTAACATTAAAAGCAAATTTGTCTTTACGATGTGATGAGTCCTTTATTTTTAAGAAACCATGTTGGGAACATTATATTGCAAGTGAACAGCTGCTATTAGACTTAAACTAAAAAAGGCATCCAATACAGTTAATATATCCATCTAGATGCAAATTTAGACCAGGCAAACCATGCAAAATAGGGTTGTCGTAAGGCTTGATGTATATAAGGGGGACCAATTGAAATAGTTACTCCAGGTAAAATAAGATTCTGAAACCAATAATTTACATTTTGTTACAGAATACAGTGTAAACTTTTAAGTAGAGATGGGATCCGAGTCTGACTGATCCGGATCAAACAGGAACCCCTCGGTTCGATATCGAATGATCCGTCCGAATCGTCCAGATTTCAGAACTGTGGGAGCCTATTTTTGAAAATAGCCTCAAACGTTCGATAATCCTCGAAAATACGATTGGAAAATCAAAAGTAGTCTCCGGTTGTATTTTCGAGGCTTATCGAATGTTTGAGGCTATTTTCGATAATTCTCGAAAATTGCCTCGAACATTAGATAAAAATTTTAAATTCGTTTCATTTTTGGATCTTCGGGATTTTCCAAAAACAGAATGAAACTGGTGAGATTCGGGCACCTCTACTTTTAAGCTGCCTGCAAGTTATTGAAAGAGAACTTCCTATATTGTTATAATATTCCAACTTTAGAAAAAGCCCTTTGTAACCCTAATATAAGAAAAATGTGCCCATGCTAGTACTAGTACAGTATTAAGTATGGTCGATAGCCCTTCAATAGCCAAGTGCAATGCGTATAGAATACAGAGCCATCAGGACCTGTCAGAGGACGAGGTGGAGGAGCCAGCGAGTGGGTACATTCTTTTCTTCTTTCCCAGCTCCTGCAGGTTTTATTGAAAAAGAGAGGTAAGACACAGTTCCTTTACCTTGTTCTTCAGTAAAATGAATGCCTTTTTTTCCAGTGGAGATATCATTTAATATATCTACACAGGGTTATGTAATATTAGGTACTGTAATATTTATATAAAATATATAAGAAAGCTCTTAACTCCATCAGGATCATCTTTGTATTTGGGAGTGATTATGAGATAGAGTCTTTGTCTGTTTGGAAAATAAGATTGTTCTTATGGGAAGAGTGATCTCTCCTTTCCTTATATGTATTCCTGGTTTCTTGTATTCTGGACCCGCATCCTACTGTTACAATTGGCTGCAGGATCACATTTCTTTTCTACTGAAATAACTAGTTACATTCATTTTATTGCATGATAGTTTGATGATATGACCATGACCCATGGGTCATGTCCAGCAAATATTATCAGGATGGAAGCTTATTAAAGGACGATGTTTGAGACATCTCTCAGAGGTCATAAACACATACATTTTTTCAAATAAACCAGAAATTTACAATCGCTTGGGGCGAATGGTTGGGTTGGAGCGAAGAATTTGCAGGTGTGTAACCAGCCTTACTCCTATGATTTTCGCTCTTATTTCTTATTTATCCCTATCTTTGCATAATTGTACTATCACATGGAAAATAAAGGTCCAATGTTTGCACTTAATTAATTTCCCAATAAGTGTGTGTAAATAAACCTAGTTTGTATTCATTGTTCTCATGTTATAGATATTGCAAATACTCAGCAAAGGGAGGCAATAAAATCTACTCAGAATTGGAGGAATCTTTTGAGCAATAAATCCTATGAAATACGATAGAACAGACGCTGTAAGGAGACATAAATATCAATGATCTAAACATCATATACAATAACATATATTAAATTATGCAATAACCTGGCTGACACTCACTCTTTCAGTTACATTCATTAGAATATAGACACATTCTGAATTAGATATCTTCTGATCAATAGTTAACTTAAAACAAAATTTCGAAATGCTCAGGAATATTGACACAAGCCATTCGCAAGGGAGCCAGCACTCTTAGAATATACACAGTATTGCAACGTTTCGGATCACCTTAATCCTCTGTCAAGCCAACACGAACAAATGCATGTGTTTCCTTTTATTCTTAGATACAATGCCATCTAGTGGCCAATAATGTAACATAGTAACAACATTAAAAATACATGTTACCGTACCTCATTTTCAATTCACCACTTAAATATACATTTAAAGACACTTCTTCTATAACAAGACCTCACATTATACTCTTTGTTTAGACCCTTTTGTTGAAGGCTATCTAATTTAGATCAGATCCATCTAGCTCACAGGTAAGTAGATCTCTCTTCTGTCACCACCCTCCTAGTTACATGGTCCAAGAACTGAAACCTGAACTGGGATAACAAGTGCATTTTTCTTTATTAAAATGCTCTGCAATGGACTGTTCATTTAGACGAACCTTCAGTTGTCTTCATGGCTGCCCTGCATAAATTTTGCCACATGGGTATTTCAATCTATTTTAATGCAAACACCACATATGATGTATACATGTGCCTTTTCTTAATGTTGTACCTTTTGTTGAGTGGTATATTGTTTCCCCTTTTAGAATTATAACTGTGAGAATAAGATGACAAGGGAAGGTTCCTTCTTTTCTTGACCTGGTTAATCTCACCTGTGTTGTAACCTTTTCAGGGCCCAGGTCAGCTTTTACCAATTGGTCCCTTATTGAGCATGATCTTTTGTAAGGTATTAAAGGGAGTTCTTTAAATGACAGAATACCAGTAAGCACTCAAAGGGAAATATTTTAAAGGCACGGTATCACTTTTTAGCGATGCCATGCCTTTAACGATCGGTTCGTTAGTGATACTTAGATTTATGCTCCCATAGACTACCCTTGTGGTATTTTACTACCTCAAGGTATTCTATGACCGAGCATTCGTTAATTAACTAACACTCAGTGTAAATGTATGATTGCAGCCGTAACGCAGAGTATCGCCACAATTCCCAATGCTTTCTAACAATGCAGACAATTTTGAGACAAGCATTATATCAAGTACCTTATATATCTTACCTACTTTTTTTAATAGCTCTCTTGGATAAACATTCCAGAATTTTTCCTCCAACTCATCCAACTCTTGTGTACTTTATCTGTGACAATCCTCTTTAGTCTCTCATACTGGATGAGGAATCCAATAAGGTTTTTGTCTGTGGACCAATTTTCCAGCATCCAACGTTACCCTTGAATCTAAAAAAAAAAAAGATAGACTTTCTATATACTAATTGTGAAATTAAGTATACCACTACCATTAAAATACTTATAAAAGACTATCAAAGCATCATAGGGTCCTTCCCACACTGTGAACACATTATTATGTAACAATACTACATTTTACAATACTTCTTAAAAGCAGTATTGGTATATACATACTACGTTCAAAATTCATTGAGTAAATGTTACATATGTAGGGGCTTCATTAGAACCGATGGCCAGTACCATTAATTTGTGTCCTGAAACAGAAAGTATGGGCCATATTTATAAAGCCACGGTATTGCTTCTTAGCGATTAGTGGTTTTAACAATCGGTATTGTAAATCTAAACTGTTAAACTGATTGGAGATAACGATCGGTTTAACGATCATAAATTTACGACACCGGTCGCAAATTACGATACAGATCGCAAATCTACAATAACGAAATCGTAGATTTACAATCCCCACAGAATACCATTGCGGCTAAAAGCGATAGTCCTTTTCAAGACATATTTAATCATTTCAAAAATAAAACCACATTTAGTACCATCAATAAGCCCAAAGTGCATTGACCCAGTAAACAAAGTCACACCTATAGCTACATTTTTATATCACAAGCTAGGGCTGCCTCTACCATGAGATGACAGGCATATGGGTGGTGTAAGTGAAAAACTACTATTCTACCACTACTTTAACCTGCACAGATCTATACATGAATCGGAAGTGTGGGTATGTTACGCCTCAGGGATTCCTTGTCCAGGAGACTTATGCATGTGTGACGGCACGTGTGCGCACTGATGTTGCCGCACGGGTGTGGGCGACATGGGTCCCGACCTCCTCCTGGACCTATGGGGAGATCCAGACGTCTTCTTGCACACACGCGCATCATGGGATGATGATGCGGCATGGACTATTTAAGCCCTCCTTCCTGTTCTGGTCTTGCTTCCAGTTCAGTGTTGTTTGCTCTGTTCTTAAAGGGAAAGTTCATTTCCTTTAATTCTACAATTCTACATATTCTCTCCTATTTTGAAAAATCAGTTGATTTCATAACCTTTGCTGTTCCCTGCTGTTGACATTATTGAGCTGCCATTTCAGATTCTAACGGTCCTTCTTTTTCCAGGATGCACCACTTCCTTAAATGTTCCTAATAGTAATTTCTACTGATTGCCAGTAGTGCTCAGATCTCTACCGAGCAACTAAATCAACCAGGCGCTTGGTCAAGGGCAAGACCAATAATGGTCTCAATTAGGGGGTCCTACAAACAGGAAGTGTGGTATTTCAGTTGTATTTATTATAAACAGACAAAATGCTGAATGGGCAGGTTAGGTCACTGGAATGAAAAAATACTGCTCTTTTTCTTAAAAGCATATGTATTTGCACTAACTTCCCCTTTAAGCCTGCTTTATGCTTATTTGTTATCCTTCTGATTCCTGTTCCATATTCTAATTCCATATAAGCCTGCTTATTCCTGTTAACAGTTGAGCCTTGGGGTCTCATATCTGCCAGTTTGCACTGTTAATAGTTCAGTCTTGGTTTCCATATCTGCCAGTTGTGCTCTGCTTCTGGTACATCATTTTCTCTATACTGCTATTGATTACTCCAGCCAGTTATGTATTGGTTCCTGTTTGCCGCACAACATCCCTCACCATCAGAGACTCTGGGAAGGACCGCAGGGTACTTAGGCTCCGCATCCAGATGGGTTCCCATAAGAGGTCTTTTCCAGAAGAAATATTTTTTGACTATAGTTACCCTTTAAAAAATGGTGCCATGAAAAATGGAAGGGTAGGTCAGTAGGTTGTGTACCTGGATCAGGTTGGAAGTTAAAAGCAAACTTTTGATATGATCAAAATTAGTTAATTTTTACTTTAGTTACTCTTTAAGTATGGCTGCCACAGTAATGAATAAGTAGATCAGTAGGGTGTGCACCTGTGTCAGGTTTGGGGGTTATAAAAAAAAACTTTGTTGATGATAGTCAAAATGTTTTTTGACATAGTTACCTTTTAAATATGGCTGCCATGGAAAATGGAAGGGTAGGATCAAAACAAACTTTTTTGAGGATGGTCAAAATTGTTTTTAATTTAGTTACCCTATATGGCTGCCCAACAGTAATGAGGGTAGCCTGTTAGGTGTGTTTACCTGTATCATGTTGAGGGAAAAAAAAACAAACTTTTTTGATTATTGATCAAAATTGTTTTACTATAGTTACCTTTTAAATATGGCTGCCATGAAAATGGAAGGGTATGGCATGTGTACCTGGATCAGGTTGGAAGTTAAAAAAACAAACCTTTTGATTATTGATCAAAAAAAATTTACTTTAGTTACCCTTTAGGTATGGCGTGCCACAGTAATCGATAAGTAAATCAGCAGGTGTGGTACCTGGTCGGGTTAGGGGTTAAAAAAAACAAACTTTGTGATGTAGTCAAAATAGTTTTTGGACTATAGTTACCCTTTAAATATGGCTGCCATGAAATGAAAAGGTAGGTCCGTAGGCGTGTTGTACCTGGATCAGGTTAGAAGTTAAAAAAACAAACCTTTTTGATTATTGATCAAAAAAATTTTGACCTTAGTTACCCTTTAGGTATGGCTCGCACAGTAATCGATAAGTAAATCAGCAGGTGTGGACCTGTGTCAGGTAGGGGTTTAAAAAAAAACTTGGTGATGATAGTCAAAATAGTTTTTTGACTATAGTTACCCTTTAAATATGTCTGCCATGAAAATGGAATAAGGTAGGTCAGTAGGCGTGTGTACCTGGAGCAGGTTGGAATTTAAAAAAGCAAACTTTTTGATTATTGGTCAAAATTTTTTTTTTACTGTAGATACCCTTTAAGTATACTGCCATGGAAATGGAAGGGTAGGTCAATATTGTGTGTACCTGGGTCAGGTTGGGGTTAGAAAAAACAAATGTTGATGATTAGTCAAATTATTTGACTATAGGTACCCTTTAAATATGACTGCCATGAAAATGGAAGGGTAGGTCAGTAGGCGTTTCCTGTGGATCAGGCTGAAAGTTAAAAAAAAAAACGTCTTTGATATGATCAAATAGTTTTTTGACTTTAGTTATACTTAAGTATGGCTGCCACAGTAATAGATAAGTAGATCAGTAGGTTGGTGTAACGTGTAGGTGGTGGGGAATAAAAAAAACAAACTTTTTTTGATGATTAGTCAAAACAATTTTTACTTTAGTTACCTTTAGGTGGTCTGCAACAGTAATGGAAGGGTAGGTCAGTAGGTGTATGTCTGTGCCAGTGGGGGTTAAAAATTGATCAAAATTAGTTTTTTTGACTTAGTTACCCTTTAAGTATGACTGCCAAAAGTATGGGTAGTAGACCAGTAGGTGTAGTGTACCTGTGTCGGGTGTGGGGTTAAAAAAACAAACTTTGTTGATGATTAGTCAAAATAGTTTTGTTGACTTTAGTTACTCTTTAAGTATGGCTGCCACAGTGAATAGATAAGTAGACACGTATTTTGTGTGACCTGGTCGGGTGGGGGTTAAAAAATAACTTATTGATGAGTAGTCAAAAAAGTTTTTGACTATACCATTTAAATATGGTGCCATGAAAATGGAAGGGTAGTCAGTTGCATGTGTACTGTGAACAGGTGAAAGTAAAAAAAACACTTTTTTGATTATTGATCAAAGTGTTTTTTACTATAGTTACCCTAAAATATGGCTGCCCTGAAAAGGAAGGGTATGGCATGGTGTACCTGGATCAGGTTGGAAGTTAAAAAAACAAACCTTTTTGATTAGTGTCAAAAAAATTTACATTTAGTTACTTTAGGTATGGCTGCACAGTAATCGATAAGTAAGCAGCGGTGTGTCGTGACCGTGTCGGGTTAGGGTAAAAAAACAAACTTGGAGGATTAGTCAAAATGGTTTTTGACTGAGTAGTTACATTTAAATATGGCTGCCATGAAATGAAAATGGTAGGTCGTAGGCGTGGTAACTGGATCAGGTTTAGAAGTCAAAAAAACAAACCTTTTGATTATTGATCAAAAAAATTTGACTTTAGTTACCCTTTAGGTATGGCTGCCACAGTAATCGATAAGTAAATCAGCAGGTGTGTGTACCTGTGTCAGGTTAGGGGTTAAAAAAAAAAACTTTGGTGATGATTAGTCAAAATAGTTTTTTGACTATAGTTACCCTTTAAATATGTCTGCCATGAAAATGGAAAGGTAGGTCAGTAGGCGTGTGTACCTGGAGCAGGTTGGAATTTAAAAAAAGCAAACTCTTTTGATTATTGGTCAAAATTTTTTTTTTACTGTAGATACCCTTTAAGTATACTGCCATGGAAATGGAAGGGTAGGTCAATATTTGTGTGTACCTGGGTCAGGTTGGGGTTAGAAAAAACAAACTTTGTTGATGATTAGTCAAATACTTTTTTTGACTATAGTTACCCTTTAAATATGACTGCCATGAAAATGGAAGGGTAGGTCAGTAGGCGTGTTCCTGGATCAGGCTGAAAGTTAAAAAAAAAAAACGTCTTTGATTATTGATCAAAATAGTTTTTTTGACTTTAGTTATCCTTTAAGTATGGCTGCCACAGTAATAGATAAGTAGATCAGTAGGTGTGTGTACCTGTGTAGGGTTGGGGATTAAAAAAACAAACTTTTTTTGATGATTAGTCAAAACATTTTTTACTTTAGTTACCCTTTAGGTAGGTCTGCAACAGTAATGGAAGGGTAGGTCAGTAGGTGTATGTACCTGTGCCACGTGGGGGTTAAAAATTGATCAAAATTAGTTTTTTTGACTTTAGTTACCCTTTAAGTATGACTGCCAAAGTAATGGGTAAGTAGACCAGTAGGTGTGTGTACCTGTGTCGGGTTGGGGGTTAAAAAAAAACAAACTTTGTTGATGATTAGTCAAAATAGTTTTTTTGACTTTAGTTACTCTTTAAGTATGGCTGCCACAGTAATAGATAAGTAGATCAGTATTTTGTGTGTACCTGTGTCGGGTTGGGGGTTAAAAAAATAAACTTATTGATGAGTAGTCAAAATAGTTTTTTGACTAGTTACCCTTTAAATATGGCTGCCATGAAAATGGAAGGGTAGGTCAGTTGGCATGTGTACCTGGAACAGGTTGAAAGTTAAAAAAACAAACTTTTTTGATTATTGATCAAAATTAGTTTCTTTGACTTTAGTTACCCTTTAAGTATGGCTGCCATAGTTATAGATAAGTAGATTGGTAGGTGTGTGTACCTGTTTGCGGTTGGGAGTTAAAAAAAACAAAACATTTTTGATAATTGGTAAAAAAAAAATTTGACTTTAGTTACCCTTTAGGTATGGCTACAATAATAATGGAGGGGTAGGTCAGTAGGTGTGTTTACCTGTATCACGTTAGGGGTAAAAAAAAAAAAATTTTTAAATTATTGATCAAAATTCTTTTTTTGGCTTTAGTTACCCTTTAAGTATGGCTGCCACAGTAATGGATAAGTAGATCAGTAGGTGTGTGTACCTGTGTTGGGTGGGGGGTTAAAAATAACAAACTTTGTTGATTAGTCAAAAAAAATTTTTTTAACTATAGTTACCCTTTAAATATGGCTGCCATGAAAATGGAAGGGAAGCTCGGTAGGCGTGTGTACCTGGATCATGCTGGAAGTTAAAAAAACAAACTTTTTTTGATTATTGATCAAAAAAATTGACTTTAATTACCCTTTAGGTATGGCTGCCACAGTAATCGATAAGTAAATCAGCAGGTGTGTGTACCTGTGTCGGGTTAGGAGTTAAAAATAAAAAAACTTTGTTGATGATTGTTCAAAATATTTTTTTTTTTTTACTATAGTTACCCTTTAAATATGCCATGAAAATGGGAAGGTAGGTCAGTAGGCGTGTGTACCTGGATCAGGTTGGAAGTTAAAAAAAACTAACTCTTTTGATTATTGGTCAAAATTTGTTTTTTGGCTATAGTTACCCTTTGCTTTTTCAAGCCAAGTTAAATAGGCTGTTGTACATCCATATTAAAGTACTAGAGATCAAAATAGAATACATAAAAACAATAGAATTCTAGTGCACAAAGTATTCTAATTGCATAAAAAAGTCACCACGTCAAGGTTGCTTTGAATAACTGGGTCCTAACCTACTGGTACTCCACCCAGTTAGGTCATGTGCATGTACTGTACTTTGAGTAAAGTACTTTAAACAAAAGAGTCAGCTTCAAGCATACAGGGTACACAAGAGTAGCTGTCTGCTCTTGCAACCAAAGTACCAGTTACTGTAGGTTAGGACCAAGCTATACAAAGCAACCTTGACGTGGTGACTGGGTTTAAAATAATTTTGCCAACTTATTGAACTAATTGCTTTTATTTATTCAAGGTTTATGGCAGGATTTTTGAACCAGAAACCTTATGGAGATATAGCCAATATGCAATTAGAATTGTTTGTGCACTAGAATTCTATTGTTTGAATGCCTGGGATACAGCCTCCCCCTCAGAATACCTCTGTTGATGAAGCAGGGAGATGGGCCCTATGTTATTTTTGCTGCAGGGCCCAGTGATTTCAAGTTATGCTACTGGTTCCAACTTTTGTAATTTCCAAAAATTCCTTTGCATCTACAGATAAATGTGTCAACAATGTTCATGAAAACCTTTTTATACAGTATTTTTAGTAGGAACGAACTTGCTTGTTTAGACCTTAGTACCTTACTACCTTAAGTTACTTAAAGTAACTGCATGAATACCCTACACCTTACAAATTAAGCGCTGTTCCAAGGTGCATTTTAATATAAGCAATATATCAACTAGAATCATAATCAGCTGAGAATTAAACAGAGGTGCATTTGCCACGCCTATGCATCCATTTAATAAACAGTAGTGAAAGTTATAGTACATTTATTGACAGCAGTAGTAACTTGTCAACCTCAGTATAAGCACCTTACTGTATATTGTAGTAAGCACACTAATTCATTAAATGTGCCTGCGTGCATTTTTTATTTGTTTAATGAAATATTTCATTATGACATTAGCATGACATCATAACTTTGCACAGATTTTGATTTTGACCTAAAAAAACATTGCACTTGGTGTGACTTATTATTCTATATCTTTTCATAGTGTTCTGGGTGCATTTTTTAAAGATGTCAATATGACATCAGCATGACATCATAATATACAGATTTAGATTTAACCCAAAAAAGCAATGCACATCATCATGAAATAATTTTTCACAGATTTGGATTTTATTATTATTATTATTATTATTATTATTGTGGATTAGAGATGTTCGAAACGAGTTTCGTTCCATTTTCAATTCGAAAATTCGAAAACAATCACATAGAAGTATATGAAAGAATTTTTTTTTACAGTTTCTATCCATTTTGAGAGACAATTAGTAATAGTAGGTTACTGTAAATGACACAGAGACCTCGGGAATGGTCTGGGGAACCCGTAAATATAACCAAAACTTATTTTAAAATTATCTTTCCTTACAATCGGGCTGTTTTTGAGCTTCCGCGTTCTATTTTCGAGAGTTACCGAAATTGAGCGCTACTTTCGAAATTTGAGAGATATTACAAATTCGAGGCAACTTCGAAACCCTCAGTTCAATTCAAACCCACATTATATCTCTATTGTGGATTTATATAGTGCCAACATCTTCCACAGTGCTTTACAATTCCATGTATACATGCACATTTTGACCCAAAAAAGCATTGTACTTCATGTGACTTATTCTATATTGTTTTAGTGTTCAAGTGTGTCTATGTGCAGTTTAGTGATGTCACAATGACATCTGCATGACATCATAATTTTGTACAGATTTGAATTTTAACCCTAAAAAGCATTGCATTTGGTGTTATTTATAATACTAGACATTAAGCCTGTTACAATAACGGGCACTAGAACCCCAGAGTGCCCCCTTAGTACCCCCAAGGCCATAGCCCTCCTCCTCCATGTCCCAAGGCCATAGCCCCCCCCCCCCATGTCCCAAGCCCATAGCCCCCCTCCTCCAGAGTCCCCATTCTGTCCCAAATCCAGGGTCCCCCCTCTGTCCCAAATCTAGAGTCCACCCTCTGTCCCAAATCCAGAGTCCCTCCTCTGTCCCAAATCCAGGGTCCCCCCTCTGTCCCAAATCCAGGATCCCCCCTCTGTCCCAAATCCAGGGTCCCTCCTCTGTCCCAAATCCAGGGCCATACCTCTGTCCCAAACCCAGCCCCCCCTCTGTCCCAAATCTAGGGTCCCTCCTGTGTCCGAAATCCAGGGTCCCCCCTCTGTCCCAATCAGACCCCCCTGTCCCAAATCCAGACCCCCCCCCTCTGTCCCAAATCCAGACCCCCCCACCTTCTGTCCCAAACCCAGGGTCACCCCCTCTGTCCAAATCCAGGGTCCCTCCTCGGTCCCAAATCCAGGGCCACCCATCTGTCACAAACCCAGGGCCCCCCCTCTATCCCAACCCCAGGGTCACCCCCTCTGTCCCAAATCCAGGGTCCCTCCTCGGTCCCAAATCCGCCACCCATCTGTCACAAACCCAGGGCCCCCCCTCTATCCCAAACCCAGGGTCACCCCCTCTGTCCCAATCCAGGACCCCTCCTGTGTCCAAAATCCAGCGTCCCCCCCCTCTGTCCCAAATCCAGACCCCCCCCTGCCCAAATCCAGAACCCCCCCACCTTCTGTCCCAAATCCAGGGTCACCCCCTCTGTCCCAAATCCAGGGCCCCCTCTGTCCCAAGTACAGCGCCCCCTGTACCAAATACAGTCCCCCCTGTCCCAAGAACCTTACCTATGATCTGTGTAATTGCTGTGTTCTGCCTCTGTGTGTTTCCTGTGTTACTCTAGTGGTAAGTCAATAGGAACTGCATAGACATTCTTACCATCTCACTCTAGTGGTAAGTCCTTAGGAACTGTAATGACACACATACATGGACCACAGCATGGACGCAGCAGTTAGGCTTTTATTATATAGGATTTTTTTTTATTAGTGTTCCAATGTGACTAGGTGCATTTTTTAGTGATGAAACTATGACATCAGCATGAAATCATTATTTTGTACAGATTTGAATTTTAACCTGAAAAACACTGCACTTGGTGTGGTTTCTAGTTTCATATTCTTTAATAGTGCCTAGGTGCAATTTTTAGTAATGTCTTTATGGCATTAGCATAACATCACCATTTTTTTATCTTTTAATAGTGTTTAAATTTACCTGGGTGCATTTTTTAGTGACATTAGCATGACATCATAATTTGCACAGATTCGGAATTTGACCCTAAAAAGAATTGCACATGGTGTGATTTAATTTTCTATCAGGGAGATTAAATATGGGGCAAATTTTGGGTTAACGAGTGTTTTACACAGATTTTAGGGCACAGCAGCATTTCCAAATGACTTGGAAATAACGCTATGCAACCGATACAAACCCATTTTGTTAAGTATTTCACTACCTCATAGTACGAAACTTAATGGGGTTGTGTAGGGGGACTTAATTTTGGCGCTACCGAAAAGTCTTATCTTTACGTGATCCCACAAAGCAATACCAGATGTAATCTCGTTTAAAGGGGAACTGTGGTCCAAAAATTATTTTAGATAAATTGATCGGAATTGCTCTCCTGAGAATTTTTGCGATTTGTTTTCATTGTTTATTTTGCATAATTTTGAAGATATTTACATTTTTGTGTGTGATATGGCAGCAGCATCACCTGGTCCCCTGCACTTCCTGCTCTGAAACCATGTCAGTCAATCTGCCCTGTCTCCTCCGCCCCCCCTGTGCAGCCCCCCTGGTCCCTCCCACTCATGGACCCCATGGTCCCTCCAGTTGCAGGCCCCCCTTGGCCCATTCTCTTACAGCCCCATGTGGCCCTGCCCACCCGTGGGTAAAGTGGCCCGCCCACTTGTGGGTGCCTAAGCCCCGCCCACCTACTGGTGGTTAAGCCCCGCCCACTCATGGGTGCATAAGTCCGCCCACTTGTGGGTGCATAAGCCCCGCCCATGGGTGCTATGGGTCACTCAGACCCCCCCTACAGAAAACTCTGTGGAAACAGCCTTTTCAGGCAGAGTGAGAACTCTGCCTGAAAAGGCTGTTTTCACATAGTGGGAGAGAAGGGCTGTAGATTCCCTTACCTACTCTGTCAGGACTTCACACAGCAGAGAGGAGGAGTGACTTCAAGTCACTTGGGACATGGAGTGACTGAGGGAGTCTGAGGCTGTGCTCACTGGCGGCACTGTGCAGGAGAAGCCTTAGAAATGTCACGTCAGCCTCCCACCCATTAACTTTCTGGTCAGTCATTTCTTTATATCTTGGGCTGTGGAGCACATAGAGAGGTGGTTGATGGCTCATTTTAAAGTTAAAATTTACTCAATTTTAACTTTAAGTTTGGAGACCACAGTTCACCTTTAAGTCTCGTATTGTATCACGGGATTGTGGAAAGGTAAGTAGCATAACCTGCATATATTGAATCTCCCTGTTAATAGTGTTCAAATGTGTCTTGGTGTATTTTTCAGTGATATCACTATGACATCATCATGACATCATAATTTTACACAGATTTGGATTTTGACCCAAAAAGGCATTGCACTTGGTGCAACTTCTTACTCTATATTTTATAAAAATGTTCAAAAGTGTCTAAGTTCCTATTTAAGTGATGTCACTATGACATCATCATGACATCATCATTTTTCACAAGTTTGGGTTTTGACCCAAAAAAAGCATTACACACAGATCTTATTTAACATTTGAAAGAAAACATCTGATTGGTTGGGGCAAAATTAGCACCATTTTTAACAATAAGAACTTTTATTGAATCTCCCTGAATATATTTTAATAGTGTTCAAATGTGTCTAGGTGCATTTTTCAGTGATATCACTTTGACATGAACATGACATCATAATTTTGCACAGATTTAAATTTTGACTCAAAAAAGCATTGCATTTGGAGCATGTCCTTGTTCTATATCTTTTATAATGTTCAAAGATGTCAGGGTGCATTTTTAGTGATGTCACTATGACATCAGCATGACATAATAATCAGGGGTGTAGGGATCGCCATAACAACCATAACGATTGCTATGGGGCCTGGAGCCAAAGGGGCCATACCAGGTCACCTGCAGACATTTTACCTTATGTAGTTCAGTCCCACAAACCCCCTTTTCTTTTACCTTTCAAAGAGACTCCAAGGCTCAGATATTCTACTTAAAAAAAACACTCTTCAACCGTGATAGTGACATTACGACCAATGGCTGATGCCTGTTACAGAACGAGACTCCTCTGCTACTGTGCATGCTTGTAACCAACCAGCTCGCAACAGCATCAGAGGAGGTGTGTCCATGCCAGTGAGTGATCGGGGGGGGGGGTTATATGTAGAATATCTGAGCCTGGTAGCATCTTTGAAAGGTAAACGAAAACAGGGTTTGAGGGGCTGAACTGTGTAACATAAACATTTTCTTAGGAGGGTGGACATGCCCTTTAAAAAACCTGCCCAGGTTGAGTGGGCCCCATCTAAAATCTTGCTATGGGGCCCTGCGATTTCTAGCTATGCCACTGATCCTAATTATGTACAGAATTTAATTTTGACTCTAAAAAGAATTGTTCTTATTCTGTATACTATTCTATACTATATTCTATACTTTGCACTTGGTGTGATTTCTTACTCTTTATCTTTAAATAATATTCAAATATGTTTGGGTATATTTATAGTGATGTCGCTATAACACCAGCGTGATATCATAATTTTGTACATAATTTCATTTTGACCCCAAAAGACCTTACACTAGGTGCAACTTTTATTCTATAGCTCTTAATAGTTTTCAAATGTGTCTGGGTTAATTTTTAGTAATGTCACTGTTATCAGCATAACATCATCCTTTTTCACAAATTTGTATTTTGATCCAAAAAAGGATTGCACTAGGCGCAACTTCTTTTTAAATGTATCTGGGTTTTTTAGTGATGTCACGGTGACATTAGCATGACATCCTAATTTTGCAGATTTGGAATTTGACAAAAAAAAAAAGAATTGTACTTGGAGCGACTTCTTTTTCTATATCTTTTAATAGTGTTCATAATATATAACGACAAAACAGAAAGGCCGCTCTAAAGGACGAGTATCGGGGAAGCCTGGATGGCCTGTTACCAGAGCTCCATGGCTGGATCCATCCGGGTGCGCGCCACACGGATAGAAAGTAGAGGCCGCACTTCCAGAAGCTCCAAAAATCAACTTTATTTAGTACAGCATAAAATCTCCAAACAGAGTCAGGCTCATCTGACGCGTTTCGGTATCTGCCCCCTTAGTCATAGATGAGCTAGCACAGATACAGCTCCTCCTTATATAGGGAGGGGTTGAACAATTAAACATGGTGAGTTTACCATACCAAGATTACATGAACACTAAGCACAGTATAAAAACATATAGAAACATATACTAACCCATATATCATAAGCTGTGAAGGGAAGATGAGGACAGACAAATATAATTATGTCAAAATCTCTACTTTATTGCCCTCAAAATTAGACAAAATGGGTAACATCCCAATGGGAGTTAAGACCCTGTGGCATCCTAGTCTGAAGAAGGAAAATCCAAAATACTTCCCTCTTGCCAATAAGATTGAGAAAGTGACCTCCCCCTTAAAGGGGGTTTGACCTTCTCAATAACTTTCACACTCAAGGATTTACAGTCCAGGTTGCCACAGGTAAGGGGATAATACATCACAATTTTTTATTGATCGAACATGTTCCCGAATGCTACACTTTAGCTGGCGGGTAGTATACCCTACATATTGTTTTCGACAGTTGAGGCATTAAAGCAAATAAATCACACCTCTGGTATTACAGTTAGCATAGGTCTTATTATTATAATACTTGCCTGTGCTACTAGAGCAGAAGGTCGTACTCACAGTAATAACACTACAGGTGGTACATCTATTACTACCACATCTGTAGCTGCCTTTATACCCCAACCAAGTGCCCTGATTTGTTTTTTTAAGATGATCAGTAACAACGCTAGGAGCCTAAAAGGATCCTAAAGTCGGAGCCTTCCGAGATGTAAATTTAACTGGTGATTCAGTCAATATTTCTTCCAAAATAGGATCCCCAAATAAAATAAGAATGTTCTTTTGAACAATGGGCACGACCATTGCTCCAGCCCTAGCTAATTTATACGTTCAACATCTAGATGGTCGATTATTCTTCTCTCATCCCATATACAGTGAGTATATCAAATCGTATTATCGTTTTGTGGATGATATACTGGTTATTTGGGAGGGTCCCTTGGAGATGCTAGAGAAAATACTATCTGAGGCAAATACTGCACACGACACCATTAAATTCATGCATGAGCCATCTCAAATGCCTTTTATGGACGTAAGGCTTGAAATAGAAAGTGGTACCATTAAAACTAATATATATCGGAAATCTAGTGACAGGAATAACTTGTTAAATGCCGGCCGTTTCCACTCACCCAGAACTTTCAGGGGAATACCGAAAGGTCAATATACGCGTTTGAAACGTATTATCTGATACGTTTACGTTTGTATCAAAATACTGTAAACAAATTATAAACATAGAAAAGGTGATAAATAGACACTGCCCATTACTAAGCCACAATGCCAAATTTGGGCATCTATTCCAAAATTCACCCATGTTTTGTTACAAAACAGGTCCTAGCATCAAGGATAAATTGTACCCTTCAGATTTGGCATTCCAGAAAACATCCCATCTCCAAACCAAACGGAGAGGAACTTTCCCATTTAAAGTGCAACTGTTGCACGTCCATCATTAAAGGGAAAGAAATTTGCCACCCTACAAGGGGCAATAAAACCTTAATGAACCATATGTCCACATGTGAATCATACAATGTAGTATATATGCTCAAGTGCCCATGTGGCAAAGCTTATGTTGGACAAACTAGCCGACCTATTAAAATCTGTATACAAGAACATAGATGTAACTAACATAAGACATTTTAAAGCTAACACCTATACTGACACCTCCGTTGCGAGACACTTTTCTGAATATAAACATAAGGTCTTGCAACGAAGACTCAGATAAAATCACCTTCAAGAGGAGGAGATATTAAACGCAAGCTGTTGCAAGAAGAAACAATTTGGATGTTTTAAAGGTTTAACACTATGATACCGACGGGACTCAATGATTCTTGTTCTATTAAATCTTTTTTTTATAATTATTTATGTTAATCGTTTGGCCATATATAAATAGTGATCTGGTACTGTTCTGTTTTTATGTTTTACAGAATCCCTCACTATTGAATAGCAGGAGATTTGAGGTACTTTGAGATTACTTTGTTAATATAGTATAAAGTATGCTGTTGGGGTATTATTATGAATAACTTGTGTCTTTTAATATTTTATATAACATTTTATCTGGTATGATATTTTTTATTATGGCACTTTGATTTTAGACTTACATTTTAGAGATACACATCTAGCTCTATTTGTATTGTTTTAGCTGTTGGAAGATTAATGGCATCACTAATTGCACAACAAGAAGCACCTGATAGACTGTTTTGGATTCGGACAATTTCACACAGATGGGGGTTAAAGGGGTCTGGTTTGGAAGGGGTTGTTCTTATATATGCACTTGGCTCACTTTATTTGATTGCTTGACAAAGGACTTGCAACAAAGTCCGAAACATGTTGCAATAAAAGTTGGCTACCTTGCAGATTCTCTCTGCGCGTTGTCCCCCTCCTTCATCATTGTTTGGTTATAGTCTACACTGCAGCGCACGGAGCAGTTGGAGGGTGTGGACCTAGACTGCCAGTGTGCATACCTACCTGTTTGACATAAGCATGACATCATAATTTGTTACAGATTTGGATTTTGACCCTAAAAAGCATTGCACTTAGTGTTTGTTCTTATTCTGTATTCTATACTATACTATATTCTATACTTTGCACTTGGTATGATTTCTTACTCTTTATCTTTTAATAGTGTTCAACTATGGCTTAGTATATTTTTTTGTGTCTGGATGCATTTTTCAATGATGTAACTATAAAATCAGCATGACATCATACTGTTGTACTGATTTGAATTTTGTTCAAATCTGTCTGTTAATTTTTCGTGATGACGAATTTGAATGATACATTTGAGGGTTACAGAAAATTGAACATTACATTCAAGGATTACCGAATTCGAAAAACATTTATCCGTTTTGAGGGTTGATACAGGTATGGAAACAGTTTTAGAATCCAACTTTAAATTTTTATCAAGGATTGCAGTTTTTTGAGAGATTATCTTTCACCTAGTGAATAAACCAATTTAAAGAGGAATTGGTGTCAATTTATTTGTACAAATCGATGTGGACACACTAGCTGTATTAACTGTAACAATCAGGAGCCACTTTCAATAGTAGTGTAGCCCACAATGATTATACCAATACATAAATTGCACCTCTGATTTTGTCATTTATCTACTTACGTGTAGTACTTGTCTATCACAATATGTAGGCTGGACATCTCGCATGCTGAGGTGGTCAAAGCTATCAAAAACCATGTGCGTACCCCTGAGTACGAATTCCAGCATGCACGCACCCCAATCCCACTCCCCAGGCCCACCTGTGGTCAGCGGTTGGATGACGTTACATGTGCATGCAGAAGGGTCCAGCCTCCGTGCATATTGACAGGTTTGTTTTAGTATATAGCATACTCTAACTTGGATTTTCACCTACTTTTTATAGAATCTAGAAATTTCTAACTGTTTATATATAGACGACTAGAAGCATCGACTATTACAAATCTGTAGGTCTTTCTTTTTCCCATAATGCTTGCAGCCTCTTGTCTTTTAGATTTCCCTTTTAATGTCAACTGAAAAAAATGAATTCAGCTACCTTACAAAATCTCTTACAAATGTATCACCTTGTTGTTGGATACCTTTGTCAATTAATCACAATATCAGTATTAAACTAGAAAGGATTAAGTACGGTATATACTTTCAATTTGGCTTGAAAGGCTGCACAAGGAAACACACCATGACAAAGTTCTATTGTGTGTCTGTGTGTGCAGCTAGTTTTAAAACGAAATAACATTTCTATTGTGATCAAATAGGGTTTGTAAAGTTCAAATGCATTAATATTATTGAGCTTTTAGATCGACATTTTAGGACATTTGTTTTGAAATTGTTAGCGATACACAGTGAAAAGGTGGCCATAGACATAGCACTATTTACTGATACCTAAAATCATCTAATTACTGCTCCATGTGTGGTGTCCACCTACAGATCGGTGCCAATAAAATCTGCCTATTTCAGTTATCACACTGGACAATTGGTGGATATGTCTATGACCATCTTAAAGGGGAAGTTCAGTGCAAATACATATACTTTTCAGAATAAAGAGCAGTATTTTTTCATCCCAATGACGTTATTCTGCCAATTCAGCATTTTGTCTGTGTATAAATAAATGTAACCAAAATACTGACTTCCTGTTTGCAGGACCCCTAGTAGAAACTGTTTTTGTCTTGCCCTTGACCCAGCGCCTGGGTTGATTCAGTTGCTCAGTAGAGATCTGAGCATCTTTGACCCATCCAACAGCCAATCAGTAGAAATAACTGTTAGGAACATTCCAATTCTAACGGTCCTTCTTGCATCCTGGGAAGAAGAAGGACTGTTAGATCCTGAAATGTCAGCTCACTAATCTCAACAGCAGGGAATAGCAAAGGGTATGAAATCAACCGATTTTTCAAAATGGAAGAGAATATGTAGAATAACTATGTAGGCATTATACAAACTAACAATTTAACAAATATTGATAATTTCCACTGAACTGTCCCTTTAAATCAGAGTAACCTCTAATCAGCTGTGTATAATAAAGAGAGGAAATGATTGTTGATTAAGTCTGTAACACAGTTGAATGCAGTCAAAAGAGAGGTAATCAGTGATCAGTATGTTGGCAACACAGCTAAATGCAAACAATAGGTAATTAGCAATGACTATGCCTGTGAAACAGGTGAATGCAATCAAAAAAGGAAATTAGCGTTTATTACAATAGCATTACAGGTGAATACAATCAAGAGAGGTAATCAGTGTTAATTACATCAATGACACAGGTGAATGCAATTGAGAGAATTAATGTCTGCGACATACGTCTATTCAAGTTATATTTTTTTTAAAGTACCGTATATACTCGAGTATAAACCGAGGTTTTCAGGCTTTAAAAAAAGCCTGAAAATTACCTCGGTTTATACTCGAGTCAATGTTTCCCTACCTTGTCCGGCGGCCGCGCGATCCGCATCCTCGCTCCACAGCTTCTGCACATCCGGATGATGTCACTACCCGGCGCCGCAAAGTGAGAGGCGCGGGTAGTGACATCATCCGGATGCCAGAGGTGTGGAGGAGGATGCGGATCGTGGGCCGCCGGACAAGTTGGAGAAACATTTACTTTTTACATTTACTATTTACACAGGGACACACTTAAGGGGCAAAACATACAAATAGGAGTAAAACCTTCTTTATTTGTGCATACTTATGCACAAATATAGGAGGATTTACCCCTATTTGCAAGTATTTGCCACTTAAGATGTTAGAAAACTACAACTCCCAGCATGCAATTGCTGGGAGTTGTAGTTTTCAACACTCTTAAGTGGCAAATACTTGCAAATAGGGGTAAATCCTCTAAATTGTGCATACAGTATGCACAAATAAAGAAGGTTTTACTTATTTGTTAGTATTTGCAACTTAAGATGTTTGAAAACTACAACTCCCGCAATAAAGCATGCTTGAAGTTGTAGTTTTCAAACATCTTTAGTGGCAAATACTACCCCCTCAGTTTATACTCGTGTCAGTGTGGTTTTCCTACTTTTTTCCCTAAAACTAGGTACCTCTGTTTATACTCGGGACGGTTTATACTCGAGTATATATGGTATGCATTATAAGAAATAATATTCCACTCCCATTAACAGAAATTATGGCATTGACTGATCAATATTGATCAATATTAATATTAATTCATTCTTGAATGGAGTCAGAAAAACTGTCTATCTTCCTGCTGTCATCTCATTAAACTTATTGTACTTCCTATACAGGTAAGTATTACTAGGTAAGTCATACCTACATAGATATTTGGGCAATTAGCGTGAGCAATTCTCAAACCTGCCCACTTCCTAAACATTTGATGTCCAGGGATTTCTGGGTTTGTTTTTATTACATGATGTATATGAACAAACAGATGTTAAATCCCTTTTCAAGTCTATAGTTTTTGTATTGTGTTTATCTGAGCTTAAAGACCATTCAGAAAGACTGTTGAGGGTATTCATCACTAGGGCTGGATATTTCTATTCTTGAGATGAGGTATGCCCATTGACTATGTACATAGCAGAAAACCTACTGCTTTATTCATCTGACCCAATCACCTATATTTTGATTGACCACTTAGTATCTTCATTTTTTGCTATTAATTGTTAAAAAATGTACCCATTAAATAGTGATAACAAAAGTGATTGTTATTGCTATCAGATTATCTTGGTCTTTATAGGAGATTTTTATATTTACTGCTCTATCAGTGAAATAACTAACACACAGTGCTGCGTGACCATGGGCCTAGTAATAGACCCTTTCTGCTGGCTGTATTGTGTGTTGGCAGCAAAGGGTTCTACCATTGCCGAATAACATGGTTCTTCAAGTGAATATTGTTTAGCTTAATTGAAAAGTCATTTGTTACCATTTCTATAAATATCATGATTTGCTAAATACAAAACCTGGGGATGGTTGAATATCCTGGTCCAATGGGGGAATATTCAGTGTTGATCCCGGATATTGATCTGATGCTAAAGATCTCTGAGAATTTTTATTAATTTATTATATTTAAGTTTAAAACATAACACATATGGGGGAAAAAAACATATTACAACAAGTATACAGAAACATATGTAAATAAATCATTACCATTTCTCACCACAACATAGTTGATATAGACTGCTGGGCCTTTAATATGCACAGGTATGATGTGCCAGTTACTATGTTAGAATGGGGATCAAATTATTTCTCCAATAGGATGGGTCACACATGTAAACCATATCTCCAACCTTTATCATATCATTTATTATCATTACTGTGGGTTTATATAGATAGCCAACATCTTCCATGACCCTTTACAATTACATGTATACATTAACACCAGGCAATGTCTTTATCATTGTGGGAGAAACCAGAGTGCCCAGGGGAAACCCACACAAGCATGGGGGAAACATACAAACTCCTTGCATATGTGTCCAAGTTACATAGACCAACTTAGCAACAGATCTACTAATTGGTATTATCAATTTTGGATTGACAGATCGTGTGGCCTTTTGAAATAACTGTTCATGTCAGAAATCCTATTCAAATACCCAATCAATCTGACCAAAACATAAATTGTGCTAAATGATCACCTTCTGTGTACCAGCCCTAAAAGGGTAGTATCACCTCCATCTGTATGACTAGTATGGTCACATAATCACGGTGCATGATATAGAGAGATAGGGACCACTATTCTTACCACCCAAGAAATGTTAATAAACTACGTTTACCTTTATGGATTATTTAAACTGTGTGCAGCTTTTTCCAGAGTGCGCCAATAGCCACTTTTCGTTTATACAACATTGTGGGATATTACCTAGATTGAAGATTCACTTCCTATGGGAGGAGTAACTCACCCAAGGAAAGGGAAGATACCCCCAGAAATATTGTGATTTAACTTTCATTTGTGGAGTGATTAGCCCCCAGGGAAAAGGGAGTTTGGTTCTGCTGCACCCCCAGTATCTTTCTCAATGTCTAACCCCTTCATATGTGCACCAAACATCTGGAAATTTATTTTACTACTGTTAAAAGTATCACCATTTTGGGGTAGTTCTCATTCAGACCGCAGCCACATTTTTGCACCTCTTATTGAATAAGCCTATAAATGTTTAAAAAGGAACCTTTCTAATAATAGCAACAGGGAGGAATGTTTGGGTTAAGTTGTGTCCTGAGTATTATGTATTTATCTGTATGCTCTAATCACTAATCATCTTCTATAAGTTGTTTTTGGATCCATATATCTCTAGCTCTTTGGGTAGGGTCCTCTTACCTATTGTATCACGGTAATGCTGTAACTAACTCATCCCTCTGTGTACTTATATTATGTATTACCTGTTTATGTAATATGCATGACTTTGCATAATATGTATATGTATGACTATGTAATTATAAAGTGGAATGGAAGATGTTGGTGCTAAATAAATCCATAATAATAACAATATGTATAGTGCTATGATGCAAATTAACAAATACGGTATGATGACTTTCAGAGCATCTGTTGTCATATTTTAGTTTTTACAGTATAGAACAGATGGCATTAAGCATTGAAACTAATGTGCAAGTACAGCAACAGAAAATATGTAATTTCAAACAGTTATTGCCTAATAGCCGACCGAGCATGGATATGAAAATGATAGAACAATATTTTTATCAGTAATTGATGTTGTACCATAATGCAATATACCAGAAGATATATTTGACAGTGGGGAATAGAACATTGGGGAGGGCTCAGAAAATAAGGAAGCAAAAACATTATATTGACAAAACAAGGTCTAATAAATCTGCAGGAGAGTGGATAATATAATAGGAGCACCTATCAAAATAATTCAGATGAGAAAAATGACATCTAGAAAATATTGAGTAGAGTCCTGCTTTCGAAACAAACCTGGTTTTGATTAGAGATGGGATCCGGGTCTGACACAGAACCCTCGAAAATAGGATCGGAGACCACTTTCGAGTTTCTGCTCGTATTTTCAAAAATCCTCGAAAATACAATCAGAAACTCGAAAGTGGTCTCCGATCCTATTTTCGAGGATTTTCCAACGTTCAAAGATATTTTCAATAATTTTCGAAAATAGCTCTGTACATTCAAAAATCTTTGAAAATTTGTTCTGTTTTCGGAACTTCGGTTTTCCCGAGATCCGGTAATCTGAAAACTGAAAGAGACTATGTATTTTCGCCCATCTCTAGTTTTGAGTTTGGAAATGTCAGAGCCCGGTTTGAAAAAAGATCTGAATTTTCAAAACTTTCAAATCTCAGTGAAAATTAAATTGAAAAAGTTATGTTTGAAAATCAAAAATTTTTTAAATTTACGATTCAAATAGGTTCAATTAATAATAGGTTCTGCGGAAGAGCTGTCAGATTGAAACTCGCCAGTTTTATTCATCTCCACAATACAAACACCTTTTTACACAATCTTTATTTTTTGATTAAAAAAACAGCCTGCTGGTGTTTGTTATTGATGTTTTGGGGTGATCAGCTGATCTCGTCACACCCTTTTCTCCTTGCCATCCCCTTATTAGCCTACAGCTTGGATCAAATCTATGTCTATAGCTAAACCTCTGAATCACTAGGAAATCATCCTATGTGTGTCTCATTTAAATAGAAAATCTTGATTCCCCTATTTTAGCATTTCAATTGCAGTTATATTGTATTGCTAATGCATTAGATCAGCTTTCTGTAAACAAATTAATTTGGCTATTCTGCTTACAAATCTTTTTTAGTGAGACATTTTGTCTTTTTTGTGTTTTTGCATAGAAAATAGACCTGATTAAATGCATATTCCATTTTTTTTTTCAATTTCATTTTCATTATTTAGAGTATCTCCCAATTTATTTGCACTGCTTGCATTATGCTTGACATCTGATTTTCTATTTAAGAAAGTACATTTGTTTGATTACATGCTATCAGCAGTGTTGGAATGAGATATGGGGACCCATCCTCCTTTAAATATATGATATAAGGATGAAAGATCACAATTTGTTTTATTCAGTGTATGGAGAAATAACAGGCAGGTCAAACTAATACCCCTATAGTGTATAATTACCGTATTTAATAAAACAACACCATTCTTTAACCAAGAAACATGTCTAGTGGAACCGAAGATTTAGCAGATGGCGTTTCCTTGTCAGATCATGTTTACTTTAGCGATTACAATCGGAATATTGATTGCAATTTATCGTCCCAGGTTGTTAGAACATTGCTCCAATTTTGAGAGTTAAGTTTGCATATGGCCCACATTCCTTAAGTGGGCATGCTACAAAAAATGTATTTCTGCATTGGGCAGAAATGAAAAAAGGCCTAAGTTTTCAAGACTTTTAACAGCAGCAGATGGCCCTGTTTTTAACCCATGCAAAGGGTTCATATATGGGAATGGAATATGAATGATTACATTGCAATGTTGTAAGTAGAAAACAGCCATAAACACAAAGCAAATGTCCAATTAAGGCAGTAGAAATAAACAACTATGTGTGTTTTTATAGTTTAAAATATAGTAGTTTAGGTGCAATTACCAAAATTACCTGATTTACCCATTATATATGTAATCTGAATATATTAATGACAAATTCATTCTGCAGATCAACCATTACTATATAAGGATTTACTCAGGGAAGTCTCTTTTTAGTCATCATCTACATATATTGCACCTCCCTACACCACAGTACTACTTAAAAAGGCCATACGATGCAATTACGATTGCATGTGTACAGGCAGATTCCACAAAAAGTGATTTTCTTTTTTATTCAATTGACTGCCAAATGCAGTTTTTTCACGAAATTGTTTTTTTTTTTGTAATTGAGCAACGAAAAGGGATTACCGTTATATTTATTGTAGAATCGATTGTACAACTATATGGAGGGAATATATCATAACTGCATATATTTCAGGAACCTGAGCCCATAGAAAGGTGAGAGACGTCTCATTTTAATTAACTCTTTGGATCTAGCAATATGATTAAAGTTGTTTTTGGGGTGAACATTTCCTTTAACAAAGTATGCAAGATAAACCCATCTAGTTTACTCACTTGATACCTGTGTACTGTATTACTGTGTACTGTATCAAAACAGGATAATAGCAACGGCTTACGTAGGGCGTTGAATTGGCTATCTATTTGATCGATAGTTAAGCATTACCAAATGTTTTTTTTTTATAAAATTTTCCTTTAATTTTCCTGTTAATAGGATTTACTTTACATTCTTTTAAGGATTAAACATGAACAAAAGTGAGCTGCAACATACGTACCAAGCAAAATAGTCTTTATTGATCTTGAAGTAAAAAACATTCACGGCTCCAAGCAGATAGGAAACATGGAGACAAACAAGGAGAGGAGCGTGGTATGGGTGAGGCATCGCCTTACGCGTTTCGTGACATACAAGTCACTTCCTCAGAGGTTCTTTCTAGTTGTACTAAAATTCTTCAAATTTCTGGATTTGCTTTCTTAGAAAATAACTTTGCACTTGGGGATGAATTGTCCATTTTATAAAATCCCTAATTTTAATTAACATTCAACATTATCTGTGGGGAGCATTTGTTTTGACATAGGATTGTGTGTGTAATTTTCCTTATATTGTGCCCTGTGGGACACAGTGATGTGCTGTAGTATACATTATGAAGCTAATACACTGATATACTTCCTGAAGACATCACAAACTGATTTAAGCAATTCTACCTTAAACAATAAAAGACATTTAAGCATTTAGAGACAAATAAATTTGTAGCACTCTGTTATTAGGTACTTAATATCCTAAATCATATTAAATAATCGACATATGCAGCCAGCTCTCTAATCATTTCAGGTAATAAATGAATCTTTCATGTTTGAAATGAAATTCACAATTGTACTGCCAGCGATTCATGCAATCATCAACATAATTATACTTGGTAATGGCAGGAGCCATGCTGCGGATAATATATACAGATCTTGTACCTCATCTGCACAGTATACATGACTTTGTAAGACAGTTTTCACTGAGTGAATCTGATTTAATCAGTTTTTCTGCTTAATTTACGGTACCAGATGCTTATGTGAGTCTCCACATTCATTTTTCATTGTGGAAAAATCCCTGTAAGGGACAATGTAGCCGAGTAAAACATAAAGGATGGAAACATTAATGTGACAAGGAAACAAGCTTAAAGGAACAACACCAGCTTCTCCATAAAGTGACACATTAATAAAAATGATGAGTAACATCATTCTAAACAGCCCACACAATGCATTCTCACTCTTCAGCACAACCTACGGACAGCAACCTAAAGCCCACAGTGGCACAGATCATTAAACTAGGGTAATGACAACAAAAAATTAAGGTTTTCAGTTTTTAAATTATTATGATTTAAAAAGATGTAATTGTTAGCATAGAAAACCAAATACAACCATTAAAAAGGGCATGTCCACCCCCAAAACTAAAATTTAACCTACTACTGGCCTCACTGTGTAGTGTTTAAAAATCCTTACCTTACCCCTCTGCTCCTAACGGTTCTCCTGTAATGTCTCTTCAAAGTCCCAGAAATTAAAGGGGAACTGTGGTCTTCCATTTTGTATGTGCCTTATGGAGGCAGCCATTGATCACCTGATCATCTGGCCGCCGCCTTTACTGCTGGGAAATTCTAATTAACATACCAGAAATGCAAAATTAAATTATAATTCCCCAGAAGTCTCTTTACCCTTATTTGCATAATGAGCAAGGGAGTTGTGGGGAAAACTCTCCCTAACTCGCTTGACTCCTTGTAAATCTTATTTTTCAAAGCCCAGAATGAATAAAAGCTATATGTTTACACATGAATACCAAAACGAAATAAAGGCAGTGGTATGCACTATATTTGATTGCTTTTATAAAATATGCCTGTATATATTTGAACTATTTTAGAAGGTATTTGTCAAGAAAAAAAAAAAATCAGATTTCTGACCCAATAATTAAAAAAATGATAAGAAAAATAAATATTTTTTAGCCCTTCTCTCTAATATAACATAAATAGAGAACTACATGGCAGTAGTGCTGTTTTAATACTTGTCACCAAATACAGAGGATCTAAGGTTCACCAGGACTGAATGTAGCTCATGAAGCCTACCCAGCCAGGTATATACTAGTCTAACAGCTATCTTTTGTAGCCCTTATACCTAACTACAACTTATCAGTACAGCAGCTAATCCAACACTAGGCTGCAATTAAGATCTCTTGCATTTTATAGTGTCTCCCATACACACCTTTAAAATCTAATTGGTCTAATTAAAATCTTGAATCTGATTGGATCGAGGGTATTGGACCAATCAGATTTAGGGGTGGGGTATAGGATTGGTCCAATACCCAAGATCCAATCAGATTCAAGATTTAAATCAGACCAATCAGATTTTAAAGGTGTGTTTGAGAGACACTATAAAATGCAAGAGAGCTAAATTGCAGCTTAGTTTGGCTTAGCAACTATACTGATAAGTTGTAGTCTTGTATTTAGGCATAAAGGCTACAACAGTTGACTGTTGGTCTAGTATATATCTGGCTGGGTAGGCTCAACGAGCTCCCTTCCGCTCTGGTGAGCCTTAGGGCCCTATTTACAAAAGATCGGTATCGTTATCGTAAAATACAGATCGTTATCGTAAAATAACAACCGTTATTTAACTATAACAACCAGTATTTACCGATATCGCTAAATACCGGTAAATAACGGTCATTATTTTACTATAACGATCGGTATTTTACGATAACAATACCGATCTTTTTTAAATAGGGCCCTTAGTTCCTCATTATTTGGTAATAAGTATTAAAACAGCACTACTGCTGGATAATTCTCTATTTATGTTATTTTAGAGCAGGCCCTATCAAAAAATCTTTATATCTTACTTTTTTTTAATTAATGAACTAGAAAATTGATTTTCTTTTTTTTCTGGTCAAATTCCTTTATATATATATTTATAAAACCAATCAAATATATTGCATACCACTGCCTATATCTATATATATATATTTAGTATTAATGTGTAAACATATAGCTTTTATTCATTCTGGGCTTTGAAAAATAAGATTTACAAGGAGTCAAGCAAGTTAGGGAGAGTTTTCCCCACAACTCCCTTGCTCATTATGCAAATAAGGGAAAAGAGACTTCTGGGGAATTATAATTTGATTTTGCATTTCTGGTATGTTAATTAGAATTTCCCAGCAGATAAGACAACAGTGAGCATGCTCCAACCCTAAACCAAGGCAGCGGTCAGATGATCAGGTGATCAATGGCTGCCTCCATAAGGCACATACAAAATGGAAGACCACAGTTCCCCTTTAAAGAGTAGGAGCCATTTCTGGTGTAATTTGTTTCCGCCTCCTATTCCTTGTCGAGGTTTCTATGAGGGCAAGCATGCTCAGTAATCACTATGAGGCAGCATTGAAA
Organism: Hymenochirus boettgeri; assembly: GCA_019447015.1. Classification (NCBI taxonomy): domain Eukaryota; kingdom Metazoa; phylum Chordata; class Amphibia; order Anura; family Pipidae; genus Hymenochirus; species Hymenochirus boettgeri. Next base: position 99,198,111 of record CM033470.1, on the reverse strand, counting down.
GAGGGAATTTCCCATCATGCAATTCACATGATTTGCATGAACACTGTCTCCATTCTAGTTATAGCAAACCTACACCTAGCAGAAGATATTTCAGATTGTATATCTAAAGATAACAATTTTTTTCAGTATTGATGTCCTTTTATACCTGTTACCTTAAAGGAAATGTGCAGAAAGTGCTTGCAATAAACTTCCATTTTGTTGCAACATTTGAAAGGTCTTTTTACTTATGTGCGTCCTGCCACGTGAATGGCGGCAAGTTGCTGCTATTCCAGTGGATTATCCAATCACTTTCTGTGTAATGAGGTGTCCAAGTTGGGTTTCCTGGCTATGCAGTGCTCTGGGGCAATAGAGAAATAAGTTCCCTGCTCAGCACAGGAATAAACTGCGATTTTGCATTTCTAAGCATATTTCTATTTTATAATAAGCTTATATTGTAAGCGGATATATATTTAGTGATCAGATCATCTCATTATTGGGGGATGCTTATAATAAATGTAAGTAGCAGGGCTGCACTAATTACAACCTGGTTGTATTTACACTGCATGTTTTCAATATACAACCCCTATCCTATACATTCCCTATCTGCTCTCTGCTGTTTGAGAGTGCTCGTCAGGGAATGGTGAAACTAGCAGTGCAACTACATAGGCACTTGGGTTAGTTACTATCATGCACGCTGTTCTGCCAAAGGAAAGCAATTACAAGCTCTGTAACAAAAACACTATCTTTATCATTTATCTGTTTTACCAACATATATGTGCAGTTTATAGACTGCTATACAACAACACCATAGGTATTGAATCCCAGGAGCTTCACAACATTCATTTCTGCAGCCCAACTAAATAACCAGCCATCTACTTGCAAATCTCTAACCTAACTACAAAGGCAAGACCTAATGATTAGAAACTGAGCTGCTCTGAAGATTTCATGCTGTTTTATAGTGTCTCATAAACACACCCCCAAAATCTGATTTGTCTAGATACAATCTTAAATCTAATTGGATCTTGGATGTTGGACCAATCAGATATTGGGGGTGGGTGTAAGAGTCACTACAAATAGTGAATGTTTAGCACGGAGAGCTAGTTTCAGTTTTGCACTGGGATATAAGCTTATTGAGTGATTCTGGCTGGGTAGCTTGAATGGGCAGCCCTTAGTTCAGATGGCTCGCAATTTAGTTCTCAGTATATAAGATTAAAAAAACCCAGTAAAAGTATGATTTGTTATCCCAACTAAATACTCAAGAGGAGGTCTGAGTAACAGAGCTATTGATGTGTTGGAATGTCTGGTTCCAATATTTTACCAGTAATAACCTCCAGTAATTGAACAGAGAGAGATGATTGCAAACCAGTCTAGAGAGCAACATGGTAATTAAAGGGATATCAGAAACACATGCAGCAAAGCTGAGTCTGCATAAATTCAAGTGTAAAAGTAACCAGTCTGCAATAAATGCAGCTCTGCTTGTAACAAGTGTTGTGTCTTACTATAGAGCAAACAGCAGTGATCAGCACTTCATTCCAAGCAAGGAAATGCCTGTGCAGCATTCAAAAGTTTCAGACCTGTGAGTGCCTTCGTATTTTTGTGTGTATATATATATATATATACCATTGATAAACTGATTCAATCTGACATCAACATGCTACTTGCACACAACAATATCAGATCATGTAGTTCTGATGACTATAGAAGGAGGGAATGGGTTAATGTAAAATCCCAGAATCCCAGGTGGCACTTGCAAATCAGTTGCTTAGATTCTGCATGTTTAATTAATAAATGGAGAAAGGGCTATTTTAACCATTATGCAATACCCTTCTGATTGGTGGACATATCTCCATAGACTACAAGCACACTGCCCACTATAGGAGGAGAGAAATCAATTGCTACACCCATAAGAAACACAAAAATGAAAATAACTTGATAACTGTTCCAAAAAAATAATGAAAGTATATGGCAAAAGTACACAGGATAGCATTCCCTACACTACAGCAAAAAATAGTTTTGGGGGTGGACATGCCCTTTAAGCTATTAAATAGCAAACTGGGTTTTTTTTTTTGGGGGGGGGGGTCAAAGCTACTCTGGATAAAGTTTTTCTTCCTGTAGGCCAGGAAAGCTTTATTGCAAAACTACCACAATCCATTACACAATGTATAACAATAGCTTTCATAAAACCATGTGATTTGCTAAATGGCCACCCTCCCACGAAGCAACCATTGATTTAAATTATAACACCCCCCCCAAAGAAAATCCAATTTCTGCATGTCCCCTTCTCCACTTGCTCAATCCAAACCAGATTTTATGCAACAGGCCTTTGATACAAATATATAAAGATGCAAAATTGTAATTGTAATCTCTAACCTTCAACTGTAAAAATCATAAATTTCATGGGAAAATCAAGGTTTCTGACAGAATTTTGTCAGTTTCATGATGATAAAATGTTGCAATTAAACCAGTAATTTCGGGACAGGTTGCAGATTATTATAATGTATGCATTTACTGTTTGAAATTTGTAATTATTTTTCAACATGTATTTTCCTTCATTTATTTACAATCATTGGCATTATCACTTCCTCTGTTCTATTTAAAAAAAAAAAAGGTTACAAAAAAGAAAAAATGTTAAGAGTCCTTGTAGTTGTCAGAGTTTATATGCATTGGTATGAGACTATTTCTCTTTCTCAAAGAATAGGTAGATATTAATAAAAGACCCATTGGATCTTGGTCTTTTTTTACAGACATTGTGTAATTGAACTGATACTAATTGGAACTATGGAGTTTCCTGTTAGATGCTTTAATAGCTACAGTCTTTTGCTATTTTAAGAAGAGCTTTCCATTGTAGATATTATAAGCAGTGTGAAAATTGTCTAATGTTACTTTATGTATTTATAAATGGCATTTTGATGTTTTTTGAATTACATGTTTTTTTCACATAATGTTGTTCATCTTCAAAATAATAAATACTGCTTAGTTTCTACATGATTCCATGTAAAAATTAAAGGGCATGTCCGTTTTCCTACAAAAAATGTATAAAAAATGTAAACTTAAGCTAAACACCCACAAATCCTAGAGATCACTAGGTTAAAAATGCTCCCAGATTCTCCTAAATATACTTACCTGCACCCAATTCCTTGCTAGCTCTCATTTACTTCCCAGTAGCAGAATTTCAGGGAGAGCCGTGATGTCACGGCCAATTACTGGCAGATGTTTCTAGTCCAGCCTCTTCTGCTGCTGCTAGTGCACGGAAATTGCACATAGCTGCAGCAGAATAGAAGTGAGGGATCGGGTGCTGGTAAGTATACTTAGGAGCATCTAGCAGAATATATATTATTGGAAGACGTCTAGGTTTTGGGGGGTGATTAACTGTGACAGGAAAGCAGCACATTGTGTCAGTTTATCCACCTATGAAGACATGAAATAGGCAACTGGAAATTTTAATATCTTCTTTTAATTTTCTTTCTGAGCAAATTCAACCTTCTCTCTATTTCTTGTACAAATGATCTTTTCTGTTTTATTAACAATCCAGAATTTGCCTCAAATGTCATTTGTCTTTAGGCTCCATAATGTGAATTTTCCTTCTGTGTGCCTTGCATCAATAATTTATGTCTTTTGACATACATTACATGATTACAAAAAAACCTACATGAAGTCATTAATTGGAGTTATACTTCATTAGTTTTGCTTTATGAGAAATGCTAAAATCTGAAAATATTACTCTGACTTCCGAAATACCCTGAGTATCTTTTACTAATTACATGACAACTACACTAATACATTTAAGATTTTTAAATAAAACAAATGAGAATACAAGCAATCATTGAGGAATTCTATTAATGGATTGTAAATCTCCGTTTACAAATAAAGTGTAAAGAATCAGCTTGAGGACAGAGGTACTTACTAGGTACGCTTTAGGTGGAGGTTAAAGTCCAAGCAAAGGTAGCATTGGGATCAGGGGAATAGCTGGAAACTGGATGCAGGTAGGTGACTGACAAAGGAGTGGATAGATGTATTAACTGGATACCGGATGCAGGCAGAAGTAAGTAGTTGGAGGCTGAGACAGAAACTGAATACTGGATGCAGGTAGGTAGACTGGATACCTGATGCAGGCAAGGTAAGTAGCTGTATACTGGATACAGGCAAGGTAAGTAGCTGGATACTGGAAACAGGCTAGACAAGTAACTGGATACAGGCAAGCTAAGCATCTGGATACTGGACACAGGCAAGGTAAGTAATTCCAGCAGCGCAGCCGCTGGTGAATAGCTTTCTGTGCGTAATGAGAGGCAGCCAATCACAGACTCGGCTGCCGTCAATGGAGAGCACCGCGGGAACAAGGGTCAGTAAATAACGTTCTGATCTGTTTTTTTAAGAGATGACTGGAGGTTAGGGGTGGGCAGGAGGCATCTACAATATGACCAAAGGGTTTCACAATAGGTGCAACAGCAGCAAACGATAGATAAGGATAATGGGAGGGGGGGCTCCCCTATGCATGTCACTGTGCTTACTTAGGTTAAGAAAATAGCAGGGACCGGATGACTCACATACCTCCTACACTTCACTTTTTGGAACTTTAGACAGACACTACAGGAGAACCATAAGGAGCAGAGATGTAAGGTAAAAATTTTTTAACACTACACAGTTGGGCAATTAGTGGGTTAAATTTTAGTTTTGGAGGTCGTCATGCCCTTTAAGAAGATAATATATAGGCAGGATCATATTTGCTGGATTCTATGAGTAATAATCTAATTATTTAAAACAATATTTTTTTGTGCTTAGATTTCTACTTACCACCAATTATTTTTCTCTATGATGGATTGTTCTATCACCAGAGTTAGGGGACCACTATGGGGGCACCTTTTACTCTCCCACATATGTAATCATGTTTATGGACTGGTGGAAGCAGTCTTTGGAAATGGTAATACTTCTGTGGTATGGTATTAATGAATTAATGTTTATGTGAGAAGTAATTAAAGATCATTTATGCTCCTTTGGGAATGATCTAAATATTAATCGGGTTAATGTTTCCTTGACGATACAACATGAATCAGTGAAAATTATTTTTTATCAAATTAACATTAAAAAGCAAATTTGTCTTTACGATGTGATGAGTCCTTTATTTTTAAGAAACCATGTTGGGAACATTATATTGCAAGTGAACAGCTGCTATTAGACTTAAACTAAAAAAGGCATCCAATACAGTTAATATATCCATCTAGATGCAAATTTTAGACTGCAGGCAAACCATGCAAAATAGGGTTTGTCGTAAGGCTTGATGTATATAAGGGGATGACCAATTGAAATAGTTACTCCAGGTAAAATAAGATTTCTGAAACCAATAATTTACATTTTGTTACAGAATACAGTGTAAACTTTTAAGTAGAGATGGGATCCGAGTCTGACTCGGATCCGGATCAAACACGGAACCCCTCGGTTCCGATATCCGAATGATCCGTCCGAATCGTCCAGATTTCAGAACTGTGGAGCCTATTTTTGAAAATAGCCTCAAACGTTCGATAATCCTCGAAAATACGATTGGAAACTCAAAAGTAGTCTCCGGTTGTATTTTCGAGGCTTATCGAATGTTTGAGGCTATTTTCGATAATTCTCGAAAATTGCCTCGAACATTAGATAAAAATTTTAAATTTGTTTCATTTTTGGATCTTTGGGATTTTCCAAAAACAGAATGAAACTGGTGAGATTCGGCCACCTCTACTTTTAAGCTGCCTGCAAGTTATTGAAAGAGAACTTCCCTATTTGTTATAATATTCCAACTTTAGAAAAAGCCCTTTGTAACCCTAATATAAGAAAAATGTGCCCATGCTAGTACTAGTACAGTATTAAGTATGGTCGATAGCCCTTCAATAGCCAAGTGCAATGCGTATAGAATACAGAGTCCATCAGGACCTGTCAGAGGACGAGGTGGAGGAGCCAGCGAGTGGGTACATTTCTTTTCTTCTTTCCCAGCTCCTGCAGGTTTTATTGAAAAACGAGAGGTAAGACACAGTTCCTTTACCTCCTGTTCTTCAGTAAAATGAATGCCTTTTTTTTCCAGTGGAGATATCATTTAATATATCTACACAGGGTTATGTAATATTAGGTACTGTAATATTTATATAAATATATAAGAAAGCTCTTAACTCCATCCAGGATCATCTTTGTATTTGGGAGTGATTATGAGATAGAGTCTTTGTCTGTTTGGAAAATAAAGATTGTTCTTATGGGAAGAGTGATCTCTCCTTTTCCTTTATATGTATTCCTGGTTTCTTGTATTCCTGGACCCGCACTCCTACTGTTACAATTGGCTTGCAGGATCACATTTCTTTTTCTACTGAAATAACTAGTTACATTCATTTTATTGCATGATAGTTTGATGATATGACCATGACCCATGGGTCATTGTCCAGCAAATATTATCAGGCTGGAAGCTTATTAAAGGACGATGTTTGAGACATCTCTCAGAGGTCAATATACCACATACATTTTTTCAAATAAACCAGAAATTTACACAATCGCTTGGGGCGAATGGTTGGTTGGAGCGAAGAATTTGCAGGTGTGTAACCAGCCTTACTCCTACTGATTTTCGCTTTATTTCTTACTTTATCCCTATCTTTGCACATAATTGCTACTATTCTCACATGGAAAATAAAGGTCCAATGTTTGCACTTAATTAATTTCCCCAATAAGTTGTGTGTAAATAAACCTAGTTTGTATTCATTGTTCTCATGTTATAGATATTGCAAATCAGCATGCAAAAGGGAGGCAATAAAATCTACTCAAGAATTGGAGGAATCTTTTGAGCAATAAATCCTATGAAATACAGACTTAGAACAGACTGCTGTAAGGAGACATAAATATCAATGATCTAAACATCATATACAATAACATATATTAAATTATGCAATAACCTGGCTGACACTCACTCTTTCAGTTACATTCATTAGAATATAGACACATTCTGAATTAGATATCTTCTGATCAATAGTTAACCTTAAAACAAATATTTCGAAATGCTCAGGAATATTGACACAAGCCCATTCGCAAGGGAGCAGCACTCTTAGAATATACACAGTATTGCAACGTTTCGGGTTACCTTGATCCTTTGTCAAGCCAACAAGAACAAATGCATGTGTTTTCTTTTATCCTCTTAGATACCACGCCATCTAGTGGCCAATAATGTAACATAGTAACAACATTAAAAATACATGTTACCGTACCTCATTTTCAATTCACACTTAAATATACATTTAAAGACACTTCTTCTATAACAAAGACCTCACATTATACTCTTTGTTTAGACCCTTTTGTTGAAGGCTATCTAATTTAGATCAGATCCATCTAGCTTCACAGGTAAGTAGATCTCTCTTTCTGTCACCACCCCTCCTAGTTACATGGTCCAAGAACTGAAACCTGAACTGGGATAACAAGTGCATTTTTCTTTATTAAAATGCTCTGCAATGGACTGTTCATTTAGACGAACCTTCAGTTGTCTTCATGGCTGCCCTGCATAAATTTTGCCACATGGGTATTTCAATGTATTTTAATGCAAACACCACATATGATGTTATACATGTGCCTTTTATCTTAAATGTTGTACCTTTTGTTGAGTGGTATATTGTTTCCCCTTTGATAGAATTATAACTGTGAGAATAAGATGAACAAGGGAAGGTTCCTTCTTTTTCTTGACCTGTTAATCTCACCTGTGTACTACCTTTTCAGGGCCCAGGTCAGCTTTTACCAATTGGTCCCTTATTGAGCATGATCTTTTGTAAGGTATTAAAGGGAGTTCTTTAAATGACAGAATACCAGTAAGCACTCAAAGGGAAATATTTATAAAGGCACGGTATCACTTTTTAGCGATGCCATGCCTTTAACGATCGGTTCGTTAGTGATACTAGATTTATGCTCCCATAGACTACCCTTGTGGTATTTTACTACCTCAAGGTATTCTATGACCGAGCATTCGTTAATTAACTAACACTCAGTGTAAATGTATGATCGCAGCCGTATAACGCAGTATCGCCCACAATTCCCCAATGCTTTCTAACAATGCTAGACAATTTTTGAGACAAGCCATTATATCAAGTTACATCTTATATATCTTACCTACTTTTTCTTAATAGCTCTCTTGGATAACTATTCCAGAATTTTTCCTCCAACTCATCCAACCTCTGTTGTACTTTATCTGTGACAATCCTCTTTAGTCTCTCATACATGGATGAGGAATCCAATAAGGTATTTTTGTCTGTGACCAATTTTCCAGCATCCAACGTTACCCTTGAATCTAAAAAAAAAAAGATAGACTTTCTATCCACTTTAATTGTGAAATTAAGTATACCACTACCATTAAAATACTTATAAAAGACTATCAAAGCATCATAGGGTCCTTCCCACACTGTGAACACATTATCTATGTAACAATACTACATTTTACAATACTTCTTAAAAGCAGTATTGGTATATACATACTACTGTTCAAATTCATTGATGTAAATGTTTACATATGTAGGGGCTTCATTAGAACCGATGGCCGTACCATTTAATTTGTGTCCTGAAACAGAAAGTATGGGCCATATTTATAAAGCCACGGTATTGCTTCTTAGCGATTAGTGGCTTTAACAATCGGTATTGTAAATCTACAACTGTTAAACTGATTGGAGATTAACGATCGGTTTAACGATCATAAATTTACGACACCGGTCGCAAATTTACGATACAGATCGCAAATCTACAATAACGAAATCGTAGATTTACAATCCCCACAGAATACCATTGCGGCTAAAAAGCGATATGTCCTTTTCAAGACCATATTTAATCATTTCAAAAATAAAACCACATTTAGTACCATCTAATAAGCCCAATAGTGCATTGACCCCAGTAAACAAAGTCACCACCTATAGCTACATTTTTATATCACAAGCTAGGGCTGCCTCTACCATGAGATGACAGGCATACTATGGGTGTAAGTGAAAAACTACTTATTCTACCACTACTTTAACCTGCACAGATCTATACCATGAATCGGAAGTGTGGGTATGTTACGCCTCAGGGATTTCCTTGTCCAGGAGACTTATGCATGTGCCGGCACACACATCACAATCAGACTGGCGTCCCGTGTGCGCACTGATGTTGCCGCACGGGTGTGGGCGACATGGGTCCCGACCTCCTCCTGGACCTATGGGGAGATCCAGACGTCTTCTTGCACACACGCGCATCATGGGATGATGATGCGGCTGGACCTATTTAAGCCCTCCTTCCTGTTCTGGCTCTTGCTTCCAGTTCAGTGTTGTTTGCTCTGTTCTTAAAGGGAAAGTTCATTTCCCTTTAATTCTACATATTCTACATATTCTCTCCTATTTTGAAAAATCAGTTGATTTCATAACCTTTGCTGTTCCCTGCTGTTGACATTATTGAGCTGCCATTTCAGATTCTAACGGTCCTTCTTCTTTCCAGGATGCACCACTTCCTTAAATGTTCCTAATAGTAATTTCTACTGATTGGCCAGTAGTTGCTCAGATCTCTACCGAGCAACTAAATCAACCCAGGCGCTTGGTCAAGGGCAAGACCATAATGGTCTCAATTAGGGGGTCCTACAAACAGGAAGTTGGTATTTCAGTTGTATTTATTTATAAACAGACAAAATGCTGAATGGGCAGGTTAAGGTCACTGGAATGGAAAAATACTGCTCTTTTTTCTTAAAAGCATATGTATTTGCACTAAACTTCCCCTTTAAGCCTTGCTTTATGCTTATTTGTTATCCTTCTGATTCCTGTTCCATATTCTATTATCCATATAAGCCTGCTTATTCCTGTTACCAGTTGAGCCTTGGTCTCCATATCTGCCAGTTTGCACCTGTTAATAGTTCAGTCTTGGTTTCCATATCTGCCAGTTTGCTCCTGCTCTTGGTACATCATTTTCTCTATACCTGCTATCTGATTACCTCCAGCCAGTCTCATTTATTGGTTCCTGTTTGCCGCACAACATCCTCACCATCAGAGACTCTGGGGAAGACCGGCAGGTACTTAGGCTCCGCATCCAGATGGGTTCCCATAAGAGTCTTTTCCAGAAGAAATATTTTTTTGACTATAGTTACCCTTTAAAAATGGCTGCCATGAAAATGGAAGGGTAGGTCAGTAGGTGTGTGTACCTGGATCAGGTTGGAAGTTAAAAAGCAAACTTTTTTGACTATTGATCAAAATTAGTTAATTTTTTTACTTTAGTTACTCTTTAAGTATGGCTGCCACAGTAATGAATAAGTAGATCAGTAGGTGTGTGCACCTGTGTCAGGTTTGGGGTTATAAAAAAAAAACTTTGTTGATGATTAGTCAAAATTGTTTTTTTACTATAGTTACCTTTTAAATATGGCTGCCATGAAAATGGAAGGGTAGATCAAAACAAACTTTTTTGATGATTGGTCAAAATTAGTTTTTTTAATTTTAGTTACCCTTTAGGTATGGCTGCAACAGTAATGATGGGGTAGGCCTGTAGGTGTGTTTACCTGTATCATGTTGAGGGCAAAAAAAACAAACTTTTTTGATTATTGATCAAAATTGTTTTTTACTATAGTTACCCTTAAAATATGGCTGCCATGAAAATGGAAGGGTATGGCATGTGTACCTGGATCAGGTTGGAAGTTAAAAAAAACAAACCTTTTTGATTATTGATCAAAAAAATTTACTTTAGTTACCCTTTAGGTATGGCTGCCACAGTAATCGATAAGTAAATCAGCAGGTGTGTGTACCTGTGTCGGGTTAGGGGTTAAAAAAAACAAACTTTGTTGATGATTAGTCAAAATAGTTTTTTGACTATAGTTACCCTTTAAATATGGCTGCCATGAAATGAAAAGGTAGGTCCGTAGGCGTGTGTACCTGGATCAGGTTAGAAGTTAAAAAAACAAACCTTTTTGATTATTGATCAAAAAAAATTTGACTTTAGTTACCATACTCCCCCTTCACAAGAATAAATAAATACCCAAAACCAGTGTATAAAAACAGATAAAACCATCACCTAAAATGTCTCATACAATTATGTAGAGATAATTGTAATTGTATGAGACATTTTAGGTGATGGTTTTATCTGTTTTTATATACACTGGTTTTGGGTATTTATTTATTCTTGTGAAGGGGGAGTATTGGGTTAACCAGTTGATATTTTGTTATTTATACATAAAGATGGCCAAAACTGCAGGGTTTTGTTCCGTTTTCTGGTTTTTGGATCTCATGAAAATCACAAAGATCCGAAAATCCAAAAACGGAACTTAAATTTCGGACTTCATAGCGTGTTTTCGAAAGTTTGAGCTTTTTTCAAATGTTCGATAATTCTCGAAAATATGATGGAAAACTATTCGTATTTTTGAGCATTATCGATCCTTCGAGAAAAGCTCAAACTTTCAGTAAAAATCAAAAACGCGCTCCGAAATCCGAACGATCCGTTCGGTTCTGGACGGAACATTCGGATTTCAGAACCGGGGGGTTCCATGTTCCATCCCATCTCTATTTATACACATAGGGAAGCCAAGGCCTTTTTTTTTTTAAATGGTTGTTGTATGATTTTGGGGAAACATAAAAAAATACTAATAATGTAAATCACAGTATCACAAAGAAATTGAGAAACAAAGACAACAAGATTTTCATAATGTAGATTTATACAAAGAAACAGGCAACAGGATTGTGATAATATACAAATAAACACAGAATTAGACAACAGGATTGTGATAATGTACAATTATACACAGAAACAGGCAACAGGATTGTGATAATGTACAATTATACACAGAAACAGGCAACAGGATTGTGATAATATACAAATAAACACAGAAACAGGCAACAGGATTGTGATCATGTACAATTATACACAGAAACAGGCAACAGGATTGTGATAATGTACAATTATACACAGAAACAGGCAACAGGATTGTGATAATGTACAATTATACACAGAAACAGGCACAGGATTGTGATAATGTAGAATTATACACAGAAACAGGCAACAGGATTGTATAATATGAATTATACACAGAAACAGGCACAGGTGATGATAATGTACATTATACACAGAAAACAGGCAACAGGATTGTGATCGTAGAATTATACACAGAAACAGGCAACAGGATTGTGATCATGTAGAATTATACACAGAAAACAGAGCAACATGATTGTGATAATGTACATATACACAGAAACAGGCAACAGGATTGTGATAATGTACAATTATACACAGAAAAACAGATCATGTTCAGGATTGGTGATATGTACAATTATACACAAAAGGCAACAGGATTGTGATAATGTACAATTGAACATAGAAACAGGCAACAGGATTGTGATAATATAGCACATAAACACACGAAGAAACAGGCAACAGGATTGTGATAATGTACAATTAACACAGAAACAGGCAACAGGATTGTGATAATGTAACAATTATACACAGAAACAGGCAACAGGATGTGATAATATACAAATAAAACACAGAAACAGGCAACAGGATTGTAATAATGTACAATTATACACAGAAACCAGGCAACAGGATGTGATAATGTACAATTATACACAGAAACAGGCACAGGATTGTGATAATGTACAATTATACACAGAAACAGCAACAGGATTGTGATAATGTACAATTATACACAGAAACGGCAACAGGATTGTGATAATGTACAATTATACACAGAAACAGGCAACAGGATTGTGATAATGTACAATTAACACAGAAACAGGCAACAGGATTGTGATATGTATTATACACAGAAACGCAACATGATTGTGATATGTAATTTACACAGAAACAGGCAACAGGATTGTGATAATGTACAATTATACAAGAAACAGGCACAGGATGTGATAATTACAATAAACCAGAAACAGGCAACAGGATTGTGATATGTACAATTATACACAGAAAACAGCAACAGATTGTGATACATGTACAATTAAACACAAGAAACAGGCAACAGGATTGTGATAATGTACAATTATACACAGAAACAGGCAACAGGATTGTGATAATTACAATTATACACAGAAACAGGCAACAGGATGTGTGATAATGATAAAATACACAGAAACAGGCAACAGGATTGTGATAATGTACAATTATACACAGAAACAGGCAACAGGATTGTGATAATGTACAATTATACAGAGAACAGGCAACAGGATGTGAAATGTAAATTATCAAGAAACAGGCAACAGGATTGTGATAATGTACAATTATACATCGAAACAGGCAACAGGATTGTGAAATGTACAATTATAGCCAGAAACAGGCAACAGGATTGTGATAATGTACAATTATACATAGAAACAGGCAACAGGATTGTGATAATGTACAATTAAACACAGAAACAGGCAACAGGATTGTGATAATGTACAATTATACACAGAAACAGGCAACAGGATTGTGATAATGTACAATTATACATAGAAACAGGCAACAGGATTGTGATAATGTACAATTATACATAGAAACAGGCAACAGGATTGTGATAATGTACAATTATAGCACGAAACAGGCAACAGGATTGTGATAATGTACAATTATACACAGAAACAGGCAAACAGGATTGTGATAATGTACAATTAACACAGAAACAGGCAACAGGATTGTGATAATGTACAATTAACACAGAAACAGGCAACAGGATTGATAATGTACAATTAACACAGAAAACAGGCAACAGGATTGTGATAATATAAATTATACACAGAAACAGCAACAGGATTGTGAATAATTCCAATACTACATAGAAACAAGGCAACAGGATTGTGATAATATACAAATAAACACAGAAACAGGCAACAGGATTGAGATAATGTACAATTATACATAGAAACAGGCAACAGGATAGTGATCATGTAGAATTATACTTAAAGCAAACAACGGTATTTACAAATACACATAGAAACAAAGGCAACATTGTCGTAATGTACAATTACACAATGAAATAACACGTTGGTACAATTTACAGAATTGATGAGAATGTTTTATCTTAATATATTAGTCACGAAGGTGTTGTTTCTAATTAGCACTTTCATCACTTTACACATATTAACCACAAATATAAACGGATGTATTTTTATATGAAGTTTTCTTGAGGCAGATGAACAGCGTTTCATAACCTAAAAGCAATTTTCTACAGTATAATTAGGAACCTAATCACACACAAGTCAGCCGTGCCTACTATGTAGCCTCCTGGGACTTTCATTGCCCTCCTGATGAACATTTAATGGTAGTAAAGTAAAGTGCTATTATTTTTAAATGAATACCAGACTGCGAATGTTCAAGCATTAGCTTCCATAGTTGGTTCCTGCTCCGCTGTACATACATGATTATTACATAAGTAAAATACAGTAAGTAAATTTATTCCTAGTCTGTGATGTTTTAATCCCCAATGAACTGATCGTTTTTTAAACCCTATGCAGATATAAAGCCACATAAATCCTTCAGTTCACTGTGATCCTTTTGCATTTATAGATAGACTACCACATTTTCAGATTACAGTGGGAAAAGGGATGAAACTTCCCAGGATTAAAGCTATCAGGAAAAGAGGAATTGGATCTGCATTGCTGCTAGTGGTGTTAGTCTATTGTGGAATTTCTATTTTCTGTGATTTATTGCTTTGTGTATTTGTAAGACATGTTGATATCTGCAGGTAGATTCACATATTAAAGAAGTAATGATGCAATGAAATAATGTAATGTAAATAACCATAACTGCTATGGATCTGTTCCAGTATTTATTCCTTTGCTATTTGTCCTTTTAAGCCAATAGCAGCCAGCTTTCATAGGGGATTCAGACAATGTATGTTACAGAAAGACCAATCAAGCAAATATAAATATTTCTATTAGCCCTTCTGCCAGAATGGATTTGCTAAAAAAAACCAAGAAGACTGCTATCTTATAACACATGATGGATTGTGGTTTGTGCAATTGGCAATGATAACTACTGCAGGGATAAACTGCAATAAACAACCTAACTACTCACATATATGGCTGACTAAATCCCTTTAGGCTTTACTAAAATTAGGGCTGGTACACAAGAGTCAATAATTTTGCCCCATCAATTTCTTGGCCTATATTTTGGTCAGATTGGATGAGTGATTAACAGTGATTTACAAATTGAATCACTGTTTTCTGCTATAACTGATCAATCTTGACAATTGAGCGAGTGAGTAAATTGTGGATGATCATCAAATAAATTGTGGATGTCCAGCATAAAATATTGGCTGTATCACATTTTGGCTGACTATAAATTGCTACATTGCCACTCAATCATTTTTCATAAAGTTGTAAGAAGTTATCCAGTATGCATTGGCAGCACAGCGACTCAGTGGTTAGCAGTAATGTCTTGCAGCGCTGAAGTCTTGGGTTCCAGGGAATTTGTATGTTTCTTTCTATGCTCGTGTAGGTTTCCCCCACACTAATAAATACATACTGGTTATGTGTGTGAGATAAAATAATTCAATGGTAAGTAGAGATGGGCAAACTTCATAAAGTTTGGTCCGTTTTCTTCTAAAAAAGTTTGAAAGCTTGAAAGTCCGAAAACGGACCTATTAAAGTCAATGGGGGGTAAATAGTTCGTAAAGTTCTTTCGAATATGTTCATATTGGAATAAAAGATTCAAATATAATTGGTTAATTTGTGATCATATGATTTCAAGCATTGAAATATTAACCAATCACAATTGGATTTGGTCCTTCTGCTAACCTATATAAAGAGCTGCAAACCTCCGTGGAGCTCAGAAGTCATCGCAGCTGATGGCAGAAGAAAGAAGACTTCGGATCAAGAGGTCAGCAACACTGGCGCCGGTGGTGTCACATCAGCGTATTTGGTGTCGCCAACAAGAAGACACCAGACCTGAAAAGGTCCTTTTTAGGTCCAGAGGGGTCCTGGTTTCGAGCTGCATGACCCCCCACAAAGGCACGCAAGGGAACTTATAAGTGCTGGGAAGGGGGGTCCTGGTTCGAGCTGCGGGACCCCTTAAGCCCCAAAGGGCCCTTGTCAGGGCCACAAGGACACTTCTATGTGCTGGGGAAGGGCATCCCAGTTCGAGCTGCGGGAGCCCTTAAGCCCCAAAGTCCCTTCTCAGGGCTGCAAGGCACTTATAATTGCCGGGGACAGGGGGGTCGTGGTTCAAGCTGCGGGACTCCTTAAGCCACAAAGGGCCATTTTCAAGGCCACAAGGGCACTTCTAAGTGCCGCAAAGGCACTTATAAGTGCCAGGGAAGGGGGTCCCGGTTTGAGCTGCGGAACCCCTTAAGCCCCAAAGGGCCCTTGTTCGGGAGTTTTCATAAACGGCCATTCGAGGTGTGCCGAACGTTCTAAAATCCTAGTTCATTCGAGAATTCTCAAATGTTCAAGGATTTTCAAAAATAGTCCCGCGAATCCGGAAAATCAAACTACGTCGAGTATGAGTATGACAAACTCGAACGAACTCGAAATTCGTCTTATACTCGAGTTCGGTTTTGCGTCCATCACTAATGGTAATTGCTTTAGGACAGGGCATGATGTAATTCTATTAACAATCTTGGTGGAAGGAAATAGATTATTGACAGTAAAAAAAATAATCAAATACTGCACAGTTAGCTTTAGACTAGCAAGCAGAACCATGTGGATCTTAAAATTGAATTACCTCATTTTTTATATCTGGGAAATGTTCTACAGTATGACACATCTGAGATCTCAAACCTGTTTGTTTAACTGTCATCATTTTGCGGTGGACATTCATTTGCAAATTAAATGGGCCTGGACAGGAAACATAGTGGCAATGGTGGGAAGTTAATTGGCAATTGTTTTAGATATTGGATTTAACAATCAAATGTCTAAAATCTTAAAAGTGTAATACCAGCAATAGTCCATGTTTTTATAATACAAGCTTCTCTGTGGTAAAGATGTTATATATATATGGTTAAGGGAGGTTTATAAAAATATACACAGTATGAGAGGCATTATAGGAATTTCATAAAAAATTGAGGATATTTAAAAAAACAAATGTAGAGAATGATTACTTTAAGGTCAAAATACTACAAAATAGTAATTCAAAATACAAATACAAAAAGAACTTTACTATTGATTATTTTGTCAGAGTTGATGGTTTTTCAAGATGTGCCCTTTATTGTAGTAACCAAATGGGCGTATTGTCAATACCTGTCAACGTCTCTCAAAGATTATAATAAACGGATGTAGGAAATGTCAAACCTGCAAAACCCTTTTATTTCAGGGAAATACCTGAAATTACCATATTAGCTATGCTGAATATTAGTTAGATTTGACAAAGGTTTTTTGGTTAAAAATTAATTGAAAACCTGACAGCCTCTTGCCACAGAATAGACTGATGACTGGAAATTAAATAAAATAGGTCTGGTACTCCCCTATGCTCAATGTCCCATCAATCATACTTCAATTTGAATCCATAATACGTTTGGGAACCAAACTGAAATGAAGTGTATCCAACAGAGTCTATTGTCTTGATCAGATGGAATCCTGGACAAAAATGTGGTTTTCATGTAACTTTAAATTCCACCTTGTACATAGCATTACAATTACATTAAGTCAGTGCTCCCTTTAAATTATTCTTTACCTTGAATTGTGAGTTTATAAAGAAAATGATTTCTAACATGAATGCAACCAGCAAAAGTTCTCAGTCCACACAAGTTGTATTTAATTCCTTTGGAGGCTTTAGTTTCTTTAACTTTAAAACTTCAATTATCTATTTCTGATCTTGGCATCAGTAAATTGTCCAAATAAACATTGTTTAACCTTGTTAATTCCATCTTTCTACCTTAGACTGTGTTTGATATTTCAAAACTGCATTATTTTGTTGAACTTTGAATTTTACATGAAATGGCAAATATATTTACAGTACATTTTAGTTCTCAATTGTGGTTTTATTTCCTAAAGGACGGGTGGGACTGTCAGCCATCAGACGTTTTCATTTTCCATTATTATCAGATCATCTGTTAACTTTGTGAACTAAAAGTTGTATTGCATCTAAAAAGTGGTCTGGTTATTACAAAATGAAAGGTTCAGATTCAGGTTTTGCCAGAGAGCATCTGTGCTTTGCCAGTTCCCTTGTGTGTACATTCTGTTGCCAAGCAGTATGCTTCATTTTCATGGATTGTAAACTCTATGCGTCATTTATTGATTTTCATTTTTTATCTCAATATATGTGTCTGTTCTCTGTAAGCCCTGGAGGTCAGTACAACTGAGCTCTCTTATTTAAGTTATATTGTCTCTCTGAACAAGAAATATTTCTTTGCCTTCATACTCTTTGTTCTTCGGTTTCTATCTATTAGAGACTCAGTAATGTGGTAATAATGTTGTTATTTTTATTCATCATTGGGCATGTCCACCCCTAAACTAAAATTTTACCAACTACTAACCCCACAGTACATATAAAGGGCATGTCCACCCCAAAAACTCTAATTAAAGCCACTAAAATAAATCTTACCTTACATCTCTGCTCCTTATGGTTCCGAAGATATTCCTTTTAAAGTCCAGGAAACTGTAGACTCCAAGCTGTCTGTGAGGCTTCTGATCCACGCTGTTTCCTTGTCCTCATCAATGTCTGGAGCATGTGCAGTACCAGCATTTTCCAGTGTGTCTCTGTAAAATGTGTCTGAGAATTCCTGTTATACTTATTAGCAACTCTAAGGGGCATATTTATAAAAGATCACTATTTTCGCCATTTTCGCTGTCGCAGGACATCGCAATGACAAAGAGTGCTATTTTCGGTGTATTTATAAAAACGCTCATTTTCACTGCGGTGATGTGTGATGGTAATTTTGCCTTATTTATTGCGTTAAGTCTGGTATCATAATTGTATGAGACATTTTAGGTGATGGTTTTATCTGTTTTTATACACTGGTTTTGGGTATTTATTTATTCTTGTGAAGGGGGAGTATTGGGTTAACCAGTTGATATTTTGTTATTTATACATAAAGATGGCCAAAACTGCAGGGTTTTGTTCCGTTTTCTGGTTTTTGGATCTCATGAAAATCACAAAGATCCGAAAATCCAAAAACGGAACTTAAATTTCGGACTTCATAGCGTGTTTTCGAAAGTTTGAGCTTTTTTCGAATGTTCGATAATTCTCGAAAATATGATGGAAAACTATTCGTATTTTTGAGCATTATCGATCCATCAAAAAAAGCTCAAACTTTCAGTAAAAATCAAAAACGCGCTCCGAAATCCGGAGTTGACGTCACATCATAAGGAACGCAGAACTTGGGATCCTAAAATGCATCTCCCCTTGAATGTGGTTTTGGTGGTAATAATCACCACTTTATCAAGTGTCTGATGCATTTTAGGTTCCCAAAAGAGATGAATTACACCTTGGTTCAATGCTAGTGGGTTTAAATTGTCCGGGTGGAACTGACACAATCCAGGGTTTACAAGCTGGCGAACTGTATCCATAGTTTGTACATAATGTGATCATTATGTCGTTGGGCATTTGGTGTGTTGGGTCAAGGTGGCTATTCTGTCACTGTCCACTTTATTAATTTTCCATCAATGACTGAACGTCTGAATGCTGGCCACTGACTGATCTCTGGGCCAGGATTACCGTTTCGGGGCAGTTGTTCATTGATCTAGGTGGTTTGGCCCTCAGGAATACAGCCAAGGAGAAATTGTAACTTGCTTTAGATTACTTTTAAATAATGGTTTTGGAAGGCATTCAATTTTGGGTTTCCAAACCAAAACTACTATGTTATATGCACTGACAACGGTTTAACCTCTGGAAGTGTCATGCCTTTTTTTATTTCTGATGAACATTGGCTTCTTATGAAATAAAATTTTGTATAAACCCCACGTAACATCAAATTTGTTTAACTACTGGCTAATGTGGGAATATGACAATGTTAGCCCACGTCTGGCCTATTTTAATAGACTCAGATTAGGGTGTCAATTTAAAAGCTGTTGATTAGAATGAAAGCATGCAATTTCCACCAGCCTTCCTTATATACTTTGTAATTAGTGCACAATCGGAAGAGAATATTGCCTGGTATGAATCATGACTCAGACGTTGAAGGGAAAAAATAAACAAACACCGCTCACAAGAGTTAAAATATTAACTTAAATGATTGCCAAAGTTCTCTAGGAGCTTATTAGAGAAGATTTTTGATGTTCTAATTTTAAAAACTAAATGGAAATTGTTTGAAATGTGTTTTGTGGATGATATAACCACATGATGCATATTAGTAAGCAAGTATGACTAAAAGTATAAATTACAGAGAGGAAATGATGCAGGGCCATATTTACTGTACCTGCTGGAGGGGTTCCACTGCTTCTATTCCCCTTCCTAGTTTTTTTGCACATGTAATTTTGAATTTTCCCCTTACCGTACATGGGCAAATGCGGCATTACTCATTGCACCAAAATCTGGAGAAAACTGTTATGAAAAACAAAGAGCAGCAGAAGTGATTTTCAGTTGCGTGGCAATATCCACCCAACTGGCTCTGGCACTGAAAAGTTTGCCTTAAGAGGTGCAAAATATCTAGAAATCCACTACTTGCATTAGTGTGCACAGTATTCCACTGTATTTTTATACTAATTATATTTTCACAATACCAAAACAAAATTGTACTTGGTACCCTCGATAATATATGGACATTTATATAACACCATTACTTAAAAATGTTTACAACAATGGGCATAGATGTCTTGACTGGGTGGGGCCGATTTATGTGAGTTTATGTACAGTCTTTAATCAATATTATTACCAGAGATACTAATTTGGCCTGTGTTTTGTATTATTTTTAGGATACTGTTATAGTTGCACCACCGTTCTATCAATTGTATTTGGGGGGGTGCAGCCTTTGGAATGTAAGGGACATTTTATTACAACATTACCAAGATCATTTGCAATACGGGCATAGACATTTGGACTTGTGTACTGGGAGCATAGGGCTATTTAAGATATCGAGTATTGTACAGTACTTTATAAATCATATTACTGGAATAATGGATTTTGGATATTTTTGGATATCATGTAAGTGTGGTGGGTTTTGTGAATATATTGACACCAGTGTTTTTTAACTGCTTTGCTCGGGTACGGAGGTTGGAACTCTTTGTGTCTATTCCTAATTGTTATAGTTTGGCACAACACCCAAAACACTTATTTTATCTTGCAACTGTGTGCTTCATGCCGTCATTCAATAACTACGCCATTTCATAAAATGTGTGTGGCACACTGATAGAGGGGGGAGCCATGTAAGTGCCAAGCCTACCTTTGCTGGTCTAAAGTTGCTGACATCTGGCTAGTGGCAGTGGGAAGCACATCGGCTCTGAGAATGGTTTGATCCTCTTCTTCCCTCTTTAGCCTCGCCCAAAAAAGTGATTGTTTAGAGAAATTCCGAACTTCGCAAAATCCGGTCCGCGCGGGATCCGCGGAATTTTCGAAAAAATCCAAAAATTTCGAAAATCCGGCGAAGCGAACCCTTCAACCTTATGAAAATATGAAAGTTCGGCCAAATTCCGCATTAAAATGGTCAAAAAGCCTTGGTAACGTACACTTACACCACAAATAAAACAGGGACCTGGGTAAATTTGGCCCTTAACTACAACAAAAATAAAAACGTATAATGCCAACAATCCCTAAAAAGTACAGTCCACTAGCGTGACTTTAAAAAAAAACGGTATTTTTTCGAAAATACGAGGTTCCCGTAAAACGATGATTTCCGTAAAAAAAACGAAGGGCGTTCCGTACCTAGGATAGCTGCCATTGCTATTTGGGATCATTGGGCTTGCTCCGTCTTGAAAAATTTTATCACGAATGTACTCTCGTTTTTTACGAGTATTCTCGTAATTACGATATACTCGTAATACGGTTATCCTCGTAATTACGCGAATCCTCGTAATTTACGCGAGTCCTCGTAATTACGAGGGATTCATCGGTTTTTCCTCCGGATCCCGAAAGTGATTGTAATCCTCCCCCGTCTTACGGAGGAAAATACTCGTATTTTCGAAAATTTTCGTAAAAAAAAAAAAAAAAAATCCGCATTTCGGAAGTTCGGAAGCGGAAAGTCCGAATAATCCGCCGTTCGCGACTGGGAGAAATCCGCGGCGGATCCGGGTTTCGGGTCCCGCGAACCGGCCATCTCTAGTATTGTGTGGATCCATACTGCCGCGCAGTGTGACGTCCCATGGTAAACGCGTCCTGGTACAGCCCAAGTGCCGCAATGACGTGCGTGCGTCATGACTTACACAGCACACACGGAATCCCCACGATCACTTCCACGATCACTAGGGGGGGAAAAAATCAATGGGGATCTGTGTTATACAGCTGTTGCTTTAATTTAACTTAACTTAAAGGGCATGTCCACCCCACAAATTCATTTTTACACGAGTTGTGTGTGTCCGTACCATTAATGACCTTAAATGCATAGTAAAAAAGAAAAAACAAACGATTTTAAAAAGTGCAAGTTCTATGGCTATCCCCAGTTACCTTCTCTTCTCCCCCCCCCTTCCTCCCCTATCAATCATCTCCTGACCCTGCATGTCACACACAATCTAATCCGCTATAAAGGTTTACTTTTAAACATACACCTGTGTTTAACTCTCAATCTACATTATACTTCAGTCACCCCCAATAAATTTCCAGCTCCATTCTACCAGTTTACTGGAGGCACTGTTTGTGGAGGATTTTATTCTATAAGTCCTAAAATGCTGGAGCAGGCCCCCCCCCCCCGATTGGGCTGCCAATGTTTTTTTACACAAACAAAAAAAAAAAAACAAAAAAAAAAAGCCACCTGATTGGCTAAAGTTCCCGGCGCTTCCTAGAAGTTGGGGGGATTTCTTTTTCTGCCTGACGCCACAACGGGGAGCTAATAACGGAGAGCTTGCATTATCTTACCTTAGCCCGATCCCGCGATACATTAACTGACTTTCGCCAGTATCTGCCATTTGCCTAAGAGCTTCATTTCGGCTTCTCTAATCCATCTTCTCATATCATTTTTTGTGAGGCAATTACATTATTGTTTACACTAATTTTTTGTCAAGTTGATGGTATAGTTTTTACAATAACTTAATGAGCCTCCTGGGAGCGAATTCGCTCCTACATATGCAAAACTTGTTTTTTGGGTTGGTGGGAGAAAACAAGTTCTCTCTTCCTCCACCCTGAATTGTTGCTCTCCAAACCTAGGGTCGTCGTTGTACAGACTTTTCAAATGACTACCTGTTTATGAGTTTGGCATAGGTTCATGACGATTCAATGACGTGTTAATATACATTTGTATTTGCAATGAATTTGAACATTAGATCACTTGCGATATTGGTGGGGCAACATATACAGTTTTGGACAAAACTTGAGATGTCAGTGATCCGCAACTAAGCGAGAAACACTATCTAGGCTGCCCAGTCGGTCACCCATCTCACTGCATAAAAAGGCTTATCTTACAGCCAATATGTCTGCATTAGACATACCTGTTCCAATTTAAGGCAGTTGTGAAGCTGCTAAAGAGTTGACCCATAGATTTATGGAAAAGGGGATAATTAGTGCGGCTCATCTTAGTGGTGGCCAGGATCGAGCTAGAATTCGAAATACAAACCGAACTTTTGGCTGGAGGTGGCAAAAATAAAAAGAAGAAGGAAAATTTAAATAAGAACCGTAAGGGGATAACTGAAACACAAGTCTACTAGAGAGGGGGTGGTATTTTTTACTACCTATAGCCCCCAATATACTCAGATTATATTAAAATCATCAGTCAGTATTTTACCATTCTAGATCAAGCTCCCTTTTCAAAAGATTAGTAAAGCAGGATGGGTACACTTTGTTGGTGGCTAAGAGGGCCAATCCCTTAGGGATATGTTATCTCCAAAGTCTATTTAAAAAAAGCCCTACTAACGATCAGGAGACGTAGCTTAAATATAGGGCTGTTTTTCCTGTGGAGCTACAGATGGCAACTTGTGAATATATAACCAAGGGGCTAATTCCTATACCCCTTTTCACCACGGCAAACCTACTTAATTGACTTATACATTTATTGAGCAATATCGTTATGTTGTTTATGTTAATAACGTATGTAATGTAATGTAAAATTAATATACAGTATATTGGATGCAGCAAGTTGTTCTTTCAAGAGTAGAGTCAGAGAACTTTAGAGACATCAAATTATCACAGCTCGTCTAGCCTTTAGCTAGACACTTCAATGATATGTAAGTAAAGGGACACCATTTTGGGTCTCACACAGGAATTAAGACAGTTTCCGTCCTACGAATTTTATTAAAAATAAAGCCAGAGTAGCCTCACTACTGAGGAGAGGTCAACTTTAATCTTTCCAGAAGGTATTACATTCCGCACATCTATGATATAACTGTGCTATCTAGACTAAGAAGAACCATATTTCTGTGCTATAACCAAGTATGTGAGCGTATCAGTCCCCTTTTGTATATCATTAGTAATTTAGGACCCGAGTTATCTTGTCTCTTATGGCTGCTCATTTGCTGAAGTATAATATCTTAATTTATTTTATTTAAATTAAATTAAAGGGGAACTGTGGACCTCTAAGTTGAGTCTAATGAAAGGCCAGTTTCCCACCTTTAAAAAGAGCCAATCAACCAACCCTCTCTACGTGCTTCACAGCCCAAGATATAAAGAAATGACTCTGACCAGAAAGGTAATAAGGTGGCGAGGCCTGACAGGTGACATCCCTAAGGCTTCTCCTGCACGTGGGCCGCGCCGCAAGAGCACATCCCCAGACTCCCTCAGTGGTGAGGGAGACAGGAAAGCCCTCTACTCTCTCTCCGCGTTGGTGAAGGACCTGCAGTCTGACATAGAAGGTAAGGGACATCGATCAGCCCTTCTCTCCATATGTGAAAAACAAGCCTGTTTTCAAGCAGATTCTCTTCCCCTGTGCCAATAATATGTTTTGTTTGGCATATCTGAATTGGACGCGGACTAAATGAAGGGATCTGGGTATCGCTCACATGGACACCCTGTGAGTTGATTATTGTATGCCAGGAGCTTAGGTATACTCTTATTTTCTGTGTATTTGACGGCAGGAAGGGTCTGGGCATGTGCACCAGCCGGACCATCTAATAATACCAAGTAAGACTAACATATGTTTAAACATATGTTTATAGAAATTGTAGATTACCATTTTGTTGGAAAGATTACATATTCCACATATTGTGGGGACCACAAAATCAGTTCCATAATAAAAAAAACAAAAACAGAAACTTCAAGGGCTTCCGTTTTGACATTCCCACATAGTATTTTTGAAACAAATTTCTACATTTTAGAATTTTTTTGGAAAAATTTTGTATTTAAAAATCGTTCCATCGTCGGTGCGTTTAAACAACTTGAAAATGCAACAAATCAGCGCAAAGTGCGCACGTCGTGAGCGACAAGAGGTCTTCCGGGCGTATCTACAGGGTCGCAAGTTATCTCTACTCCCTAGTTAGAGATGTCCCGTTAACTTTTCACAAAATCGGTCCGCTCCAAGTATCCGCAAATTTTTGAAAAAATTCGAAAATTCGAAAAAATCGCGAGCGGACCCCATTAAACTGAAAAAAATCCTTGAAATAGCGAGAAATCTCCGTAATTTAGGAAAATTTTCCGAAAAATAGGTTATTTTACACGAATTTTCGAAAAATAAAGAAAAAAATACTCGTTAATTAGACAAAATTTTGAAATACAGAAATCTGCGTTTTCGGATGTTGGAAGGAGGAAAGAATCCGAAAAAATCCGCGGGATAAATCTGCGGCAGGTACGGGTTCGGATCCGCGAAACCGCCTCCTAACTCCCTATTAGTTTAAAGGGCATGTCCGCCCCCAAAACTATATTTTAACCCATACTGGCCCCACAGTGCATAGTAAATAAAAATCCTACCTACATTCCCTGCTCCAAATGGTTCTCCAGATAAACAGACCACCAGGGGGCCCTGGCCAAGTCCCATATAGACCCTGCATCCTTGTCTCTCCGCCAGGAGAATTTGGCACATGCTTCAGTGCAGCCTACCCCCCCAACCTCATCCCTCTTTCTCTCTCCATTTTGTCTCTCCCTAGCCCCCCCTTTTCTGTTAGTGTAGGGTCTCCCTTCCCACCACCCAACCGCCTGTCGTTATTTGTCTAAAAACTCCCCTGATCTACTAGTTAATATGCCTATGTTTGCTGACGCCTGTACAGCCGAGAAAGCCGCTCCGTGATTGACTGCCTCTCAGCCAATTACGGAAGCGGCTTGCAGGTTCGGCCCCTGCTTGCAGTTTCAATGCAGGTGTCACTGGGTTAGCGTGTTTTAAATTGCATTTGGAAATTGAAACACAGTGCAGTTGAACCTAAACTCAGTTAACCACCTTAACCCAATATGACATTGGGTTAACGTTGGGTTTTATTTTCATTTAAGGGTACATGAATCTTCTCCCAAAAGCGAGTCCAGAAAAGGGCAGGTTTTCATTAAAAGGTGATTTTGGGAGGCACAGCACTACATGGCCAGGTATCTCCTTCCCATGGGCAAGCGACACAATGTGTTGGCCATCCACGATCACTGTTTGGCCTCCCTTAAGAGGAACGAGGCCTATTGATTAAAGCCATCTCAGGCAAAAGAGAAGATGGAAGTATTCTTTATAAATTGCTGTATTGAAATAAGTAGTAAAATAATTCATCTTGATTAATCATTAAAAAGTTTACATTTCTAGTGGAAAAGCACAACAAAAAACAAATCTCCACTAACTCTTCTCCAACAACCTGACAAATGGCTCCTGTCATGCTGCCTTTTATATAACTGCCATTTGGTAAATTTGGGGACGTGCGGCGGATCATTTTCAAGATAATTAACTAAAACACTGGAAAATCATAAATTTTCGAATTTTCAAGGGAAGGAAATCCACTTAATCCCCTGTATACTCGGAAATGCCTCGGACGTGTTGGATCTTTGCATTCAGGGTCCACCGCAAACTATAACACATTGCTGTTCCAGCTAAACTGCACAAGAGCAGAAGAGTTTTATGATAATATAGACACAATTAAAGCTGGAAATGTAAGATGGTTCAATTGAAATTATTCAAACCAAGAATCCAATAAACAGTGCGCAAAGTATTTGTTGGAGATTCAGCACACATGTGTTTTATACCTTATAAGGAATTTTATTTACAGGTTTAATTTCAATTGGAAGTATCTATCGAAATAGGGGGCCAATCAACCAAAAAAAATTACAGGGAGCCAACAAACTAACAAAAGTAGAGACTACTAATAAAAGTTTTATCGTAAAAACTGGTTGCTAACTTTTTTCCAACCAGTCACGATGTTAGTATAAAATTATATATATAAATCATTATTTTATGTTAAGGGGTCCCCAGACCAGAAGAACAGAAATTGGTTTCAAGGGTTCACCCACACATAAAAGATAAACACTCTTTTTTTTTACTCGGAACCTAGATTCCTGTAAATGCAATCCTCCACCCATTACTGTGAGATCACCTTGAGTGTTGGTTTTTTTAATGCATTGTGCTCTGCCATTGACATATAACTGAGGGAATTTTTAGAGGAAGAACATAAATCCCTACAATGGATAATTTGCTAAACTTTGGTCACTGAAGTATAGTCTTTCTAACTGAAGCTTGTTGTTAATAGGTCGAAAGGGATTTAGACATATATTACTCTGCATTGCCCAGGCGTGTGTTTTCAGACATGGGCGACACCAAGAGAAAACAGAAGGTTTGAATACTACTATGATGTCAACAATCAACTGGGTTGCCCATTTTAAGTTCAAAACACGACGTTGGGCAATGAATTATAATTCAAAATAAATGAGAAGGCTCTTTGGAACTTTGCAGCGTAGGGGGAAAGCTAAAAGCGATTGTGGCTACATTTGAGAATCAACCTTACAGTTGTATTATTACAATTAGATTAACATTTAATTAAATGTAATTTACTACAATAGATAAATAGTATACTCAAACAAAAGTTTTATACTGTTATGGGTTTCTGATTTCGTTGTTTACTTGTAGCTCTCCTGCTTGTCTCAAGCCTCTACCCTGTTCTTCAATCTATTATACAGATTCTCTATTCAGCCTCTAGACCAACTGTTTCCAATACTGAAGCACTTCTCCTAGTCTCAGGCTTTCTTTTGTATTTAAAAGCAATCCACCCTTAAAATAAAAACTGTGTAATATCTGCCCGCAAACCACAACATTTTACATATTATCATGATTTGTTAACCCAGAATATTTATTTAATGGTTACAAATTTTAAATTATATAATTTCTGGCAAAGGTATCTGCCCCTCCTCCCTCTGACTCAATGGCTTTTTAAGCTTGAAGTATGTGCACGAGGATGCACGAGGTAAAGAAGCAGCCAGTCATTGGCTGTGATGTCAGTGGTCTCATTATTGATTGATTGCATGAAGGGAGGGTCCATCTTACTCTGCCAAATAGGGACAATAATTATCATTGGGTTTGGGGGCAGGTAACTGACAATTGACAATTTTTGTTTTTAAGGGTGGACATGCTATTTATCATTTGACTAAACTTTCACTATATTGACAAAAGTTCCTCTTGTTCTCTGAACTTGATTCTGTCTGTCAATTCCATTACTGTGATCCTGTCTCTGCTGTGTGACCTTGTCCATCCACCTTGGATCTTACCACTAACTTCAGTGTCCAGCCTTACATATAGAAACGCCTCTGTTAAATCTGATAACTGCACACCAGTGTAAATGTAGATTTGCTAATAAACTGGTGCTGGCTCTCTGGATGCCTGCCTTATCTCAGGAAACAAGACTATAGAACGCAACAAGAGACGCAAACAATCCCAACGAAATTGCTTGCAAATTAGATGTTGTTAGATGTATTACCAGATGTTATTTTAATGCACGTAGTCAAGCTTAATCCAGTAGAATAAGTACATCCCACTGTCCACTAGTTATATAAAGGTCTATATTCCCGACCACTCGTGATGCAGTAAGCCCATAGCACTGTTTATTACAATATTATCTGTTATCCATATTTGAGCATTAAAAGGGGATACATGTCCTGTTAATTTACAGTCCAATTAACTTGTATCGCTTGCGTCCCTGAGACAAAAACACTTTGTTCATATGCTTCACCGCAACAACGGCTTCCTCTTATTGTCACATTAATTCTTATTATATCACCACAGGTAGTGTGGCTTTGGGGGATTTGCTGCGATCATTGCCCCTTGATTTTTGCTTTCATAGCTTTCATAACATGTCTAAAAGCCTCAAATTAGAATTTGACTAGGTAAATATTGGCTTGAAACCATTCCTGACTGGTGAACAGTATATTGTCATTGAGCGAATATCACAGTACGACTGTAAATAGTTTACAGTGTATTCCCGAGCAGGGTATCTACATCTCCATTCTGATTCTTGTTTGTTTTTAGTGAATAATAACATGACAAGGGGACATACTTTCCTTTCAGAAAACCCCCACACAATCGAGTCAGGAGGATATATTTAATTTAATGTTTTAGTATGTAGAATTGCCGTTGCAATAATTGTGCTGCACTGTGTAAGTCCAATCTCAGATATCGGCCATACACTAATATCATTGGTTATTAGATTGCATAGACGTAAAATCTACCCTATAATTTACAATAAATGAGAAACCCAATAAGAACACACATATCCTTATGAGTATTTTTTTTCTGCAGTTATTTTACAACAAAATGAAAGCTCTGTATCCCTCTGGCATTACATCCAATGCAGCATTTATAGTTCATTTTTATTTAGCATAATATTGTAAAGCATTTGGTATGTTCATATCTCTTGTTCTTTTTTACAAGCATTGCCATTATAGGGTCACTATACTCACTGAAACAACAAGTAAATGATGGTACTCACATTTTATATGTGTTTGCTTTTGTCATTAAATTATTAAGGTTTAGTGAGTACTCCTTATTCCCCCCACCCTCCCTACTCACTGCTTCTTTAGTGTTGCGCCACTATGTGTTTCTGCACAGCCTCACCATGGACACTGCTCAGTTTACACCTCTCCCCCTCACCCCTGCTGTCTTTTCTTTTCGTCTGCTGATTCTCTTAAATGTTGCAGAAAGTGTGCTGGCATGCAGCAGAGAGGTCAAGCATGGGTCACATATTATATTTCTGCTTCTGGAGTGACAGGTCTTTCCCTGTATGCTGTGATTAAAATGATGATTTCTCAGACAACTCTACTGCTCAGATTTAAAACTGAAAAAGTATTGGAGGAGCGGAATCTGCTGTATCTAAAGGAACTATTTTTAAAATTCGATTTTTTAACTTTTTTTTGATTTTTTTTTTAGTGTAAAGATAACCTTTAAATGGTCTGCGCCAAAGGTATAGGACATTTAGGACAAGTCCCATGCTGAAGAGCGGAAACGTCCTGCACGAGTCAAGGGGTTGTAAAAGTAAGTGACCATAAAACATTGTGTTAAATCAATTGAAAGATCAATAGAGGTAAAATGTGTAACCCCTTCTGATTATATGCCCGAGAAGCAAATTTTACCCCGACCAGCAGCGATTGGTTGATTAAATAATGTAAAACAGAATTCATGTTTATACTTGATGAAAATGCTAGAATTTGATCATTTTGGGACTTTGCTCTTGCTGTATTTCTAACAGGCTGCCATTAATGCAGATGTGCAGAACATTCGGGGTTCATTCTCACAACATTTTAGCTATCACTAACTCTGAACACAGGAGAGATTTGCAGAGACAGCAAAGCCACCGTTTTTAGACAAGCGTAATGGCAACTATAATTAGAGGAAACTTATAATAAAGGAACAAAAACACAAATATCATTTGTTTAACAACTATATACATATTATTAGTTAAGGGAATCAGGTACTACTTCAATAAAACAACTTCTTAAAACATCACACCACCCATAAGATTATGATTTATGGGAGAAGAATTTATACGTATAAAAGCTGCCTGGGATAGTCTGACTATGTATATTGTATGTAGAATTTAATTTATAAAGCGCCACTTGGGTACGCAGCGCTGTAACATTATAATTGAATTCTTTATAAATTTCTTAAATTATTCTAATGATAACTTACTTCTCCTTGATCTGGAAATTCATCGTTCACGAAGAGTTTACGACTGCCATGGGATCCAATGATCTAATATAGGCAATATCTTCCTTTTGTGGTGGGGCGACTTTGGATCTTAGAGGAGTTTTTAAAAAGTTATTAATCTATACACCGTATATAATCAAGTACACATAAAATTTTCATCCTAACAGGATCACAATCTGCTTTTTAGATGTTCTGATTAACAAAACAATCATGGTACAAATTATACTCAAAGATAACAGCCAAAATCAGCTTCTGTCTAACAATAGCTCCTCCTAAAGGCTATACCGGTGAGTCACACACAGGGTGCAAAGGATTGTGTCTATGATAGCTGTTGTGACACATGATGAGGAGATGTGTAATAAACTAAAACAAAGAGCTACCCAGAGATTGTTAAACGGGCCCAAGATTATAAGCTGGATACACACAGTAACGATAAAGCCCCGATAACCGTGCGGATCCGACGTATCGGGGCTTTATCGTTATGTGTGTCCGCTTCGTTTCCCGACGAGCGCGCAGCCGCCGCTCGTTCAGAAATCTTGCTGTGTGTACCCTGCTTAGGTATACCAATCTAAACAGTCCGATAAACATAAGATAAAGAGTGCAAGGTACAAATAAAAATATAAGTATACCATTGGAAGCAAAGCTTAGGATGTTTAGTCCATAAGAATATGCATATGTTGCAGCGGCTTACCTGGGAGTTAATGAGTTTATGGAGCCTCCCCTATTATTATATAGGGGATGTACAATGGCAGCCACCTAGTAGAATCTGAATATATAACACAGAGGACAGGGACGTTTATACTTTTGTCAAAACTTGATATAAATTTTTGACCAATTAGTAGCACTTTTTACTAAGGGTGCTTGCATATCCTTCTATTGCATGTATTTATTAGGAACATGGTCAAGCTTCATGTGCAATACATCCTAACATGGCTGCTTTAATTGGAGGTCCAATGCCTTTAATATAAAGCACTGGTGGGTACGGCCTCATCCCTCATTTTAAAAAGCAGTGTGCTGGGCAAAGTGAGAAGTCCTAGTGCAGGACTTCTGTAAAGTATCCAGAGGTAAGAGGTCTTAGTGTTTTAGGTCCTCACCCTCTACTTTACAAAAGGGAGGAAGGAACGAGGAGGAGGTTAGTATAATTATCCTTGAATAAGGTCCTATGCTTTTAATATAAAGCCCTGGATCGACGGTGCCTCTTCATCATTTTAAAAAAGCCCAATGTGCTGGTGGGGAAGTGAGAAAGCCTGCTGTGTTTAACACGAGGATACTTACCCCTTATTCGAGTATAAACTTAAGTATATTAAATATCCAGTCTCAAAGCAGTGTTCTGAGAAGGGACATAGTGATAGTGACATAAACTGACTGATACTTGAGGTGGTCCAAGGCCCCTAAGGGAGGAGAACTGTAAATTCGTTTGAGACAAAGGGAGGTCTGGTGGATACATTGTTTAATATTTGTACCCAACAGCCTCAACAAGACTTTGATGTAAATGTACCTGTAGGTATATTTAATATATGTTCCAGCCCCTGTTGTCTATGCAAAAGAATACTAATGAAAATGCATTTTCGAACGTTCCCCAGACCATTTCCAGGTCACACAGCCTTTACTAGGCGCGAACGCGAGCATCGAATCCGCGAGTAAAGTGTCCATTAAAACCTATACACACAGCATTGAATCCGCAAGTAAAATCTCCATGGTATCTAGGTGCGAACATCAATCCGCTAGTAAAGTGTCCATTAAGCCTAAAACGCGAGCGTCGAATCGCCGTAAAATGTACATGGTACCTAGGCGCGAACGACTCGAAAATGCGAGATGAGAGTAAATTGATTTTTCGAAAGTCCTGGATATTCGAACATGTCCCCCAACCATTTCCCAGGTCCCACAGCCATTACATTAAGTTACCATTGATGTTTTAATTGTATTTCATAGAACTTTTCGAACTTTTGACTCCCATTGACTTTAATGGGTCCCTTTTTCGAACTTTCGAACTTTCCATATAGTTCGAATGTTTTGAAAACGGACGAACTTTCGAAAGTTCGGCCATCTCTAGTCTTAATAAGCAATAGTTTTTTTGAAGCAACCACTGGGAAAGAATTAAAGACCATCATAGAATTCCGTGTTTATAATTATCATGTAATTTCTGGTTATGCAGTTAGGAAACATGATACAACACAAACCAACCAGTTAAGAACACCTTTAATTTTGATGGCAGAATCCTTTTATTAAAGGTGGCCATACCCATTGGCAATTTTGGTAAATAATAATATTTGGGAGTGTGTAGGGGTCCGAAAGTGTATGGCTGATCGCCCATACGTGGTATAGGGATCGGTCGGTCCATGTGTTGTGGGCGTTTCCATCACCTTTGCGACGATACCATGTGATCTGTCGGCACAATGTGATGGGATTGCAAGTGTATGCCCACCTTAAGCCATATGTGGGGTGCCCACAAGCGCAACCCCAAGGGCACTAGGTGGTTGTGGCTTACGCATTGTGGTATTATGTGCATGATTATGTGGATGAGAGCGACCCAGTTGTCTATCTTTGCTATAAAAGCTGCTAAGGATAATTTCCATAGCAACCAAAATAAGCTTGTCTTTTTTCTCTCTTTTTTTACCTATACATCTTTAAGGGCAACTTAAAGCCACAGACACACTGAACACAGAAGGCAGAGAACCACCTTGATATATAACACCAGTATCTGGTCTTACCTACTCATGTTTGATACAGGCGCTGGGAATTTACCTAAATTAACACATATGGTTTGTGCGTACTTCTCAGCATTATCGAGTTCAGGACATTGGTCAACGGACAGTATGTTTCTGGCCATGCTCAGCACTTACTATGGCACAACTTGTTACAGTTGTGTCAACCCAAATTAATAATCTCAAGCCAAGCATTTTACAGGACAGATAAAGCAAGGAAGACAGGTGAATGATTTCAGGGAGGTGGTGGGTTCCTGACACTGCACATACACAAGTACTTCATTACAGTTCTAAAGGCTTTGAATTTACCTTAATACAATTTACTAAAGTGGCATTTTTATAGTTTATTGGTGTTTTGGGGGATTGTTTCAGATATTGGAGTATAAACAATTAGGGTTTAGTTCTCCTTAATCTATCCATTAAAATAAAAAGCAAACATAATGTTCAACACTGGTTTCCCCAAACGTAACTAAAGGTGTTTTTGTGCCAGGAAACATACCTTCGGCAGGGAGGACAACCGATAAGGAGATTGTACATTCAAGGAGTTCCGTAGCCGAAGCATTCAGGAAAACACCCTGCCTATATGGATGATACCACCTAATAAGAATTTACATGAACGTGGAAAAACAAACGTTTCAGGCAAACATTTTCCTTCTTTCACTTCCCATCTTTGGTTAAACCTTTTTTGACGTTCTCTAAAGGGATGCGCAGACATAAGGCTAGAGGACCACCCTTTTTTATTTTATACTCCCCTCCCCTTTGTATGATATGTAGATCCTGTATTCAGATCAAGCATTACATTCTGAAACAAAAGAAAACCCTTTGTTACTAAGTAACCCCCAAAATGTTGCTCCAGAAATCAATGAGAACTGAACCCTTGTACCTGCCACAGTGCTGGGGAGCCGTGTCGCCCTCTCCGCCGCCGCCCTTGTTTACATTAGGGCCAGCCCGATGGATCGAACTCTGTCCCTCCCTCTTATGCTCTAATTGATTCAGGATCTCGCCCGCGATTTTTTCCACCCCGCCGCCCAGTCTGGGAGCCGAGTTCTGGCACTTTCCGGGTTGGCAGAAAGACACGCCACAGATAGGGCCAGGGCAAGAGATATTTGACAATACTTCAAGGTAAGGAGGGGAACCTGCGTTTCCTCCTCTCCCTCTCCCTCGCGTTAACGGTGAGCTGTTCCGATCCCAACCTCCCTTTTCTTTATACTTCCCTTATGCTACTGATAAAAAGATTGGGGGGCTGAATAAGGAGGGGCGTTGGCATTGAGAGAAAACATGGGGGGTTGTTAATACCAGGAAGCGAAAGTGAGGGCGATGCACTAGATTAGTGAAAGGTGTATGTCACACCCTTAAAAAATTTTTTCACAAACATTCCCCCCGTCCCCCCAGCCCCAAACCGACTATGTAGTATTATCAGAAAATGCCCAAAACTTACCTTACCTTCCCTCTTTCCTCCGCCGCGCTGCCAGGCCCTCTGCTTGCGAGAAAATGCAAGCAAAGGGGCGGGACCGGCAGTCGCGTCTGTGATTGGCTGAGTGGCAGCCAATCACGGACGCGGCTGCGGGGAGTTCAGTGCAGGTGGAGGCAAGAGGGAAGGTAAGTAATGTTTTGGGCATTTTCTGATATTACTAACATAGCGGTTGGGTAAGTTAAAAGCTGCCTCTGTACTTCACCAATCCTCCCTTCCCCATTAAAGTTGTCAGGGTGATGACCCCCCCCCGGAACCACAAAGATAAATACATACCTAAAGTAAAATGGTATGTTCATGCCTCAAATAAAAAATGATGCATGGGTAAATCCACCCAAAAGTTAAAAAGCTCACAGATGTGGGACTGACCTGTTATGCAGTGAAATGTTCTTCTCACCCTTCCCAATGCCTCTAAAAAGGTTTCCGCCTCGTGGGTGCCGTGGCCACGCCCACTCATGGATGCCTAAGCCCCGCCCACTTGTGTGTGCCTAAGCCCCACCCACTCACAGGTGCTGTGGGCCGCTCTGACACCCCCCCGGGGCAACCTATATTTATATAAAAAAAAACTAAAACTGCTTTAAAGGAATAGTTTTTTTATTTGGATTCTTAAAAGATACCCTTGATATATATAGTAATGTTTTCTCTCAGACTCCCCAGTGTGAGGGAGACAGGAAGTCCCTGCTCCTCTCTGCTGTGTGAAGGACCTGCAGCTGTACGAGAAGGGAATCTACAACCCTTTTCTGTCCATGTGTGAAAACAGCCTTTTTAGCAGAGTTTCACTCGCTTGAAAAGGCTGTTTTTCACGAGTTTTTTGGGCAAATTCCTTGTGCCAGTTTCACAGTGTCTTTTGCGATACATACAGAAAGAAGGATTTAAACTCGCACTAACCAATATTGTTTGGAAATTCAGTAAAAAAAATCTAAGATGACACTCCATCCAATCTGAAACATGGAGATAGCTGCACTTTACTTATTTGACGCTTTCTCAATAATTCTTCTGGAGATTTCTGGGCAATAACTCGGGAAAATGTGCTTAAATCTCTCTTTAAAAAATTAACCCCGCATATGGAAATCACGTGTGTGCCCATCCTATAGCTCGGAATGCTCCAAGTGCCACAACACCGATGCTGACTTTTGGCACCTGCTATGGTCATTTAGCAAACTACAACGCTTTTGGACTAAAAATACTATGTCGGACCCTGGGCACAATAGTCCATGCTGAACCCAAGCTATGTCTACTAGGCATCCCAGAGCTAGACAATTGGAACAGATACCAACTTACTTTTCTCAGAGAAACTCTGTTTTATTTATCTGTTTATGCAAGACGTACCATAGTTCTATCCTGGGTATCCCCAGATCCCTCTAAAATCAAAACATGGAGAACTATGATAGACAAGATGCTACCAATGCTTAGACTCATATATATTAAAAGAGGGGGAAATCCACTTAATTCCCTTTATCTTCATCGGACATGCCTCGGAACCGTGTTCGAGATCTATGACCGGTCCCACCTCAAACTATACACCATTCCTGTTACAGCGCTAAACCGCACAGACATAGAGTGTTATGATAATAAGACCAATTAAAAGCGAATGTAAGATGGTTTCAAATTGATTATTTAAACCCAAGCATCCAATAACCGTTGCTCAAGTTATTTGGTTGGAGATTCATCAGCCCAACATGTTTTATCCCTGTAAGGAATTTTATCAGGTTAATTTCCCAAATTGAATATCTTATAGAAATATGGGGGCAGATCAAACAAAAAACGTACAGGGGCAACAAACTTTAAAAAAGTAAGATCTAATAAAGTTCTATCATTAAAATGTTCAATTTTTTCCCCAACCAGTCAGAATGTTAGATAAATTAAAATAAATATAGAATCATTATTTATGTAGGGTCCCCCCCTAGACACAGAAATTGTTTCAAAGGTTTTCCCCACACATAAAAGAGAAACACTGAACCTAGATCCTGTAATGCCAATCCTCCACCCAATTCTGTGATATCACTTGATGTTGGTTTTTTATGCATGGTGCTCTGCCATTGCCATATTAACTGAGGGATATTTTTTAGAGGAATAACTATATACCCTAATGGTATATTTGGGGCTATCCAATTTGGTCACTGAAGTATAGCTTCTAACTTAAGCTTGTTGTTAAATATGGGTCCCTGAAGGGATTTAGACTATATTATAACCTTGCATTGCCCATGCTTGTGTTCTAGAATGGGGCTACCAACCAAGAAAAGCGGAAGGTTTGTAATCTCTATTGATGTCAACATAACTGGTTCCTGCCCATTTTAAAGTTAAAACAGACGTGGCAATGTAATTATAATCAAATCAATGAGGCTCTTTGGACTTGCAGTAGTGGGAAAAGCTAAGCAGCGATTGTGTGCTACATTTTGAATCAACCTTACAGTTGTATAATAATTACATTAGATACATGAATTAAATGTATTTACTACAATTAGATAATAGTTACTCAACAAAGTTTTAACTGTAGGGGTCGATTTACTGTTTCTTTATGCTCTGCTTGTCTCAAGCCCTCTACCTTTCTTTCAAATCTATTATAACAGATTCTCTATTCCGCCTCTAGACCCAACTTTTCCAATACTGAAGCCTCTTTCCTCTATTCTCACAGGCTTTCCTTTTTTGATTAAAGGCATATCCACCCTTAAAATAAAAACTTGTAATTTATCGGCCCCGCACCACAACTATTTTACCTATTACATGCCATTTGTAACCCAGATATTTATGTTACAAAGTAAATTATATTATTTCTGGCAAAGGTAAGCTGCCTCCTCGCCCTCCCTCTGCTCAATGAGCTTTTTTATAAGCTTGATTATGTGCATAGGATGCACACGGTAAAACAGCAGCCAGTCCCCATTGCTGGATGTCAGTGTCTCATTATTGATGATTGCATGAAGGGAGGGTCCATCTTACTCTGCCAGAATCGGGACATAATTTATCATTTTGTGTTGGGGCAGGTAACTGACACATGACCAGTTTTTTGTTTTAAGGGGTGTACATTCTCTTTAATCATTTGACTAAACTTTCACTAGATTGACAAAAGTTCTTCTCTGTTCTCTAACTTGATTCTGTCTGTCAATTCCATTACTGTGATCCCTGGTTCTCGTGTCTGTGTACCTGTCTCATTCCACCTTGGATCTTACCCCCCGAACTTCAAGCTTCCAGCCTTACAATATACGAAACGCCTCTGTTTAAAAAATCTGATAACTTCACACACAGTGGTAAATGGTAATTGTGCTAATAAACCTGGTGCCTGTTCTCTTGATGCCTGCCTATATCCAGGAAAAGATAGAGACGCCCACACAAGAGACGCAACACAATCCCAACTGAAATTGGCTTGCCATTAGTGTTTTGTTAGATGTATACCTAATTGTTATTTAATGCCAGTAGCGAGAGCTATCAGTATATAACTTCATTCCAACTGTGCCACTAGTTATAATAATGTTCTATATTCCCGACACCTGTGATGCATTAAGCCATAGGCACTGTTTTTTTATTACAATTTATTCTGTTATCCTAATTTGAGCATAAAAAAGGGATGAAAATGTCCTGTTAATTTACAGTCCACTTAACATTGTAGCGCTGCGTCCCTGAACAAAAAACATTTGTTCAATATGCTTTTTCCACCGCCACAACGGCTCCTCTTATTTGTCGACATTAATTCTATTATATCACCACAGGTAAGTGTGGCTTTGGGGGATTTTGGCTGCCGATCATTGCCCCTTGTGAATTTTCATAGCTTTTCATAACATGTCTAAAAGCCTCAATTAAGAATCTTTTGACATAGGTGTAAATATTGCTTGAAACCATTCCTGAACTGTAACAGTATATTGTCATTGAGCGAAATATACCGTAACGACTGTAAATAGTTACAGTGTAATTCCGGCAGGATCTGACATCTCAATTCTGATTCTGTTTGTTTTTAAGATAATACTAACATGAAAAATGGGACTACTTTTCCTTTTTTCAGAAAACCCCCCAACACATCGAGTCAGGAGGAATATTATTTAATTTTAATGTTTTAGTATGTAGATTTGCCCTTGCAATACTGTGCGTCACGGTGTAAGTCCAATCCTCTCAATATCGGCATACACTAATAACATTTGTTATTAGATTGCATAGACTACAATCTACCCTAAATTTACAATAATGAGAACCCAATAGACACACATCTCCTTATGAGTATTTTTTTTTCTGTCAGTTATTTTTTACAAAATGAAAGCCCTCTGTATCCCTCTGGCATTAATCCAATTCAGGCATTATAGTTCATTTTTTATTTAGCATAATATTGTAGAGCTTTTGTGTATGTTTCATATCTCTTTGGTCTTTTTTTACAACATTGCCATTATAGGGTCCTAGACTCCTGAAACACAAGTACAATGATGGTCTCCACATATTTATAGTGCTTGCTTTGTCATTAATTATGTAATGTTTAGTGGATACTCCTTTTCCCCCCCACCCTCCCTTACCTCACTGCCTTCTTTTAGTGTGTGCACACTTATGTGTTCTGCACAGCTCACCAGGGACACTGCTCATTTACACATCTCCCCCTCGCCCCCTGCTGTCTTTTCTTCTTTCTCTGCTATTCTCTTAAAAATGTTGTGCAGAAAGTTGTGCTGGCATGCATCCAAGAGGTCAAGCATGGGTCACATCTTATAATTTCTGCTTCTGGAGTGACATGTCTTCCCGTTAAATGCTGTATTAAAATGATGATTTCTCAGAATCTAGCTCAATTTTAAAAACTGAAAAAAGTATTGGAGGAGGGAATCTTGCTGTATTAAAGGAACTATTTTTACAAATTCGATTTTTAAATTTTTTTTTTATTTTTTTTTTAGTGTAAGAATAACCCTTTAAATGGCTTCGCGTAAGTATTAGGACATTTAGAGATCACTATCTGCTGAAAGCGGAAACGTCCTGCACGAGTCAAGGTGTTGTTAAAATAAGTGAAGGTGACCATAAACATTGTGTGAAAATGCCAATTTGAAAAATCCAATAGAGGTAGAAATTGTAACCCTTCTGATTAAATGCACCAAAAGCAATTTTACCGCCAAGCGATTGGTTGATAATAAATGTAAAACAGAATTCATGTTATACTTGATGAAATGCTAGAATTTTTGATCTTATGTGAACTTTGCTCTTGCGTATTTCTAAGCAGGCCTGGCATTAGAAGGCGATGTGCAGAACATTCATGGTTCATTCTCACAACATTTTTTGTAGCTATCACTACTTGGCTGAACAAAGGAAAGATGTGCAGAACAGCAAAAGCAAGCAAACCGTTTTTTAGACAAGCGTATGGCAACTAGAATTAGATTAGAGGAACGTATAATAGAGAGGAACAAAAACACAATAGCATTTGTTCTAAAACAATATATCATTTAATATATTTAATGGAAGCAGTACTACTCATAAACAACTTCTTAAAAACATCCATCACACCCATAAGATGTATGATTTATGGGAAAGAATTTATACGTATAAATCTTGCCTGGGATGAGTCTGAAACTATGTATTATGTATGTAAGAATTTATTTATAAAGTCGCCACTTGGTAACGCAGCGCTGTACATTATATTGAATCTTTATTAAATGTCTAAAATTAGTCTAATTATATTACTTCTCCCTTTGATGGGAAATTTCATCTCATGCGAAGAGTTACTGCATGGGAATCCATGATCTAATATAGCAAGACATCTTCCTTTTTGGTAAAAGGGGCGACTTTGGATCTCTAGAGGAGTTTTAAAAAGTTATTAATCTTATAACCGTTATATTCAATTACACTAAATTTCATCTAACGGATACCAGATCTGCTTTTTAGATGTTCTGATTTAAAACAAACAAATAAATTGGTAGCAAAATTATACGCAAAGATAACAGCCAGAAATCAGCTTCTGTCTAAACCAATATCTTCAATCCTAATAAGTATACGTGAGTCAGCACACCAGGGTGCAAAGGATTGTTTGTCTGATGAGAGCTTTGTGGAACAACAGATGAGGGAGATGTGTAATAAATAAAACAAAGGGAGCTACCCAGAGATTGTTAAACAGGGCCCAAGATCTTAAGCTGGATTACACACAGTAACGAGAAGCCCCGATACCGTCGATCCGACGTAAATCGGGGCTTTATCTTATGTGTTCCCCTCGTTTCCCACGATCGCTCAGGCCGCCGCTCGTTCGAAAAAAAAAAAATTTTTTTTTCCCTGTGCTGTGTGTACCTGCTTAAGGTAACAATCTAACAGTCTGATAAACATAAGATAAAAGAGTGGTCAAATGTCAAAAAAAATATAAAGTACCCATTGAAGCAAAGCTATAGGATTTTATCCATAATGAATTGGCATATTTGCAGCGAGCTTATCCTGGAGTTTTAATGAGTTTATGGAGCCGCCCCTAGTATTATATAGGGGGATGTAACAATAGGCCGCCACCTATTAAGATCTGAATAGATAACAACAGAGGACAGGAGCGGTTTATACTTTTTGTCAAAACTTGATATAATGTTTGACCAGATTAGTAGCACTTTTTAGCCTAAGGATGGCTTTGCATATTCCTTCTATTGCTGTATTATTAGGAAGCATGGTCAAGCTTCATGTCTGCTAATAGCACTCCTAACATGGCTCTTTTAATTGGAGGTCCATGCCTTAATATAACACTGGGTGGACGGCCTCATCCCTCATTTTAAAAAAAAAGCCATTGGCTGGGGCAAAGTGAGAAAGTCAGTGCATTGACTTCGTAAAGTATCCAGAGGTGAGGTCTTAGTGTTTTATGGTCCTCACCTCTACTTTAAGAATGGGGAAGAGGGAACGAGGAGGAGTTATATAATTATCCTTGAATTAAGGTCCCTATGCTTTTAAATAAAGCCCTGGATCGACGGCCTCTTACAATCATTTTAAAAAAAAGCCAATGTCTGGGGGAAGTGAGAAAGCCTGCTGTGTTTTACCGAGGATATCTTAACACTGATCGGTATTGAAACTTAAGGATATTAAATCTCCAGTCTCAAAGCATTGTCTGATAAGTGACATAGTGATATTGACATCAAACTGATATTCCTTGAGGTGGTCCGGCCCCCTAAGGGAGGAGCGTAAATTCAGTTTGAGACACAGGGAGGGTCTGTGCTACTTGTTTAAATATTTTGTACCCACAGGCCCTCACAAGGACTTTGATGTATTACCTGTAATGTATATGTAATATATGTCCAGCCTGTTGTCTTATGCATAAAACTACATAATGAAAAATGCATTTTCGAACACCTGTTCCCCAGACCATTGTTTTTTTTTTCCCCCCCTTCCAGTCACACAGCCATTACTCTAGTGCGCGAACGCGAGCATCGAATAATCCGCAGTAAAGTTTCCATTAAAACCTATACCCGAGCATTGAATCCGCAAGTAAATCTCCATGGTATCTAGTGCGAACATCAAATCCCTAGTAAAGTGTCCATTAAAAGCCTAACGCGAGCGTCGATCCGCAAGTAAACAATGTACATGGTGACCTAGGCGCAACAGCTCGAAAATAGCGAAGAATGAGAGTAAAATTGATTTTTCGAAAGTCCTGGATATTCCGAACATGTTCCCCAGACATTTCCCAGGTCCCACATCCACCGCATGCCATTTACACATTATTTACCATTGATGTTTTAAAATTGTATTTCATTTCAACTTTCGAACTATTTGACTCCCATTGACTTTAAGGGTCCGTTTCGAACTTTCGAACTTTCCATATAGTTCCTAATGTTTGAAAACGGACTGAACTTTCGAAAGTTTCGGCCATCTCTAGTCTTAATCAGCAAATAGTTTTTTTGAAGGCCACCACTGGGAAAAATTAAAGACCATCTAGCATCCGTGTTTATAATTAGTCATGTAATTTTCTGGTTATGCTAGTTAGGAAACATGATACACACAAAACCAACCATTCCGAACACCTTTTACTTTGATGGCAGAATCTTTATTAAAGGTGGCCATACCATTGCAATATTTGGTAAATAAAATATTTGGGATGTGGAGGGGCCGGAAAGTGTATGGCTTGATCGCCCTACGTGGGCTAGGGAATCGTTCGGTGTCCATGGGTTGTGCGTTCCTATCACACTGTGCCGAAGATACCATTGATCTTCGGCACAATGTGATGGAGATGTGCAAGTGTCTGCCCCCTTAAGCCATATGGTGGTGCTGCCCCACGCAACCCAAAGAGCACTAGGGTGGTTTGGCTTACACGCAAATTGTGGTTTATGTGGCATGATTAATGTGGGAATGAGAGCGACCAGGTTGTCTATCTTTGGCTATAAAAGCTTCTAAGGATATATTTCCATAGCAACAAAAAAACTTGTCTTTTTTCTCTCTTTTTTACCTATACTCTTACAAGGCAACCAACGCCACATAACCACACTGACGCAGAAGGCAGACACCTTGAACTATAACCAGTAATCTTTGTCTTACCTCTCATTTTTGATACGGCGCTTGGGAAATTTACCTAAAACCTATGGTTGTGTGCTTTACTTTACTTCTCAGCATTCTAGTATCAGACGTTTGGTCAACTACCATATGTCTGCACATGCTCAGTCCTTAGCTATGGCACAAACTTGTTACATTTTGTCAAACCCATTAATACTCTCTAGCCAATCCTTTTACAGGACAGATAAAGCAAGGAAGCAGGTACTGATTCATGGAGGTGGGTCCGGACACTGCACATACACACAATACTTCATCCAGTTCCTAAGGCTTTGATTACTTTAATACCA
Source organism: Hymenochirus boettgeri (assembly GCA_019447015.1). Taxonomy (NCBI): domain Eukaryota; kingdom Metazoa; phylum Chordata; class Amphibia; order Anura; family Pipidae; genus Hymenochirus; species Hymenochirus boettgeri. The sequence goes on along the minus strand of CM033470.1, from coordinate 99,154,197 downwards.
TTTACTAAAGTAGCATTTTATAGGTTTAATTGGTGTTTTTAGGGTGTTTTTCAGATTCTGGAGTATAAAACAAATTAGGTTTAGTTCTCCTTTAAATCTATCATTAAAATACAATGTAAAAAATAATGTTCAAACTGTTTTCCCCAAACTAACTCAAATGTGTTTGGTGCCAGGAAATACTTCTTCTTCTGCAGAGAGACAACCCGATAAAGATTACATTCAAGGATTTTCCCAGTACGTAAGCATTCAGGAAAACACCTGCCTATAATTGGGTGATACACTACTAATGAATTACATGAATGTGAACAAACGTTTCAATGCAACATATGTTCTTCTTTTCCTTCCCAGCTTTGTTAATAACCTTTTTAGACGTTCCTAAAGGGAGCAGAAAGTCATAGAATTTTTTATTTTTGATCTTTTTTTTTAAGAAGCTGTTCACGAAGCATTACATGCTGAAAACAAAAAAACCTTTGTTATACCGAACAAAATGTTGCTCATAAACATGAAGCTCATTTTCCTGTACCTGGCCACAGTGCTGGGAGCGGGGCCCTTGACAGGCCAGGATGGAAGAACCTCTCCCTCCCCATCTTATTGCCTCGTTGATCAGCGCACTGGGAGCCGGCTGGCACTTCCTGGTTGGCAGAAGACGCCACAGCAATAGGGGCAGGGCAAGGATCTTGACAATACTTCCATAGGAGGGGTGGAACATTCGGTTTCTTCTCCCTCTTCCTCGCGTTACGGCTGAGCTGATTCCGTCCTACCTCCCTTTTCTTTATAATTTTCCCTTCTTCTATCACTGAAAAAAGATTGGGGGGCTTGAATAAGGAGGGCGTGGCATTGAGAGAAAACATTGGGGTTGTAATACCAGGAAATCGAGGTAGGGGCGATCGCACTAGATTAGTTAAAGGGTAATGGTCCACCCTTAAAAAATTTTTTTTTCACGGCCCAAACAATTCCCCGTCCCCCCAGCCCCAACCGCTATGTTAGTATTATCAGAAAAATGCCCAAAACTTTACTTCACCTACAATCCCTCTTTCCTCCGCCGCTCTGCCCGGCCCTCGGGCTGCTAGAAAATGCAGCACGGGGCGGGACCGGCAGTCGTCGTCTGTGATTGGCTGAGTGTCGCCCATCACGGACTCGGCGCGGGAGTTCATGCGGGTGGAGGCAAAAAGATAGGGAGGTAAAGTAATGTTTTGGGCATTTTTCTGATTTACTACATAGGCGTTGGGCTTCACCAATTCCTGCTTCCCGCAGTTAAGTTGTCAGGTGATGACCCCACCCCCCCCCCCCCCCCGAACCACAAAGATAAATACAATACCTAAATCAAATGGTATTTTTCATATAGCCTCAAATAAAATATGCATGGGTAAATCCCCCCAAAGTTAAAGCTCACAATTGGGCCTGACCTGTATGCAGTGAAATGTTCTTCTCACCCTTCCAATGCCTCTAAAAAGGTTTCCGCCTCGTGGTGCCGTGGCCACGCCACCTGATGCCTAAGCCCCCGCCCACTTGTGTGTCTAATCCCCACCCCTCACAGTGCTGTGGGCCGCTCTGACCCCCCCCCCCCCCCCAAAAAAACTCTGTGAAACAGCCTTTCAAGCAGAGTGAGAACTCTGCTGAAAAGGCTGTTTTCAACCGTGACCAGACAGGGCTGTAGATTCCTTCTCTACAGCTGCCGTCCCTTCACACAGCAGAGAGGAGCAGGGACTATCCTGTCTCCTCACACCTGAGGGAGTCTGAGAGAAACATACTATATAATACAAGGGATAATATTTTTTAGAATCCAAATAAAAAACGATTCCTGTTAATCAGTTTTAGTGTTTTTTTATATAAATATAGTGTTTCCTCTAAAATAACATTAATCTTGTTGAGTAATTCTGCACTCAGGAAGAGTATTGGCCAAAAAGCTACAATCACTGAGATTAATAAGATTAATGCATGCTACAGTCATCACAATATTTTCAGAAACGGGCTGTTTCTTTTATATGCAAGTGCAGGATCTGGTCTTTGCCAACAGCAAGAATTTTTGGCCCGATATCAAAATTCAGAAAGAACGGAGCAGATCAATCCTCTAGTACAAACCATTTTTAGGCTGGAACTCATTTAGAGAACTGGCCAATGCTATTGCTTTCCTACTACAGATTCTTATAAACAATCATTTTCACAATGAACAGAAATAAGTCTATTTAACCAAAATAAAACATTTTAAACAATAATATATATGTTAGTTTAAAGGTCTTTCTGACCTGAATGTGTAATTTAAATACTGATTATTGACCATTGCACCTCGAATCCTTACAATTTTGGGGATGTTTTTACTCACCAATCCAAATAAAATATAGAATCTTTAATCTTAAAGGGCATGTCCACGCCTTAATCAGAACTTTTGGCCCTATAATAGAACACAGTGCCTCAGCCCCAACTGCTATAAAAATACTTTAAGAAAGCCCCAGTTCCCCTCACTTACCTTCCCTTCCTCTCCTCCGACTCCCGGCCCGGCCCTGCTGCTTGCGAGATACTGCAAGCAGGGGGCGGACAGCCAGCCCCGCGTCCGTGATTGGCTGAGAGGCAGCCAATCACTGGACGCGCTGCCCGGCGTCTCAGAATGCCGGCGGAGAGAAGGGAAGGTAGACATTCTGGGGACTTCCTTAAAATCATTTTTTTGTGGTTGGGGCTGGGGGAACATTTCTATTAAATGGGCACGGGTTTTATGGTAGGGGGAGGATAGCAAACGGGCAGGGAGAGGAGGGAGAAGGACGGGGAGGGGAAGGGGACAAAGGGCTGCAGTACGCATGCCAACTTCTTCCCTCCCCGAGGCCGGTAGGAGCAGAGTCCTATATGGACTCTGCTATCCTCCCCTGGTGGGCAGTTTTTTGGGACTTTTGGTGGGGGCCACTACAGGAGAACCCTAATGGAGCTGGGATGTGAGGGTAAGGATTTTACTACACTACTGGTGGAGCATAGTGGGGGGGTTATAGTTTTGTGGTGGACATGCCCTTTAATCTGTTCAGCTTTGTCACCCCCCCCCCGTACTTTCCACCCCCTACGTTTCGTAAATACTAACAAATCAAACTGGCATGCTGCCTATTCTCCATCTTTAACTCCGTTCTCTGTCCTTCGACAACTGGTTCTCTTCTCTCCCACATTATCCCCCAGACTTTGCTGGCTACTCTATATGCAGAGGCCTAGTGTTCAACAATATCGCTCAATTGATTTACCTCTTCTTTTTTTTTAGTCACTTTTCTATTCGCAGCCTTCTCAACCTCTCCTTTGCTTTTGATGACACGGTAGATCATTCCCTCCTAATGCCATTTTTTTTTACTCTGGATGAAGCAGCTTCCTCATTTCTCCTATCTCTAACCGAACCTACTCTGTGTATCAATCACAAAAACCCATCTCTTATACAGACCACCCCCACTCACCTGCCTCCTCTCACCTAAACCCTTTTTCTCTTGTGGGCTCCCATCCTATGGAATTCCTATTCTCAAGACCAGTTTCTTTCTATGGGGCACTTCTACCCATCCCTATGTTCTGTAATGTTCCCGCCACCTAATTAGATTGTAAGTTCTACGGGACAGGACCTCTTCTCTTCATTTACTGGTTCAAGACCTTGTATACTTTTTGATGCACATACTTATATATAAAGTTATATATTTAAATGTATTTATTATGTCTTTTGATCTTTAAGGTTTTTAAGTTCTACTTATAAATTTTAGACCAGAATGTAGAACATTTATAATTTAATACAACCTAACTGCTAGTATTAACCCCTGAGTTTTGAACTAGATGCCCTACACCATTTTTTTTGTCTATGGGGCCCCTTTTACCCTAGACTCACTGGGCAATATATTGGAGTTTAAAGTCGCACTAACCGGTTGGCTACCAGTAAAGCACTACTTTAATTGGCATATAGCGTCGGATGTGCGGGTTCGCAAAATCACAGCACATAATACACTCACATTCAAATATAGCGTTTCCACTAATTTTAGCTCAGGTTTTAACGCCAGCAAACAGCTGGTGTTAAATACCGCATGATAAACATCCCTTTCCCGGCATTTAGCCCCATTTGCAAATGCGAATGACTCACGATGGGCCATTTACCCGAGCAATAGTGGCTCTGGATAAACAAGCCTCATTCTTTGTTCAAATTTAGCCTGGCCTCTTTCAAGTCCAGGACTGTTTCGGACTGGTAAATTTAAGCTGAGTTCATCTTATACCATTGCTTGCAGTCTAGGTGTTTTTTCATGGCTAAAAAACAAACAAAAAAAACATTTAGATGTGGTTTGGAAAGCAGAGTTGTATGCCTTTAGTGGGAAATGGAATTGTGTTTTTATTTTTACAAATTATATGATACATACTGGTGTTGTTTTTTCATGCTAATAATAATAAAATATATACAGACCAGAAAAAATTATCAATTAAAAAAAAATCCCCAATTGTTCTCAGTATCTGCAGCATTCTGTGATGGAAAATCAGTCTTCACTATAGTAATTCTGGCTTGTTAAATTACAGTTTTTTAAAGGATAACTGTGGTCCAAAATGAACTTTAGTAAATTGACAGAATTGCTTTCCTGGTATTTTTGCAATTTAAACCTTCATTTTTATTTTACATAGTTTTGAAGATTTTTCATTTTGGAGTAAACTGTGATTGTATCATCATCACCGATATGGTGGGCCCTGCACTTCCTAAGTGAAACTGAAAGATGCCACGTGGTCTTCTAGAAGCCACATATGCATCAGCGTCATTTTGTCTCACTAGACTACTGGATAGAAAGATGTGGACTAAATGCATAAATGATTTTTCACACCTTTTTCTGGTAGGTGTGAGGTGTATGGGTTCTGAGGTAATAATTTGGGAGGAGGGTCCACCGATTTTCCATGAGGAGGGAGGTAACCATAAGGGGGGGGGGTGGGTGTTACACTCCACACTACTCAGATTCGATCCTTGAGTAGAAGCAGACAAGAGCAGAAAGTTGGGGTGGTTGACAGCCCACACACACAGCAGGGAGAGACATCTGGCACTGGAACGACATGAGTGAATCAAAACAACTACTGATAAAAACGATCTAGACAAATCAAGCATTATATCAGACTGTCATCCCCCACAATCACTAGTGTGTGTGCTGCGTTCTCCCCAAGCAGCGAGGTGGGAGTTAGAGGCGCTCTAGAATGTCCTGGCATGTCTCCCACCCCTGACTTTGGCTTGATCAAGAGTCTGGCAATATCTTTGGCTTTACAGCATTAGAGGTGTTTTAATGGCTCTTTATAAAGTCATAACCTGCACATCATTAAAGATCTGGTCACGCACAAGAGGACTTCCAGTGCAGACCACGTGATCTGACATGCAATACCACACGGCTGTGCCAGGTGAAGTTGCCGCGAACATGCGTGGTGGGCGCATCATGCCCAGCTATAACGCAAACTAAAAAAATTTTTACAGTGACATATCCTTGAACAATCAACTGCTGGAGAACCACAGTGGCCTGCGCCGGCCACCAAAATCTCCTCACACACAGTAAAGGGAAAATTGGAGGCAGATTTCGTCTGTTTATCTACTTTAATGGTGAAAAGTAAAAACACCTAAAAGATGTAAGGAGATAACCTGGACGACAATAAGCTCAGCATATCAAGTGCAAGGGCACAGCCACACAACAATGCGATTGTTGAAAGCAGTCCTGCAATAAGGGTTCGTCAAGTTAAGAAGGAATTTTCCATGATCGCACAAAGCCCAAAGGCCTTAAAAAAAACAGTCCAGGTGTTATGGGCACAAAAGACAAACACACAATCAGTAAATGTTTAACAGAAATAAAAAATAAACTTTAAGGGGAATTGCATTTGTTAAAAAAAATATATTTGTTAGAGTAGATACACATTATAATAATTATTACCCAGTGGCTAGGTTATTCTACCTATTCTTTTATCTTGTTACTTCATCATATAAATTCCTTGTCTCAGGTTTCACAGTGTCTTTGCGGATCCATACAGAAAGAAGATTTCACCTCGCAACAACCACTATGGTTTGGAATTCAGTAAAAAAAATCGTAAGATGACACTTCCATCCAAGTTAAACATGGTGAGATAGCTCCTCTTTACTTATTGACCCAAGCTCGGTACAACGGATAATCTCTTCTAGACATGTTCTGCGGGCACAAGCATAACCATCCAGAGAAAAATGGGGTGCCCTTAAATCGCGGTCTTTAAAAAATCTACCCTCCGCACATAGGGGAATCACGTGTGGGCCCTCCTATAGCTCGGATGCTCCAGTGCGGGCACAACAAACGATGCGACTTTTGGCACCGGTCTTGGGTTCATGTTAGTGCAAACGACGACCTTTGGACTAAAAAAACGAGGTCGGAAACAAAAGGAAGGAAGGGAGGGAGGGGTGGGGGAAAAGGACATTGAAGGGGGGGTACAAAAACAACCCTTGTTCACCATCTTCCATGACCATAAACCCAAGCTATGTCTACTAGTGCATCCCAGAGCTACAAGGGGCACAAATACCAACTTACTGTCGCGACCCAGAGAACTCTGGTTAGGGATGTGGCTTGGTAATACACGGGGTGCTAACAACAGTACCACAAATAAATAAAGTGTGCTATCCTGGGTAAAGGGGTCTCCGCGAGGATCCCTCGTAAAATCAAAACAAGGAGAACTATAGAATAGCAAGAATCGACCAAGGCCTTAGACTCATAGAGATTAACAAGAGAACCCTAGACAAATTGAACGGCGATTGGGTCCATCATGGGGAGAGTGACATGGGAACCGAGAGGCAAACGTGACAAGACAACAAACATCCGGAAGGTATATTGTATAGTGAAAAGATCCCGAGGGAGAACACAGGGGAACCCACAAACCCCCCCGCGACCGAACCAGCGCCTAACCCCACAAACAACCAAACTATATGCAGTCATGACTTTACCCTAGTACACCAGACGGGCCATGTAATACCCTGACTGTCTAAAAATGACTGCCGCAACTAGACTGCCAAGCATTTATCCAGAGATTACCTCCCCTTCCACTATATAATATAGCCATGTACAATGTTATGTTACTCCGGTTTCATTATCTGTATAAATATTATATGTACCTAATTCACAAAGATACACTGCAAGGAGATTATATCATACCCTATGAGACTGAACTACTGATATACTGATGAAAATTTGTATCTGTTTTTATTTATTTGTTTTTTTTTCTTTAATAAACAGTTAAAAAAAATGAACAAATTCAGAAGAGAAAGACTGTCCCAGCTGCACAAATGGATACTGTTTAATAAACTGAAGTGCTTCTTTACAAATACTATTGTAATCAGCCATTTTAGGCATTTGTGAGTAGAACATGTAGGGGACATTGATACAGCCCCTAATCAAAGGCAGTCATACTCACAAATGCTAAAATGGCTGATTACAATAGTATTTGAAAGACGCACTTCCGTTTATAAACGTATCCATTTGTGCAGGCTGGGGACAGTTTTCTCTTTTGACTGGTTCATTTTTTTAATGTTATTAAAGAAAAAAAAACAAATAAATAAAAAACGATACAAATTTTCATCAGTATCTAGTAGAACATGTAGGGGACATTGATACAGCCCCTAATCAAAGGCAGTCTAATAAAACAGTGACATTGGTGACTAAGAATAATTAGAATCTTTTTAAGCATTTTGGTGAGGAGAGCGGGTTTGGGTGACATTTTGCTAATTAACATAGAAATGCGCTTGCACACAGAATAGATGTTTTAATATTTAAGTTACTGAAACAAAATAAACCTATTATATATACAGTATTAATAATTCAAGTTTAGATGCACTGTAGACTGGGGTTATATTTAGTAGTGTGTTTCAAATTAATTAGTACAAATATTAAAATGTATTTGTGCAATTTGCTAAAAGACCAATTTATTTTGCTCAGAAAGCATTAATAAATAATCATGACAGCTATGAGCTACAAGATCACAGTAAATATTTTCAGGATTTAGACTGGGAGCCTCATTGCAAGCCATCTGGATGGATATTATAGGTTTAATACAAACCATAACTTTTAACAACACTACATTAAAGGGAAAGTTCTGTGCATCCAGCAATTTCTCTGTTCATACTGAAATTAATGCTCAAAAAGTACAGCCCTTCTGTTTGCAGGACCTCTTAATAGTGTCCTTTATAGTCTCACTCTCTGGGTTGATTCAGTTGCTCAGTAGAGAACTGAGCATGTTTAGGACAACTCCACCCTCATAAGAACATCTTTTAGAAAGAATGGCCTCTTTAAAATACGTTGATATATTATAGTTTGTCCTATGAATTCATTACTGTATGCCTTCTATGCTTCTGAATTGTACTGCTCCTTAAAGGATATCTATACCCAGCCACAAGTAGAAATTACCTGGGGCTGGGAGGTAGGATTGATTTTTCCTACCTCACAATATCATTACACCTAAAACATTCTCCAAATAATCCGTTTATACATATTTTGGATTTCAGGCAAAATAAGATTTTTTTTAATTGTTCGCCGTTCGCGAAAAAAAAAAATTTGAAAATTCGAAAATCCACGAGCGGACCCATTAAAACCTATTAAAATGAAATTTCGGCAAAATCCGATCTTCGAAAATACGAGGATTATTCGAAAATACGAGGATTCTTTGAAAATTTTAAAATACAAGGATTTTTCGAAAATACGAGGTTTCTTCGAAAATACGGACCCGAAAATGTGGCTTGCTCCATCCAAAAATGTGAAAAATCCGCGAAATTTTGAATTTACGAGGATTTCTCGTATTTTCCCGTATTTTTCGAAAATACCTGAAACCCTCGTAATTTCGAAAATTTTCAAAAACGAGGTTTGGAAAAGTTCAGAAGGCGGAAAATCCACGACATCCGACGTTCGCAAACGATGTAATTCCACAGCGGATCCGGGTTCGGATCCGTGAACTGGGCCATCACTAACCATGACCTGGATGAATGAGAACCTTCACAAGCATATCGTGTATAGAGTTTATTTAAAAAAACAGTTAGACTGAAAAGTACATGGGATTTAAGTTCGTGCCCAGTGCTCAGCCATGTTGCATTGTGATGTCATAGTAGGTTTCCATAGCAACATACACTTTATAACAACAACCCTGGTACAATTTGATCAGTTGTCTTTTTGATTCTGGAGAGGTCTGCAGATTTTTTTGTTCTTTTCAATTTCAGTATTTCCACACAAATAGTGTATTAGTTTATCATTAGAGTTGACAAATAGAATTCTAAAGTGACGATTTCTTTTTATATGTATTCCAGGCGATCATTTAATACATATTTAAGGTTTCTGCCAAAAAAAATGTCATAAAAATGTATCTTTTGATTAACCTATCCAGTTTAACACCAAGCATTTTTACACCCAGCTGTCACAAGTGCTTTGATATAGGCTAGATACAAGACAAAACATCTCTTTAGTTGCCTGGATTTTCACTGCAGGAAAACCATATGGAGTAAACGATAAAGGTACGGTAAGGTATTTTTTTTACACTATCCAGTGGGGACAGCAGTTGGGCATTTTTTTAGTTTGGGGGTAGACATGCCCTTTAAAGATACTATACATGATTGTATACAGGTGAAAAACATATTTGTTTTATATCTAAAGGGAATGGTGAAACTAGCAGTGCAACTACATAGGCACTTGGGTTAGTTACTATCTTGCAGGCTGTTTGGCTAAAGGAAAGCAATTACAAGCTCTGTAACAAAAACACAATTTTTATCATTTATCTGTTTTACCAACATATATGTGCAGTTTATAGACTGCTATACAACAACACCATAGATATGAATCCTGTGCAGTTTATAGACTGCTATACAACAACACCATAGATATGAATCCCAGGAGCTTCACAACATTCATTTCTGCAGCCCAACTAAATAACCAGCCATCTACTTGCAAATCTCTAACCTAAATACAAAAGCAAGACCTGTTAGTTTGACTGTTGATTAGAAATTGAGCTGCTCTGAAGATTTCATGCTATTTTATAGTGTCTCATAAACACCCCCCCAAAATCTGATTGGTCTAGATACAATCTTAAATCTGATTGGATCTTGGATGTTGGACCAATCAGATATTGGGGGTGGGTATAGGAGTCACTACAAATAGTGAACATTTAGCAAGTAGAGCTAGTTTCAGTTTTGCATTTCATCTAAGATGTTATAGCTTTGTTCTGAGGCATGCACTGGGATATAAGCTTATTGAGTGATTCTGGCTGGATAGCTTGAATGGGCAGCCCTTAGTTCGGATGGTACTCAATTTAGTTCTCAATATATAAGATTTAAAAAAAAAACCAGTAAAAGTATGATTTGTGATCCCAACTAAATGCTCAACAGGAGGTCTGAGTAACAGAGTTATTGATGTTTTGGAATATCTGGTTCCAATATTTTACCAGTAATAACCTCCAGTAAGTGAACGGAGAGAGATGATTGCAAACCAGTCTAGAGAGCAACATGGTGATTAAAGGGATATCAGAAACACATGCAGCAAAGCTGAGTCTGAATAAAGTGTAAAAGTAACCAGTCTGTAATAAATGCAGCTCTGCTTGTAACAACTGTTGTGTCTTACTATAGAGCAAACAGCAGCGATCAGCACTCCATTCCAAGCAAGGAGATACCTGGGCGGCATTCAAAAGTTTCAGACCTGTGAGTGCCTTCGTATTTCTGTGTGAATATATATATATATATATATACCATTGATAAACTGATTCAATCTGACATCAACATGTTACTTGCACACAACAATTTCAGATCATGTAGTTCTGATGACTATAGAAGGAGGGAATGGGTTAATGTAAAATCCCGAATCCCAGGTGGCACTTGCAAATCAGTTGCTTAGATTCTGCATGTTTAATTAATAAATGGAGAAAGGGCTATTTTAACCATTATGCAAAACCCTTCTCATTGGTGGACATATCTCCATAGACTACAAGCACACTGCCCACTATAGGAGGAGAGAAATCAATTGCTACACCCATAAGAAACACAAAAATGAAAATAACTTGATAACTGTTCCAAAAAAATAATGAAAGTGTATGGCAAAAGTACACAGGATAGCGCTCTCTACACAACAGCAAAAAATTATTTTGGGGGTGGACATGCCCTTTAAACTTCACACTTCCTTGTCTGGAAGCATTTTAGTATGGCATCCCGTCACGGGGCCCCCGTGTCTTCTATTGGTGTTTGGGCTTTGTCTGTGGGGTGGTGCTGATATATATGTTTGATCTGCAGGATCATAACTGGAGGAGCTGTAGCAACTGATGCACAGACTCCCCCCTGGCACACCCCCTGGTAATAAAACCTGTGCAGTTGCACAGATCGCTCGTATCAAAGGCCGGCCTGTCCGGACTAACCTGGGAAATGAAAACTGTTAGTGCTGTAGCTCTTTAATTGAAATGATATGTGAGGTAGGAAAAATCAATCCTACTTCCCAGCCCCAAGTACTTTATATACATATCCAGATAAGAGTAAAGAGATAAATAAATACCCAGATATTGAAATATGCTGTATGCTGGGCCCCAGATCTGTATATATATACACTGTAGTTTATTTATATTGCGCCACTTTGGGACGCAGGCTGTACAATAACAAAATCCAAAAAAGTCACTACAAGGGGGGAAAATACAATAAATAGTTAGTACATAATAATATAAATATATAAATATAACTATATATAAGTGTTAGAGCTTACCCACAAGAGGAAAGGAGGCCTGTCCCGTAGAGCTTACACATCTAGTTCAGTAGCATATATGAAATAAAGGACGCGTCAGAGTTCTCCCAGATTCATTGTCAGAACTTTTATCAGTGTGAATGTATCTAGCTGATATAGGGTAGGTCCACTAATGCAAGCTTATATAGCAGGACAAAAGGTTGGTGGTAAGGTTTAGGGGCCATGGATAATGGGACACTACTGTACATATGATAGCCATAGGTCTTGCCGTGTTGTTCACATTTGTTCAGTTAAACAGATTCAAGTAGGTTTTATATTTATTTTCTTTATCCCATTCCTCACAATTTAGGAGATAGCTAGCTAGTAAAAATAACTAATACATATAAACAGGTTATATTTTCTCTTAAGTTCGTGCCAGTGCTCAGCAATTTGCATTGTGATGTCATAGTAGGTTTTTCATAGCAACATACATTTATATGCTTGTGAAGGTTCTCATTCATCCAGGTGTAGGTATATCTGTTGTATTCAATTAGATCAACTGGACTTGAAATGTAGTTCTTGAGACGTTTCGCTAGTCATCCGTGGCTTTCTCAATTCAGAATGACTTGTCAAGAATCTGTGGCAATTATGTACCCTGGAAAATCCCAATAGAAATCACAGCCACGGTGTTAAGGGTGTGATTAGATAGTGGCTAAGAGGTGTTATAGGAACGCCCAGAGTAAGGGTGTTAAAACAGCATTGTACATGGCAGACAGTTGGTGTCCCTGTCTGCCTTTAAAACCGAACAACACCACTGAGGCCAGCAATTGGTACATCCGAAAGACCCAATACCAAAACACAAGAAAAGCGACATCATATATGCAGTGCAGTGCAGTGAAGAATGCTCTGATTTGTATGTGGGGGAGACCAAACAGCAACTGCATCAACGTATGGCCCAGCACAGAAGAGCCAATTCTCGGGTCAGGACTCAGCCGTGTGTATCTGCATCTTAAGGATAAAGGACATACCTTTGAAGATTGTAATGTTAACATACTGGCGAAGGAACGTGACTGGTTCAAGAAGGTGTTAAGGAGGCATTTATGTGAAAATAAAGAAAACCAAGCCTAAATAGAGGTGGGGGGGTTCGACACCAACTGTTGCCATGTACAATGCTGTTTTAACACCTTACTCTGGGCGTTCCATAAACACCTCTTAGCACATATCTAATCACCACCTTAAAACCTGGCTGTGATAGCTAATTGGGATTTTCAAGGGTACATAATTGCCACAGATTCTTGTACAAGTCATCTTGAATTGAGAAAGCCAGTCGGTATGACTAGCGAAACGTCTTCAAGAACTACATTTCAAGTCCAGTTGATCTAATTGAATACAACAGACATACACTTTATAACAAGAACCCTGGTACAATTTGATCAGTTGTCTTTTTGATTCTGGAGAGGTCTGCAGATTTTTTTGTTCTTTTCAATTTCAGTATTTCCACACAAATAGTGTATTAGTTTATCATAGAGTTGACACAATGAATCTAAAGTGACGGATTTCTTTATATGTATTCCAGGCGATCATTTAATACATATTAAGGTTTCTGCCAAAAAAAAATGTCATAAAAATGTCTCTTTTGATTAGCCTATCCAGTTTAACACCAAGCATTTTTACACCCAGCTGTCACAAGTGCTTTGATATAGGCTAGATACAAGACAAAACATCCACCATATCTAATCTAATCCAATACAATCCTTATATTTTGCATGTTTTTATTTCACCATGATTCCAGATTGTCTATAAAACGATTTTAAAATGATTTTTAAAGAATATTGACCAAACATAGAACTAATTGTTTGTTTGTATTTTAACTTGATTGATAGCTTGTTAAACCAGCCAATATGGGTTGGAAAGGCTTCAAAAAAGGATTTAAGAAGGCGTTTTGCTGCTTTAATATTTTTAGCTGCATACGGAAGGTAAGACTTTTACATTTTGTAATGTAAATTTTTGAATGTAATATATGGGTATAAAGATATATAATGTAAAAGCCTGTCTAAATCATACATTGTTTAAAATAGCCCCTACCTGCCTATCTCATACATTGGTGGGTTTCATATATTTTACATATACTCCAATGACTGTCTCCCATATTGTTCTGGTTAATATCCTACATTGTATTACAGTGATTGTATAATGTGTAATGAGTCATGTCATCCTTTTTTCAGTCTTGAAGAACAAAAAGTGAGTTCTGGAGCAGATTGCAGATGGAGGTACCACTTGGTAAGCTATATATATATATATAATATATATATTATATAAATATTATATACACATATATATTAGAGAATATATATCATTTAATATATTCTTTCTATTCTTTCTATTTCTATCAGTTCATTTCTTTCAAATTTACGTTTATCCTTTACTTTTCCAGTCTGCAATATCAGAAGGCAATTCATTGGGACAGATTGTAAGTGGAAACACCTCTCTGGTAAGCATAATATTTTGATATAGTATATAAGTTTATATCATATAATAATCTTATTATCATTTTAAATATATATTAGTACATTTCTTGTAATCTTATACCACCTGTTCTTTTTTTTAGTCTCCAATAGAAGATATCAATGCATTGGGGCATATTGATGGTAGTGACACCTCTATGGTAAAATATCATCTTATATGGAAATATGTTGTATTTTTTATATCTGTGTGGTTGCATTTCTTATCATCCTTTTTATTTCTCTTGTTCAGTCACAATAGTGGGTAGCCAAGCTTTGGAAAGAATGAAAGTGAAACACCTCTCTGGTAGGATACTCAAGGCAAAGGTACTTTTACTTTGAGATCAGCATTTTGGTAAAGTTTTAAGAAGAACTAAATTTTAAAATAGAACCAAAACATGTTTTTTAACTTCATGGGCCATACCTGTCATCCAATGGAGTTGGACTGCCTTATTCACACCAGTCCTTTTCTCTTATTGGGCCTGATACTGCGTTTCTGTACAATGGGAAATATTTAATATTTGTATTAAATTATTAGTAACATAGAGACTATGGTCCAGCCTTTGCTAGTATAAAAAAGTCCACTTGATTGAAAAACCCACCCCAAAATGAATACCTGTTTGCAAAAACAGGGATTTCTGCAACGTTCCTTTAGTGGACACACCATATCACCAACACCATAATTTCAGGGTACAGTCGATCTATTCCTATTGAGTACAGATGATGAACAATGGTTATTTAAAAGGCATGTTCAAATCAAGAAATGCCCTCACTGTAGGGGACCCCCCTAACTCTAAATGCCATAGTCATAAAATCGGACCAGAATTCTACTTACCCACCTTTGTTTCCTCGGCCTAAGCCTCTTCTGTTTCTTCCGGGAATGGAAGCTCAGAAGAGGAGTGACCAGCAGCTGCGTCTGTGATTGACTGGAAACCAACCAATCACAGATGCGGCTGGCGGTCTTCAGAATGATCTGAGGGAATAAAGGGCGTAGGTGGTCCTAAAGTGTAGGCATTAAAAAAAAAAGGAATCACAGCACAGAGGGACCCAAGGGATGGAGGGAGGGAGGAAGAGAGTCCCCCAGTACATCTCAGAGTCCTCTAAGAGGACAAGAAGGAGGCCGAAACTATTTTACACACAGACAGCTCCTACTCTTAGTTGCCTGGATTTCACTGCAGGAAAACCATATGGAGTAAACGATAAAGGTACGGTAAGGTATTTTTTTACACTATCCATTGGGGCCAGCAGTTGGGCAATTTTTTTTAGTTTGGGGGTAGACATGCCCTTTAAAGATACTATACATGATTGTATACAAGGATGAAAAACACATTTGTTTTATATCTAAATCAATGTTAAATTGGCTGGCAATTCTTAATAAAAAAATAATCATGATTGTTTTTTTCTTCAGCATGAGCTGGAATCACCATCTGGATTCGATGTAAGTAGAGAAGAGATACAGTAGAACAGTGAAACATTGTGGGTGATTAGAGCATAGCTGTTTTAGGGAATTGATTTGGTACCCAGCCATAAACTAATCAACACCATGTTTAATGCCACCCTTTATATGCTTTTATATCACAGCTTGTCATACCATTTACCAATCTGATCAAACTACTTTTAATCATTTCCTTTTGAAAAAAAAATTTTGTCCAAAGTAAGGTGTTCTGCTGAGTGATCAGGAGCAGTATTTATACAAATGAGTTCCACAACCATTTAACAACCTTGTGATCCAGGGTCAGTGGCCATGGTAGTACTACTGGTAATACACCTGGGTATGATGAATGAAGATATGTGGTTGACTATGTATTAGGATGTTATATAATGCCTTTTACATGATAAACACAACTCATAATATTGTTTTTCCCTTTAGGATATCCAAACACCAGACCCCTCTTCTAATGATACAGTAAGTAGAAAATAAAGTAGATCATATTTGTAATAGTGGTTTAATTTCACAACAAGTCAACAGTTAAAAGTACAAGTTTTTGTTATTTTTATAAATGAAACTGGTAACACTTTTTTTTTTATTTTTAAGGAACAAAGATGAATCCCAGTGGTATCTTTCGTAAGTACAAAAAGTTCACATTAAAAAACACAGGGAATTCAGGAATTTGTGCTGACTGTTTTCTCTATAACAATGGGTTAGTATGACTTTAAGAAGGGATTGGGGCTGCAAGTGTTTCATATTAGACACCAGTGGTAGCAGGGGTGTAAACATTCATGCTTATTCAAAGACAAGGGATATAGACTTTCCCATAAAAGAACCCTGCAACTAAAGCACAATGTCATGTACACCCCTATAATTTTGAATAAAATATTGAACTTTATTGCCTCACATAATGTACTGTACATATAGACCACCAACAATATATACATTTTAATTGGTTTTATGTATGTTGGGGGTTGGTGGTCATATTTGTGATGTTGTTCATCACTTGGCTTGAAAAGGTCCAAGAACGACCGAATCGTTCCTTTGGGAGCGCTCTAATCTCCATACTTATATATAAGTATTTCACAGACGAAACACTAGATGTTCCACTGCATCAATAAATGGTTCTATTTACTTCTGTATGCTGTATGGACTTTCTGCAGTAGCACCGGGGCAGGGGATTATGGAAGGAGTGAGTGCGGGATTCCATTGACACTTTTATATATATATATATAAAAGCAAGGACATAGGAATATCATAATACCATTCCGCGGTTTACTGCGTTAATGTACTCAATGAAAATCTATTGGATAGAGGAAAAAAAATGCATAAAAACACATAGAAACGCATTAAAACGCACTGCACGAATTGCAAATGGATTGCAAAAATGCTTTAAATCGCCATGCAATACACTGCATTTTTTTTTCAGTGTGTTTTGCGTTGTGTAGTTTGACGTAGCCTAACAAAGAGAGTAAATTATTATATGAAATTGAATATTATTAGTTTTCGTTACAGTTAATGTAAAACTGTAATATATTTGGCATAATCATTTACATTCTATTTCTAATGAATGAATATAAGGGCTTGGTAATTATGAAAAGAAATTATATCATTGGCCGATGTGTTACCCTTACAAAGAGAAAAATAAAAAACAAAAATGGCACCTAACATTACAGTAAAAAACATGGCGAAAATGCATAAAGAAGGACAATCATTGCCATTTCTGCGATCTGGACTTGAAGTTGTTTACTTACTGGTCTACTGAAGTAATTGTAAATGTTTGCCACAATTTTTATTTTTCTTTACATACATTTCTTAATGTTGGAGACCACTCGAAATGCCCCTTAGAATAATTAGCCTATTCCTCAATTCCAATGCATGAGAGGTATACTGTACATCTGTGCTAAGGGTAATTTCTAATATTTTTTAAAAAGTGTCTCTTCTGTAATGAAGCTAAATTTAGCACACACTAAAGATACACACTTAACTTAACTGGTTTTAAATAGTATCATAGGTGTAATCCATTATTTCTGAGCGGCCTCAATGTCAGCTTTCCTGAAATCGGGTGTTTTTGTGCTTGCAAACATTATCCATTAATGGAAGTTTCTTATGAAGAATGAGCCAATGAGCCATACAAAAATGAAATATTTATGACTAAACCAACAGTCAACAAATTTGGTTTAGTATAAAAAGACAGAAGACCAACTTTTACATAGATTACAATTAGCAAAAAACAGCATTTTCTTGTTTAATCAATTATTTATCAACCTGAGGATTAACTATATAGGATATGAGTACGGTAATTTAAATGTAAGATGCAGTATTGTTTTTTTAAGGCCGGCACCTTCAGCATCTGGTTTTGCACTGAAATTGCAGGAGACATCTTTTTTAAAAAATTAATATCCTGCCAAGCAAGACTTACTGCATCTCCCAAACAGTATTATATTATATAAGGGATAATGCACCCCTTACAGTGTATTATAATGATATTATGCCACTGAGGATTCCCTGATCATATAGAACCAAGGCCTCAGGCATGGAAACTGAGGTCTGGTGTTTATTTTTTTTGCATTATTTCTTATAATACATAAGTTTCTGGTTCCTTCCACCCTAGCTCCAGCAGGTCCCATTAGTGAAGTTAAACACTGGAACAAACCACTGAGTCATTGTAATGGGAATGGGATTCATATAGCGCCAACATCTTCCGTAGCCCTTTACAATTACATGTGTACATTCACATCAGGCCCTGCCCTGAAGAGCTTACAATCTAAGCACATTTATTTGACACATACAACCTATCAGTATTTCTTTGTAATTGTGGGGGAAACCGGAGTGCCCGGAGGAAACCCACACAAGCACGGGAGAACATCAAAACTCCTTTCAAATGTGTCCAAGGTGGATTCAAACTTAGGACTTCAGCCATTGAGCCACCATGCTGCTGCCCCAATATATAAGATACGAGTTATTAGTGACATAGCTGAGTGATTGTAATAAGGATTCTTGCCACTGCACCTCCCAATTCTAAATCCTAAACTTATTATAATACAATAAAGTAAAGGAAAAAAGGAAAACAATCTCCATATCTTGATGTGTACTGCCCCGGGTATATCTTATAAAGTATGACATTGAATAACTTTAAATTCGAATACATATACTCCCAGCAAATAACAGTGTGTTTTTTTGCCCCCAGGACACACTTTTTCCTGGGTTTTTTATCCTTCTGGATTTTGTTTGAAATTGGTTGGTTATGGTTTTGAGTAAATGTAATTGTTTATTAAGGGATGTAATATCTAAAGCTGGCCTATATATATCAGCCTCATTTACCACCAGCTTCAGCCTTAAAATTATGTTTTTTAAGTTACGGTAACCCATTTAACAGTGGTTGTGCGAGTTTAAAACCCCTTACTTGTGGGGTGTCTTTTGTGATAATGCACAGCTACCCCAAGGTTCTCAATAACGGAGTTTGTCCTACTTTAACATGACTATTTAAGTCAAGTTAATAGCTGCATTAAAGTCACAATGGACTTAAAGGGCATGTCCACCCTAAAATAAGCTTTGCTTAAAGGGCATGTCCACCCCCAAAACTATTTTTTGCGTTAGTGTAGGGAACGCTATCCTGTGTACTTTTGCCATATACTTTCATTATTTTTTGGAACAGTTATCAAGTTATTTTCATTTTTGTTTTCTTATGGGTGTAGCAATTGATTTCTCTCCTCCTATAGTGGGCAGTGTGCTTGTAGTCTATGGAGATATGTCCACCAATCAGAAGGGTTTTGCATAATGGTTAAAATAGCCCTTTCTCCATTTATTAATTAAACATGCAGAATCTAAGCAACTGATTGCAAGTGCCACCTGGGATTCTGGGATTTTACATAAAACCATTCCCTCCTTCTATAGTCATCAGAACTACATGATCTGATATTGTTGTGTGCAAGTAGCATGTTGATGTCGAGATGAATCAGTTATCAATGGTATATATATATATATATATATATATATATATATATATATATATATATACACACCACACACACAGAAATACGAAGGCACTCACAGGCTGAAACTTGAATGCTGCCCAGGCATTTCCTTGCTTGGAATGGAGTGCTGATCACTGCTGTTTGCTTATAGTAAGACACAACACTTGTTACAAGCAGAGCTGCATTTATTACAGACGGGTACTTTTACACTTGAATTTATTCAGACTCAGCTTTGCTGCATGTGTTTCTGATATCCCTTTAAAGGGCATGTCCACCCACAAAACTAAAATTTAACCTACTACTGGCCTCACTGTGTAGTGTTTAAAAATCCTCACCTTACCCCTCTGCTCCTAACGGTTCTCCTGTAAAGTCTCTTCAAAGTCCCAGAAATTAAGAGTAGGAGCCATTTCTGGTGTAATTTGTTTCCGCCTCTAACTATTCCTTGTTGAGGTTTCTATGAGGGCAAGCATGCTCAGTAATCACTATGAGGCAGCATTGAAAGAGGGAATTTCCCATCATGCAATTCACATGATTTGCATGAACACTGTCTCCATTCTAGTATAGCAAAACTCACCTAGTAGAAGATATTTCAGATTGGATATCTAAAGATAACAATTTTTTCTCAGTATTGATGTCCTTTTATACCTGTTACCTTAAAGGAAATGTGCAGAAAGTGCTTGCAAAATTTTCATTTTTGTTGCAACATTTAAAAAAGGTCTTTTTACTTATGTGCGTCCTGCCACGTGAATGGCGGCAACTAAAGCGTTACTATGTTACATACATAGTAACGCTAGTTGCCGCCATTCCAGTGGATTACCCAACCATTCAATTTCTGTGTAGTGAGGTGTCCAAGTTGGGTTTTCCTGGCTATGCAGTGCTCTGGGGCAATAGAGAAATAATTTCCCTGCTCAGCACAGCACAGGAATAAACCGTGATTTTGCATTTCTAAGCATATTTCTATTTTATATAATCTTATATTGTAAGTGGATATAATTTAGTGATCAGATCATTCATTATTGGGGGATGCTTATAAAATGTAAGGTAGCAGGGCTGCACTAATTACAACCTGGTTGTATTTTACACTGCATGTTTCAATATACAACCCCTATCCTATACATTCCCATCTGCTCTCTGCTGTTTGAGAGTGCTTGTCAGGGAATGGTGAAACTAGCAGTGCAACTACATAGGCACTTGGGTTAGTTACTATCTTGCAGGCTGTTTGGCTAAAGGAAAGCAATTACAAGCTCTGTAACAAAAACACAATTTTTATCATTTATCTGTTTTACCAACATATATGTGCAGTTTATAGACTGCTATACAACAACACCATAGATATGAATCCCAGGAGCTTCACAACATTCATTTCTGCAGCCCAACTAAAAACCAGCCATCTACTTGCAAATCTCTAACCTAAATACAAAAGCAAGACCTGTTAGTTTGACTGTTGATTAGAAATTGAGCTGCTCTGAAGATTTCATGCTATTTTATAGTGTCTCAAAAACACCCCCCCAAATCTGATTGGTCTAGATACAATCTTAAATCTGATTGGATCTTGGATGTTGGACCAATCAGATTGGGGGTGGGTTAGGAGTCACTAAAAATAGTGAACATTTAGCAAGTAGAGCTAGTTTCAGTTTTGCATTTCATCTAAGATGTTATAGCTTTGTTCGAGGCATGCACTGGGATATAAGCTTGATTGAGCTGGCTGGATAGCTTGAATGGGCAGCCCTTAGTTCGGATGGGACTCAATTTAGTTCTCAAATATAAGATTTAAAAAAAAACCAGTAAAAGTATGATTTGTGATCCCAACTAAATGCTCAACAGGAGGTCTGAGTAACAGAGTTATTGATGTTTTGGAATATCTGGTTCCAATATTTTACCAGTAATAACCTCCAGTAAGTGAACGGAGAGAGATGATTGCAAACCAGTCTAGAGAGAACAAGGTGATTAAAGGGATATCAGAAACACATGCAGCAAAGCTGAGTCTGAATAAAGTGTAAAAGTAACCAGTCTGTAATAAATGCAGCTCTGTTGTAACAACTGTTGTGTCTTACTATAGAGCAAACAGCAGCGATCAGCACTCCATCAAGCAAGGAGATACCTGGGCGGCATTCAAAAGTTTCAGACCTGTGAGTGCCTTCGTATTTCTGTGTGAATATTATATATATATATACCATTGATAAACTGATTAAATTCTGACATAAAATGTACTTGCACACAACAATTTCGATCAGTATTCTGATGACTATAGAAGGAGGGAATGGGTTAATGTAAAATCCCAGAATCCCAGGTGGCACTTGAATCAGTTGCTTAGATCTGCATGTTTAATATAAATGGAGAAAGGGCTATTTTAACCATTATGCAAAACCCTTCTCATTGGTGGACATATCTCCATAGACTACAAGCACACTGCCCACTATAGGAGGAGAGAAATCAATTGCTACACCCATAAGAAACAAAAAAATGAAAATAACTTGATAACTGTTCCAAAAAAATAATGAAAGTATATGGCAAAAGTACACAGGATAGCGCTCTCTACACAACAGCAAAAAATAGTTTTGGGGGTGGACATGCCCTTTAAGAGAGCTTAGTCCAATTGTATCTAGACCAACTCCCTTATCTTTTTAGATTCACTTTTGTCTAGTGATATGCCTCTGAATCTGGAAAAAAGCCAATATATTACCAATATTTAAAAAAGGTTCACATGTATACAACAAGTAGGAATGGGACTCAAAACAGTAATTTAAACTGCAAACTGTTAAGTTTATTGCGACATGTTTCGGGCTTGCAATGAGCCCTTTCTGAAATAGGTTCACAGCCTGGCAACTATTGACCTGTAAGTGTAACATAAGTGGTAGGGAAGTTTTAATAAAGCATGGATTTATGAGAAACAGATCTTGTCAAAATAACTTGGTTGAAGAGTTGAGCAAGAATTTAGATTCTGGCAAAGTATTGGATTTAGCATACTTGGATTTTGCTAAATTTTCTGATACTGTGCCACACAGGCAACTAATGTATAAACTGAGGACTGTTGCCTAGAAAAAAATATTTGAACATGGATTGAGTATTGGTTATGGATCAGGTACAGAGAGTAGTGGTTAACAGAGCTACATCTATGTGGGCTAAAGTTCTAAGCTCAGGGTTCTATACTGGGGCCACTGCTCTTTAAAGGATAGGTTCGCTCAAAAAGTGAACCTATCCTTTTTTTGCATTATTTGGAGTAGAATGGGAGATAAAGGAGCAATGCCTTATCTCCAATTCCTCAATAAATGCATATAAAGGATCAAAGCATTTCAAAATAACCACATGCACAATCCACTGCTGACTCTTCTGACAGGTCCCAGCTGTTTCCTGCTTTTACTAAGCTAAAGAGTGCATGCACACTAATGCACAATATAGTTTAGTTAATGCTGGAAACAATTGCATATTAATAGTTGGTACTGAGAACAAGCTGTCTATGTTTGCTGATGACACAAAACTATGTAGAGCTTCAAATAATGTACAATTGCTGCAAGCAGACCTAGATACATTATCAAAATCAGAGTGGCAGGTAAGATTCAATGTTGACAAATGTAAGATTATGCATTTGGGGTTTATAGACATCCCACCCTGCCCTTGACGATGGGGGCGGGATGTCACATGGGGCAGGCATGATGTCATGTGGAGGCAGGGCCAGTGTTCATGGGGTGGTGGGAGGTGGGGTTAGGGAGGAATTGAGGGTGTTCCCAGGTCATTCTGGGGCGTGGTCTTAAAAAGTGGGCAGGACTGAGGAGGAGACGCTAGTCTCCTCTCAGTCGCAGGAGTCTGGGGTGGTCTCGCAGGAGACCACCCCAGAATGAGGGAGACTCCCAGACAATGCGGGAGAGATGGGATACCTGGGTTTAACTCTCCTTGTGCCATCTACCCCATAAATGGCTCTGTTCTAAGTGAATCTCTGCTGGATTTGGGGGTTCTAATAGATAACAGACTTTTCTGTAGCAAACAATGCCAGACAGCAATGGCTAGAGCTAGCAAGAAATTGTCTTGTATAAAGAGGGGAATAGATTAAAGATAGTAAAATATTATTCTCCCCCTTTAAAAAGCACTGGTATGTCCTCATTTGGAATACCGTATGCAGTGCAATTTTGGAATCCCATTTACAAAAGGGACATCTGGGCAATGGAAGGAGTTCAGAGAAGGGCAACTAAAATATTAAGGGGAATGGAGGTGCTTGACCAAGCAGACAGATTAGACAAGTTAGGGCTGTTTAAACAGGAGAAGCGGAAATTGCTTGGAGATGTGATCACTTCATACAAATATACTGTAAAAAAATTGTACATAAAGCAACCTTGACGTGGTGACTGGACTTAAAATAATTTGGCCAAATTATTGAACTAATTGCTTTTATTTATCCAAGGTTAAGCAGGCTGTTTGTAGCAACCTTATGGAGTTATAGCCAATATGCAATTAGAATTGTTTGTGCACTAGAATTCTATGTTTTGCATGTTTCATACAAATATATTAATGGGCCATACAATAAACATTGTTCACCAGAGGACTCTTTAAGATTAGAAGTGCAAAGGAATGTGGGGAAACAGAGATTTACACTGTTAAAGGGCATGTCCACCCTTTTTTTAACTTTTAGGGTATAGTAGGTCTCCCTCCCCCAGCCACAACCTCCATATTATTATGTAAAGAAACTTCCCCGATCATTACTTACCTTCCCTCTTTCCTTCAGCGTACTATCCCGGCCCTCTGCTTACATGAAACTGCAAGCAGGGGGCCGGACCAGCAGCCACGTCTCTGATTGGCTGAGAGGCAGCCAATCACGGATGCAGCTGCTGGCAGTTCAGAGAGGGGGGGGGGCTGCAGTCCGCATGTCAAAATTCTCCCGGAGCAGAGACAGGAGGCTCTCGGTGGCCAATTTTTGGGACTTTGGGGGGACATTACAGGGCAGCCATTTGGAGAAGGGATGTAAGGTAAGGATTTTATTACACTACACAGTGGGGCCAGTAGTGGGTAAATTATAGTTTTCGGGGTGGACATGCCCCAAAAAATCCTTACCTTACATCCATGCTCCTTATGATTGTCCTGTCCAGTGCTTGTTTCTCCCTTCTGTGTTGCCTCCAGGGAGAATAATGACATGCGCTGTGGAGCCCTTTCCCCCCCTCCCTCCCACCATCTGGATCTATCCTTCTTTACCACCTAGTGTTAAATGTTTTTAGGGTATGATTTCTCCCTCCTGCCCACCTCTAACTGCCATATTATTTATTTAAAAAAGCATTCGGATCGGTACTTACAGCCCAGCGTTCCCGCAACGCTTTCCGTGACATCGGCCGCGTCTATGATTGGCTGCATCTCAGTCCCGGCAAACAGTGAGCTGGAACAAAGTGACGTGGGAGTGAAGGGCTGTAAGTATCGATCTGAACGCTTTTTTAATTAAATAACATGGCGGTTGGGGGTGGGCAGGGGGAGCTTTCATACAATTAAAAGTTATTTATAAGGTGGACATGCTCATTAAAATTTATCTCCACTGGGGTATGTAGTTTGGGGTTTCCAGTTTTATTGAAGAACAGGAGGTAAAGTAGCTACAGTATGTCTTACCTCCCATTCTTCAATAAAACCTGCAGGAGCCAGGAATGAAGGGAAGGAACTCACCTGGTCTCACGCTCCTCTTCTGACAGGTCCCAACAGAGTTCGTACTATATACTACTACATATATGCTGTGCATTCACATACAGAGTACGAAGTCCGCCAGGACCTGTCAGGAGAACAGGAGTGCGAGACCCGGTAAGTTCCCTTGCTTCGTTCCAGGCTCCTGCAGGTTTTATTGAAGTTCACTAATGTCAACAGCAGGAAATAGCAAACGGTATAAATTCAACTGATCTTTTAAAATAGATGAGAATATGCAGAAATAGCTGTGCATAATATAATATTAAAGAATAATATTAAAGAACTTTAAAAATATCATCTTCCATTGAACTTTACCTTTAATGCAATAGCCCTGCACATGTATATTTCATACATGTTCAGGCATTAAAGGCAAAGTTGCCATTAAATTGACAATAATGACTGATTCTGAAGTTACCAGATTAAAAGGGAACCCACCAAGGTCACTGTGCTGTGGACCAAACATATATAGACGTGTATTAATATAGAGTATTAACATGTTATAGAATAAGCTTTCATTCGTTAAGATGTTAATGGTGACATTGTCACCAGAACATCCAACGCTTTACATTCCATGGTCACTGTGACTTTTAAAATCTTTACGTTAGCATTGACGTCATTTCCGGAAACCTTTACGGCTTGATCAACAATGCCCGTAAGTGCGGGAGGAGGGCGGTCTTTTAGTGAACACTTGTCGGTGACGTGCTTGCGAAGAGGCTTCTGGGAGTGTCATGTTCTAATGATGGCTGCTGACACAGGTGGATTTTACTTGCATTTTATTCCAACCTTCTCTCTGCCTTGTGGTGTATAGTCATGTCCGCTACCGGCTATCATTTGGTCAAGTCCAACCTAATCTCTGGGCGGGTCCAGCCGCCGCCGACATGCCCAAGAAAGGGAACAGAAAACGGCTGAAGTACCGGGCCGAAGATGTGAGCTCCCACAGAGGTAAGAGTTTGTATAATATGCCTCCAGATGTTTGGAAACTACAACTACAGGCAAGCCAGGAATGCTGGGAGTTGTAGTTTTCAAAACACCTGGGGGCACAATGAATGGAATAGAGGAATATAGGGGTCAGTCTTGTCATTGTGAAGGCACTTTGATGTCGAACCACGTCACTCTGGGAAACAAACTTCTCTTGTAGTTTCTGTTTCTGGAAACAACACTGGGATTTGTAGTTTCCAAAACTTGGAGTATTAAGGTTCGACATCACTGTTCTTTCTGCTATCAAGCAAGTTAGGATTTGTAGTTTCAAAAAGATCTGGAGTTCAGAGTGAACATCTGTTCTATATGCCCCGGAAAAGCTAACCGACATAGATATAGAAAAATGTATTTATGCACTTAAATTTCTAACATGCACAGTGCTCGTTCATTAAGTGCGGGCTACATTGGATCTTCACAATAATCAATGTTTTCTAGAAGACAGAAGAGCCCTTCTAGCTCATGGGAAATATTTCCCACAATTTGGGGTATGCGGATATTGTGGGCCAGATTGATCTCCTGTCCAACAATGTGATTGAATTGGAGGGTTAAAAGCAAAATCTAGACTAGTTGACAGATCTTTCCAAACTGAGTTTGCTTCTCAATTATTATATTAGAAATGCATGTATATTGCACCAAGAATTGGGCAAATTTTGTTGGGTAAAAAAATGCATCTGAGCATGAGTAGTAAAGCACGTACAATGTGATTTCTGTACTATCAGGGTGTCCTTGTAGATCACAAAACACATGTGACCTTGGTATTACAGAGAGAGCAGTGAGAAAACGAATTGTTAAAGGGACAGTTCAGTGGAAATGATCAATATTTGTTCAATTGTTAGTTTGTGTAATGCCTTAGTTATTCTACATAATCTCTCCCATTTTGAAAAATCAGTTGATTTCATACCCTTTGCTGTTCCCTGCTGTTGACATTAGTGAGCTGCCATTTCAGGTTCTAACGGTTCTTCTTCTTCCCAGGATGCACCACTTCCTTGGAATGTTCCTAACAGTCATTTCTACTGATTGGCTGTTGTATGGGTCAAAGATGCTCAGATCTCTACTGAGAAACTGAATCAACCCAGGTGCTGGGTCAAGGGCAAGACCATAACGGTCTCTACTAGGGGTCCTGCAAACAGGAAGTCAGTATTTTGGTTGCTTTTATTTATACACAGACAAAATGCTTAATGGGCAGATTAAGGATATTGGGATTTTTTTTCTGAAAAGTACATGTATTTGCACTGAACTTCCCCTTTAAAGGGCACATCCAACCCTAAAATAAAAGCTAATATATATATTAATGTCTGTTTTTAGATTACCCCCCAAAACTGCAATAGATGGACAATTAGCAACATTCTCTTCTACATCTTCCCTCTGCCTCTCAAAATGTTTCAGCCTTCTCTTCAAAAGCTGGGTATCCACATGCACAATCTTTAAAAAATGACAGACAAAATCTTCAAGATTCTTTGTCTTTTTTTATTTTTTTTTTAAAGATCCCTGTAGGTTGGATTCGTTTGTGTGTACCCATCTAAACACTGCAAGCTTTTTTTTTTTTTTTTTTTTTTTTTTACAAGCTTTAGCATGCTCGGAGGAGGCATCTAGGGTAATAGCATTCAGTCAGATGTCATCTTTTAAATCCATGATTGACGGCTACTAATCAGAAGGAGCAGAAAGAGAGGTAACAGAACAGCAGTTCAGGGCAGTCTTACATGTTCAAACTTACTATTGCAGGTTTGGGGGCTCAGGGAGGTGGTGATTTACTTAAAAAAAAAAAAAATTATTTGAGGGGTGAACTTGCCTCTCAAGAAAGAGGGATGCATAAAGTAAGACTTTTTTTTTTTTTTTTTTTAGTATGGTCAATATGCATTGCTTTACATTTTGCTGTTTCTCTTATTACAGTTACAGTGGCAGATTATGCCAATTCGGATCCAGCTCTTGTGAAATCTGGGAGAATAAGAAAGTCTGTAGCTAATGCTGTTCAGAAAGAAGGTCTGAAGTTTATTTTGCATGATAAATTATTTCATACCTGGCTGCTAATTAAATGTTTTTATCTTTTTCCCTCATAGATAGCTGGTTTCTATCCCTGGAAACCATTGTAATGGTTTATCATAGAGCTTCTCAAACGGTGTACCTCCAGATGTTTGAAAACTACAACTCCCTGGATTACCTCTGAAAACTATATCTACCAGCATTCCTCAACTACAAACATCTAGAGGCACACTGTTTGAGAAACCCTGCTTTATCATATACTTTCTAGGCAACAAATTTGTGCAACCACGCCGAACAACACACTAATTTTAGTCTGAGTAGATGTTAACTAGCAAGTATTGGTCTGAAACAAGAGCGAGGTCGTAGACTGTATACCAGCTATTTTTTCCATCAAACAGATCCTGTTGGTAAGAGACACTGGGGAAATGTCAGCACAACTGGTTGCATGGCCCATTTAAAAACATTCAACATGGTTTTTCTGCTTTGTCCAATTTTGGTGAAAAAATTAGACAAACTGCTTGATCTCAGTTTAAAGGACAACTCCCACCCTCATAAGAACATCTTTTAGAAAGAATGGCCTCTTTAAAATATGTTGATATATCATAGTTTGTCCTATGAATTTATTTCTGTATGTTTGCTATGCTTCTGGATGCCTCATTGAAACTGAGCAATTTAGAAACCTGTACTGAGCCTGGGCATGCTCAGAAGAGGCAGACGGGATTAACATTCAGTCATTGGCTGTAATGTCAGGAAAACAGGACATTTTGCAGGATTTCAGGTTAGACTTATATATTTCAGATTTCAAACTATTACCGTTTAGGGTTTTGGGGGGTGATTTACCTGTTTGTATGTTTTCATTTTGGGGCTGGACTTGCCCTTTAAAGGGTAACTATACCAGTGTCCTCTCTTTGGAAAGAACTGAAACCTTTCAAACAAGCCTAGGATGATGGCTCTGGCGTCTCTGGATCATAAGTTATAGGCTTGTAAAATTACACATCCTTGTCTGTCCTGTGTCTGTGACAGACATATGGTGAGCTGTGTAAAAAGTCCCACCCCCAAAAAATCGTCTTTTTTTGTGAAGCTAGTTGCAAACCTGCAACTACTCTGTCCTTTATCTATGGACACTTAGGCGGGAAAAATTCTCTAGCTTTAAAAATGATTAAGAAGTTCAGGTGTGGGGCTTATGATGCAGTTGGTGATACAAGTGGCCATGCTCCAACCTGAGACTTGGGGGCAGAGCAATATTGCCTGTGATGTCACACCCTTTATACTGCTGTATGTTTGGATAGACTGCAGCTAGAAACTTGATCATAGATACATTTTAAAGGTAAGAGTGTGCTCTTATTAAAGGGCATGTCCACCCCCCTAAATCAACTTTGGGGGGTAAGGTAGGTAACCCCTACCCACCCCCAACCACCGCAATATTTTTTTTAAAAAGTCCCCCGTTTTTCACTTACACTGCCTTTTCTCCCGCGGTGCTCCATTCCAGCCCCCTTGCAAGGAGGGGCCGTACCTCAGCAACGTCTGTGATTGGCTGCCTAACTTCACTAGAAACGCCGCGGGAGAGAAGGCTCTGTAAGTACGGATCAGGGGGGATTTTTAAAAAAATATTGCGGCTGTTAGGTGCGGGCAGAGGTTACTTACCTTCCCCCGAAAGAATTACACACTAGGTTGCTGAGGGTGGATCGGATGGGGGGGGGGGGGGTGTACTGTGCATGCTGTAGACATTGATGAGGACAAGGAATGTATTCACCCTGTTTGTCTAGGGGGTAGTACTATTTGAGTTCATATCCTATCCCATTTATGTGTTTGTTACCTTCATGTTCAGATTTGCTGTGTCTTAAGAGGTGCAATGTCCATCCCCCAAACAAACCTAGGATTAGACAAAGTGCCCTCCAAAACTTGACCTGCGCAGTTCTTAGTGTTAAAAGTTGCTGCCAAAATCAAACTGAAATGTTAAAGGGCATGTCCACCCTCCAAACTGTTTATTAACTATTGATTGCCCACCTTAAACCGTTTAAAACGACCCATACCTTTCCTCTGAATTCACTCTGGTTCCTATGCATGGCCCAATTGAAGTTGGAAATTTCTTACACTTGGAGGCTGAGACAGCTCAAATTGTTGCTGCCTTTCTATTCGCCTCCGGAAGAATTTTGACATGCGCACAGGAGTTTTCTGAACCAAACGCAGAAGATTCCTCTCCCTCCGAGTGACGCGCCGATTGAGAAAAACACATAACAATGAGGGAGGAGCCTAGTGAAGAGACTTGCAAGGCCGCTTAGTTACTCGATACATGAATCACAAAAACTTGCATGTTTCCACCACTCTAAAGATTAAAATGGATACATTTATTTACTTTCTTCATATGAACATGCTTACTGTAGCTGGAATGGTGACAGAATTTTGACAGTTGGAGTGCTGTGTGCAGGTTTGACAGTTGGTTTGTGAGGAAAAAGTCAGGTCAGATGGAAGTGGGACTGGTTAAAAGAGGGAGGGGGATACTGCTCCTAAACAAAATGTGTGGTGTATTGAAGGCATGCAGCACCACACACACCTCAGAGTAAGCACTACTTACATGTATTCAATTATAGATAAAGATGAGGCAAAGTCATTTTTTCAGTATAGTGTCCCTTTAAGATAATATGCCCACCATATTCGTTAATCGTTATAATATTAGTAAACTTTCGCAATTTAATTATGGAATGTTTTTTTATTTTAGTAAAGGCACTTTGTGGTTTAGAGGCCTCTACTGTTCCTGCTGAGGAAGGGGACTTTATTTTGTCAGAAAATGAACACTCTGAGAGCTATGACGAACTTAATAATATTGAAAATCTCGGCAAGAAAAAGAAAAAACCGCACAAAGGTAAGATTTTTTTTTTTATTTGAAGTGCCAGCTGCACTTAACTGATGCTCTGTTGATGCAGGATACATATATTTTATGGAATATACACTTCACATTTGCTGGTTACCTTGTATGTGTGTGGCCATCTTAGCTTTTTGAATGATCCAGGGACCATGCTACCTTGGAAAAAATGATGATGGTGTTGAAATGGTAAGGATATCATAAGGGATATTAAAGGGTATGTCCACCCTAAAAAAATTTTTTTAATATGTTTCCCCCTGCCAGCCCAGCCCCAACCGCTATATTTATATGTTTAGAAAGCTCCCCAAACTCTACTTACCTCCCCTCTTTCCTCCGCCGTGCTCCCGGTCCTCTGCTTGCGAGAAAATGCAAGCAGAGGGGCGGGACCGGCAGTCGCGTCCGTGATTGGCTGCCGCTCAGCTGCCGGGAGCTCATTTCGGCGGAGGAAAGAGGAGAGGTAAGTAAAGTTTGGGGAGCTTTCTAAACATATAAATATAGCGGTTAGGGCTGGGGGGACAGGGGCAATACTATATATTAAGGGTTTTACACTAGGGAGGGGGAGAAGGGCTGCAGTACGCATGCCAAACTTCTCCCGGAGGCCAGGTAGGAGGCAGAGTCCTATATGGACTCTGCTATCCTCCTGGTGGGCAGTTTTTGGGACTTTGAGTGGGGACTACAGGAGAACCATATGGAGCTGGGATGTGAGGTAAGGATTGCACTATACTACATGATGGGGCCAGTAGTTGGGGGGGATTATAGTTTTGCGGGTGGACATGCCCTTTAAAGGAAAAAGAAAAAAATGGATAATCTATAATCTGAAAACATATCCCCATAAACAACAATAAACTTAAAAATCCCACTCCAGTAAATGGCATTAAAAGGAACATTCTGTGGAAAATATCATTATTTTTAAAAATCTTATTTTATATTGTGCATACCTAGTTATTTAATATATTCTCTTCCATTTTGAGAAACCATTTAAATTTATACTCCTTGCTATTCCCTGCTGTTGACATTAGTGAGCTGACATTTCAGGTTCTGTAACGGTCATTCTTCATCCCAGAATGCACACGAATGTAGAATGTTCCTAACAGTAATTTCTACTGATTGGCTTTTGGATGGGTCAAGCATGCTCTGATCTCTGCTGAGCAACTGAATCAACCCAGGCTCTGAGTCAAAGCAAAACCATAATGGTCTCTATTAGGGGTCCTACAAACAGGAAGTCAGTATTTCAGAAGCGCTTATTTATACACAGGCAAAATGCTTAATGGGCAAGTTAAGGTCATTTGGATGGAAAAATACTACTTGCTCCCTTACCAGGATTGGTTAAAGACTCTAAGTGGGAATGACCTGTTGTAACTAGCTCCTGCAGTAGATCAAAACAGAACATATGCCAAGAACTTTAACTTTAATGGTCCATAACCAAAATGTGATACTGGAATGCTGGGAAATAAAACACAAACCCAATGTTAGTAAGGTAAATTTTCCAGCATCTTCATCAAAATTGATTTGAGACACAGATTACTGATTTTAGGTAAGTGTTCTCCCCTAAGGTCTTTTAGCCGGGCGGCCCACCTGGCTACTATTTCATGCCACCCGGCTGGAAAAATTTCTTGACGGAACACTTAAAAAGAATTAAGATGTAGGTTTAATAGGTGCCAATATATCAGTAAAAACTCTCGCCAAAACTGCCCAGTCCACACCCCTTTTTTACACTTTGGAGATTTTTTTTTAGCACATGTTAACTTTCTTTTCCAAGATCCCCAAGGCCACAAAAGGGTGGCAAATGTGCTTGTGCTGCCATGTTACACCTGGGTTACCTGCAGAACTACAACTCCCTGCATTCTATAACCATGGAATCCTGGGAGTCATAGTTTTCAAACATCTAGTGGGACGAAAGTTATACATTCCTGACCTATATAATGAGCATGATTCAGTGTACATTTTTCCCCACCGCCAAATTTCCCTGTCCCACTCCACCAAGCTACTTTTTCATGCCACCCCGGCTGTAAAAAAGTTCTGGGGAGAACACTGCTCTGCCTTCTAATTCAGTATTGTACTGAGGCTTTAGTTGCCCTTTAAATTATGTCTTGGATCTGTCTTTCGAGAAAATTAAATTGGTTGTAACTGCACTTAAAAATATGTATGTTTGTTTTTTTGTTTGTTTCTAGAAAATACCACTGGTGCAGAAACTGGAATGAACTTTCCAATTGATATTTGGCTTTTGCTTTCTTCTTATATCCGTCCTGAAGATGTTTTGAAGTTTGCTCTTATTTGTAAACATGCTTGGATAGTTACATGTACTGCTGCGTTTTGGATGAGACTATACAAACGGTATGAAAAGTAGCAAAATTACTACTTAACGATGTGAAGAATGAAAATTTCTGTTCTAAAATTTTTTAACTAAATGAATGTCGCATGGGACTCTGATGGGTAACATAGTGTTGTGTTGTCCTAATTTCCTGTTGTAAAGTTAATTGCTGTGGGATATTTATTAGTAAGTCTAAGGGCTGGTACACAACAGATTCTCTGTCCCAGCTTTCTGTTCGCTGCTAGCAAACAGTTGGCTGGGACTAATCGCTGTCGGTCATGGTGAAGTAGTGCGACCAAACTATTTACTGGCATAACTGATTGTCCGTTTGTCCAATGCGGATGAACAGGGGACCGACATCGGTTGCGTTCGTCAGTAAATACACCACCAATTTTTCAGGGCGACCAACCGATACACCAAAATATCCGTTTGTCAATCTTTAAAATCTGCTTGCGTGCTGGTTTGTGCCCTTTTAAATCGTAAATGCTTGTTTTCTGAAATACCTTGCCTTTTGAGTTTTTTCTTAAGTTTTTTTATTTCTTACTATTGTATAACTAGAAAAATAGCATCCTTAAATGCATCCATCGGTTTTTGGGAGCTGTTATTTGTCTTTTGTGCTTTCAGATACTATCAGGTGAATGCCTATCTTCCAGTTCGTCTTCTGCCAGAGTGTATGTTTAAGCTGCATTCTTTACGTGCCTGTGTAATTCGGTCCTTGTATCACATGTATGAGCCATTTTGTTCTAGGGTGGCTAAAAAACCTCAAGTTCCCGAATTAACCCCTAGTACATTAAATAATTCAAAAGTAAGATTTATTTTTGTACCCTATTTGTTTACTGTGCTCTGAGAGTTTCAATGACATAATTGGCAGCCCATACTTTTCAATGTAAAAAAACATTCATAGTAGTATCTACAATTTTAGGGAGCTAGGCCTGAAAAATGTTGTTCTACATCTCCAATAAATCCCTGTTAGCATTGTAATTACCTGTTCTTACATGCTCAAAGGATTAAATAAATAACTGCTCCTGGGTGATTGTATGTATGTTATCACAGTTACAGGTCAGAAGAAATTCCCTGCTGGATTTCCCTGGCAGTAAATGAATGTTAGCTCTTTAATGACAGCAAAAAGGGAGGTAGGAATACTTGTTCCTGTCTCCCCTAGAAATAATAGATTAATGGGTGAACTGGTTGTTTTAGGTGTTTAGTGGACTTCAAAGTGATGTTTGGAAATAACATAAATAAAAATGAAAGCTGCTATATCTGTCCAATTTTCCCTGCTGGTTGGTCCTATGATGGGGATTTACTTAGGGGGGGGGGGGGGAACTTTGCTCTGCTCGTTAGTTTCAGCAAATAAAATAATAAATCCCTACACCTCTAGCTCTAGTGCACATTCCAGGTCCAAATCATCCTGTCCTTGACATACAATCATACAGAGGATACTCTAAGGACTGCAGGCCTTATAGTATATATGCCAAGAAAAATTCATATTTCAGTGGATATATTGCCTTGATTTTTTTTTTTTTTTTTATTCAGTCTGGTTGCCAATATACACACTGTTAAATGGAACTATTAAACTGGGTCCGGCTCACATTATTTTCAGCTCCATTTTAGTCATTTATTCTACCTCGCCCCTTTCCAAGTTTGTTCTTTCCCAAAATGCAGCTTTATATTGGCTGAGTTTGTTTATTACAAATTTAGTCCCTTTTTTATTGTTTTAAAATTTTAGTCACAATTTCCTATGCATACAAATGTTTTTTTTTTCTTCTACAGTGTTTACTTTTCTGGTACAGAAAGGCTGCAGCAAATAGATCTGAAACCATGTGGGAGTTAAACTTTAAATTAAAAAAACAGGTATGAGAGCTTTAACATTTGGAATATGCCCAATATTATTTGTTTTATTAGTTAACCTTGGCCCAAATGTTTTGCGCTTTTTTTTTTTATGATTTGCCAGAACCCTAGGGTTTCCCAGCCTACCATGCTGATAAAGAAAACCTCATCACTAAATGGTTCAAATTAATTGGGATATATCTTTATCATCTTATATATGAAAAAGTGTATATACAGTGGGTTTATAAACATACCCCATTATATTTTTGTCTTGTTTGGTTGTTTTACCCTGACATGGCTGAGGCTTAAACTGATTATAAAAATAAAGTGATATTGTTAGTGACACTTACATGGTTTATTTTTTTCCATAGCCTCCAAAAGTGAAGAACCACTCGCTTAAAGTACTGCATCCTCCCTTAGAATACAAAGAAGTGCATATTAATCCTGATCAAGACTGTTGCCTACTTCAAGTATCAACACTAAATTTTATTTTCATACCTGTTGTAATGGGTATGACACTGACGTATGTAAGTATCCCAAAATTTCACACACATAATTTTGCAATGTTACCCGATAAAAAATTTTCTTTAAACCGTTGCAATGCCTACTCCCAATAATCAAGTTGCATATGACAATTTAAAATGGTATAACTGCAAGGGGTAGTCTTGCATTTTAAAGGATATCTTTACCCTAAAAAATCGAATATTCAAAAATGTACCTTTTAGATTCTGAGGATTTTAAAGGGCATGTCCAGCCCCAAAACCTACTTTTGGTTACAAGGTAGGTGCCCCCTTACCACCTCCAACCGCCGAAATATTTTTGCAAAATAATGCTCTCATCATTACTTATGGACCATTATCTCCTGTTCCGTCTCTAATCCAGCTCCCTGCTTGCAGAAGCTGCACGCACGGGCTGGACTCGCAGCAGCATCTGTGATTGGCTAAGACGCGGCCAATCACAGATGCGGCTGACGTTATTCAAGACCGCACGGGAGAGAATGGTCCATAAGTAACGATGGGAGCATTATTTTGCAAAATATTATGGCAGTTGGGGGTGGGCAGGGGGTACCTACCTTGTAACCAAACCTTTTCACACTAGGTGCAACGGCTGAAGAGGATGGATCCTGATGGAGGGAGGGAGGGCAGTAAAGGGCTCCACAGCACGTCACATTCCTTCTTGAGGTGCAACGGCTGAAGAGGATGGATCCTGATGGAGGGAGGGAGGACAGTGAAGGGCTCCACAGTGCTTGTCACATTCCTTGTTGAGGTTGAGGAATCGGCAAGGACCGGATGGCTCACAGACTCCTACTTCACTTTCCTGGACTTTGGACAAGCATTGCTGGAGAACTTCTTATCTGAATTGGTTGCGCTCATATGTAAAAAGATAAAGATAAAAAAGACCAAGGTCTTTTAAAAGTTCTTAAATAGTATAAAATCCAATTAAAACATACATTAAATGGTTTAAAACAACACTTCCTTGAATACCACCATTTTACTTCTCTTAAATTGTAGTTTCAGAAAATGTAAAGTGACCCTTTAAATACTGGATCAGGTGTGGACATCTACATTTGTCAAATATCTTAAATATCATGGGGTGGACATTATTCTTTAAATGAAATATCCATGTAACGTGCAATTTAAAAGGACATGTCCATCCCAAATCTATTCTATATGTGAAGGACCCCTCCCTCCAACCTCCATTTTCTTATACTCCCCTATTCCTAAGACTCTCCTAAAGCGGCATACAGCCCCCAATCCCTCTTCTGCAGATTCAGCCTCCGCTGCTGAAGTTGCGAGCTGGATACAAGCTTGCACAGCATCAGTAGAGGCTGCTTCAGTAACGGACGTTGCCCATTGGCTGTGACATCGCCATCATGGCTTTGATTGACATCCAGTTTACCCGCATGCTGCAGAAGTAAAGTTTCAGCGGCAAGAAATTTTAATTCTGTAAGTCCCTAGAGGGGCGTCTTGGGTGAAGGAAAGTATAATGAAAATATAAAATCACTTTGGTGGTGGACATCCCATTATAGGGTATCTGGTTTGCACACAAAGGGCTCACATATGAAAGCCCTTTGACTTACCTTGAAATTTATCTAACACTGACCCTTCTAGCTGTAGCCGCTATCAAGTTATATAGATCGGAAGGTCCGCAGTTCAGTTCTGCAGCATGCCACTGCGGGTGCCCTGTTGCTCTCTGATAAAGTTGGTGCATTTACTGTTGCTTCTTTTTATCATAAATTTGTGATGGTGCATGGGTTGATTGTAGAGGGGTGACAATAACGGACCAGTGACTACAGTGATCTACATGCTAAAGGATTCCCCAGACATTCAGATCTTCATAAATTGATTGTAG
Source organism: Hymenochirus boettgeri (assembly GCA_019447015.1). Taxonomy (NCBI): domain Eukaryota; kingdom Metazoa; phylum Chordata; class Amphibia; order Anura; family Pipidae; genus Hymenochirus; species Hymenochirus boettgeri. Next base: position 99,116,679 of record CM033470.1, on the reverse strand, counting down.
CTGCCATGGTCAGCATTGGATCAATTTCAAGGTAATACAAATGTCTTCCATATGAATGCCATTTGCGTGTACATCTGATACCCTTTAAGTGTTGCAATCTTGTCATATCCTGAAATACAGAGTAACCTCTTATTAGTTACCACTGAAATAGTAAATGTACGCGGAACCCTTTTAATTTTTGGCATTGCAGAGCATTCAATATTAAATTCTAATCTATGGGGAAAATGTTGCTTAAAGTATGTATTTCTATTTCTAGTTTACAATAAATATCAGCAGTGATATGAGACACCACAGAGTAAGGCTGGTCTTTCAGGATTCTCCAGTGTGGTCTGGAAAAAAGCCTCGTGGGGATCAAGGAGTGCAGGTTGTCTTGGATCCAGTGCACAGCGTACATCTCCTGGATTGGTGGCATCCAGGATATCCCTTCTCATCCAGAGCTTAGAAGCTAAGCAGCCAGAAAAAAAACTGTGTGACTTCAAAATTAACCAAAGAGAATTAATGTTATAAAACAAAGGTTTTAAGACAAATGCAAAGTAGGGAAAATGGCTTTAATATGTTCCCTATTTGGGGCCAAAGAACCAACACTGTATTTCTAGAGCACCTGAACCTGTGAAGTCCGTTTTCAAAATGTTCATAGGTGGAAGTGAGCTCATAACAATGATTTTGTGTCTTCAATACATCCCTTTGTAAAATGTAGACTGTTCTATCTCTGATTTCTCAAGGAAAACCGCATAATATTAGCTGCAGTTATAAGTTTTTCACATTTTATAAAATAAGTACCGTATATACTCGAGTATAAGCTGAGATTTTCAGGCTTTCAAGAAAAGCCTGAAAATCGATACTCATCTTTTACTCGAGTCAGCTGCAAACTCACCTCTCTGCCTGCTGCCGGTCGCTTAGAATCTCCCGCTGACGTCACTACTCGCCGCTTCTCGCTTCCCGGTGCAGAGTAATGACGTCTGGTAAGGAGATGCAGCAGAACGAGCGGCAGAGGGGTGAAGAGTTGGGACCATGGCAGCGGTGTGGATTGTCCTGTTGGCAGCGTGGCTGGTCCTTGCCGGATGCGCTGCTGAGAACTGCACAGAGCCAGTAATTGTCCCTTCCTAATAAAAGGAAATCTCTTCCTAATAGTGGAGATATCCCTCACCTGCACTAACGGCGCACAGAACCTAGATCCAAGACTGGCCAGGTAAGTGAACACTGAACTGGGGGAGGGGCTCTAGGGTGGAGGGACAGTATGCTATACAGTAACCCCCAATACCTTTCCACTGTAGATGTTTGTAAACTACAATTCCCAGCAACTAAAGCATGCTGGGAGTTGTAACATCTACAGTGGAAAGGTTTTGGGGGTTACTGTATAGGATTACTGTCCATTTTAAAGGGCAACTAATGCCCTAAAACAATATAGAATCAGGAGGATGGCATATATTGTTAAAAATATTGCCTTCTGATTCCGTATTGTTTTGAGGCTTTAGTTGCCCTTTAAATGGATAGCAGAATTCCCATACAGTAGTCCTATACAGTAATAGCCATACTGGATTTGGCTATTACTGTATGGGAATTCTTCTGTCCATTTAAAGGGCAACTAAAGCCTCAAAACAATATAGAATCAGAAGGCAGTAATGGTCATAATGTCTACCCTCGGCTTATACTCAAGTCAATCAGGTTTTTCTGATTTTGGGGGCAAAAATAGGTACCTCTGCTTGTACTCGGGTCGGCTTATACTCGAGTATACACGGTAACACTTTAAGAAAGCCCTTCAAAATGAAGGTAAAGGGGTTTTAGTAGACAAAATCGTACTGTTTGCGTGAAGCAAAACTAAGTAAATGTGCCTCTTGCATAGCAGAAGCACATTTTTGATTAAATTGTGGGTTAACAAGAGTAGATTTATTTTAATAGTACAAACAATGTAGAGAATCATTTATTTGTGTTTAGTTTAAAAGCAAACAGGGTGATTGGAGAATTCTGATTTTATTACATACATTCTTATCCCCTGAAAAACATTTCTGGTTACACATCTGTTATGCATATTGAACAAGAGAAAGGGGTTTTGCTTATTTTTTCACTGGGTTGTTGCATCAATAAGATGATTTATGGGCAGAAAACGTAATTGTTCTTTCAAAGATAAAATTGTGTAGTACCTATACAAGTACCTTGCTTTAACAGTAAATACTTTGTTCTAAATGACTAATTTGCATCAAAGGGAGATCACACAGGCAATTTGTACTGTACTGTATGTTGGGGGCATATTAACTATCAAAATATTGTGCATTCTGTTCAGTGTTCCAAGGCAAGGTTTCTTTAAAGTGTCCCTGAATTAGAAACCATTATCCTGATCCATGTAGAGGCAGTGATAAGTGGTGACGATCATGAAAGCTAGGTGATGCCAAGTGCATATTATTTAATTTGCACATCAAATAGTATTGCACACACGGACTATGATGGTTTACATTAAGTTATTTCCCCCTCAAACTGAGAATTACTTTTTTTTTTTCCCTGCTACCAACTACTAGGCACACACACATATATTGTTTCTCAAAAGTGAACATGGTGTTGATTATACATAATACAATCCAATGTAAAGCTGGCCATACAGTACAAACTTACCTATTGACATTGGAGCTAAGGGCAGGGAAAACTGCTGTTCCACTCGACATTACAATCAATTTTACTGAATTACATTAAATAGATCGAAACAGCATGTCTGGTCACTGTATGGCCAGTAACAACTGGAGGATGCATGGGGCTCACTATAACTGTCTAAGCAATGTTCATTTACAGTAATATTTTGATGGGCAAATCCTAGTTTTAAGGAATAGTTTCTAGCCTTTATTATTTAAGAAAATATGGAGAATAAGGTTTTATTTAGTAATAAGTGTATTTATTTTGTTTTACAGAAAAAATTTTAATTCAAGTTTCAGTCAATAAAGCTGATTATTTTATTTTCTTGATATGATAGTTTCCTTTTTTGCAATTATAGCAATGTTAGCGCAGACATAGATTTACTTTGCAATGTAACCAATTAATTACATGCAGTTTTTTGAAAATATTAGTTGGACTTAATATATTGCATTGCAGATTGTTTCCTCCAACCATAAACAAGTGTTGGAAGTAGAGATTTTTTTGCAAGTACAAGCTATAGCTCTTATGATATAATTATCACATATATTCCTGTTTATACAAAACAGTATACCTACAGGCTCTGGCTGTAGCAGTCTTGTGTGGGATACCATTGTTCTAAGAGCTTGAGAAGGGGTCTTCACCCAAAACTTTGCTGCCGTACTGTAAACTTGGTGTAAGAATGATTTATGTAATAAAGCAATTTTTTTGTATAATCTGTGCTGCTGTTTCTGTGGAAAAATGTGTAGATACATTTGTATTTGCAGCTTTGCACGTTTAGCTGGTGCTGCAGCCTTTTTTGGACTATATAAATATGTATACTGTATATAATTTTTCTTATCCAGAGCAGCACTCCACTTCTATTTTTGTGTGTGGTGCAGAACTGCAATTGGATGCTGTCAATCCATATACACATAAGAATCAAATAAAGCTGCACACAATTTTTGCAAAATAAAAGTGTATTCTCAATACACGGCCATATCACAGCGGTGCAACATTTTCGGGACTGTCCCTTTCTCAAGCACACACAAAAAGGCTATGCAGTGGCATTATGCATTAAAGGACAACAATACCCAAAAAAAATCTCCATTACATGTCCACACATCCAGCAGCTGAAATCACTTGCTCTCATTTACAACTGTGCTGCCCTCCCTTAGATATCACACAGCAACGATGAATGCTAACAGCCCGCCTCCTAGACGGCCCAGGGCCATCATTAACATATCACTTGTCATTGGCAGAGCACTGTTTCTGAAACGATTGGACAGTGGTCTGATAGTGGAAACGGTGTGGCAGCCAGCGCTGTAGCCCTTCCATTATTTGCCGCTTCTGACGCTGCACATGTCTGGTGCCCATGGGAAAGGTGTCGTAAACCTGCCCAAGATGTACTGGGACATATACAACTGCCTCCCAGTATTTGACATTTTGATGAAAAACCGCGCCCAGTAGAGACTCTCCATCTCATTTACCCAGAGCCACTATTGCTCTGGGTAAATGTCCTGTTTGTGATTCTAAATCGTGCTTGCGAATGTGGGTAAATCCACATTAGCTGGCGCAAATGCAATATTGAATCACGAGCATCTGATGCGCGGGTGATTTTTGCGTAGCCCGCGCATCCAGCGCTAATATGGAGTTGAAGTTGCGATAACCGCGAACCAGTTGCCACGGTTTTAACTCCATATATTTGCCCAGCGAGTCTGGTAATTCGGCCCCTATATTTTGAACTTTTACACATGATGCAGAAAAAGCCATGGATTACTGAATATCCGGATCTGGGACGTTTTTTCAAAAATTTAGTATTTTCAATTTCAATAATTTCGAAGATCCCTGAAAAACCGGATCACATGATATTTCCGGTACCGGGCTGTATTTTTTAAAGGTTGCAGGCAATGATACTTCTCCAGACCTGGTCCCTGAGCCATTTACAGTAAATTACCACTTCCTCAAATCCTTGAGCAGAATGGATTTTCAGAAGTTTGCCCATCTCTGGTTACAGGTACATATACCTCACTTCCTGTTGGAAGCTTTTGAATTGTGTTAATGCATAATGCTACTGCATAGCCTTTTTGTGTGCGCTTGAGGTAGGGACATAGTCCCGAAACGATGCACCGCCATGATATGGCTGTGTATTGAGAATACACTGTTTATTAACCAAGGTGGAGCAGCACTCGTCTGCAAAATATTAGCTGCTCGGGTGCTTCACGGATAGTGATATATTCATAAATGGAAAGCAGGAGTACTCCTGGGACTTGTGATTTAAAGCTTTATTTTGTAACAAATTCGCTGACGCGTTTTGGCTGTGGATCTTTCTTGAACGGCCAGATCCATGACCGAAATGCGTCAACCAATTTGTTACAAAATAAAGCTTTAAATCACAAGTCCCAGGAGTGCTCCTGCTTTCCAGTTATGAAAATGTGTATATATTGGGATCCCATTGTTCTAAGAGCTTGAGAAAGGGTCTTTACCCGAAACGTCGCTACCATATTGTAAATATGGTGTAAGATTGATTTTAACCCTTTAACTGCCACAGATCGTATATTCACGATCTGTGCAGTGAATGTTCAAACTGCCACAGATCGTGAAAGTCTTTGCTACTTAGAGATCAAAATTTGGTGATCACTTCTGATCACAAAATTATTGATCTTTGCCAATGAATGAAAAATCACTTCCTGGAAAATGATTTCCGGGAAGTGATTTTTCCGATCAGATTTCGAATTTGAAAACGTAAATGCCTGTATTCCAAGTTCGTTGTCATTCCCAAAGATGATTTGATGATCATCTTTGGGAATGATCAAAAAAAAAAGGGGGGAAATGCAAAAAAAAGGGAAATTTTTTACCCTAAAACTATAAATTAGCAAAAAACTTTGTCTTCTCTAAGCTTCCCAATGTCCCCGGTGATATCGGTAAATAAACACAGAGAATTATTTATTCGATTTCAAGGGAAACTAAGCCTATTTTAGTAGGAAATGTTGCAGAGGTACCAAAAAAACAATGGATTGAATTTTTAGGATCAGTAAAGTGAGCAAAAACTTGTGTGACTCTCCGTACTAACTGGTTTTCACTAAAATACCACTAAAAGGGGGAGTGGGGATAGGGGTGGGTTGTAGCATTTTTTTATTTTTTCTTGTAATTGCAATTGTGCATGGATCCCATTTGAGCTACTTGGTGGCCCCGTCTCTGTTTGCACCCACCCATATGGCATACCGTTTGATTCAGGACATGTGGGAGATTGCCATTTAGTGGGTTTTTTTACTTGCCAAGTGGGTTTAGGTAGGATTTCAACCATTGAGTCCTCCTTTTTTTATTTTTTCACAAAATCTCCTAAAAGCACGGAGTTCTATGAATAACAGCGTCTGGAATTCTTCATGTATATACGAAAGCATGATACCATCACGTAGCTGAAGGTGTGTAGTTTCCAAAAATATATAGTTTGTGGGGGGTATTTCCACGTTGATTAGGCTGTTCAAATTACAGAACACTTTGATTTTTTTTCTTGTTATTGGACTTGCATGCGTCCCATTTGAGCTTGTTGGTGGCCACGTCTCTGTGTGCACCCACGCATACGGCATACTGTTTGATTCAGGACAAGTGGGAGATTGCCGTTTAGTGGATTTTTTTACTTGTCAAGTGGGTTTAGGTAGGATTTCAACCTTTGAAGCACCTTATTATATTTTTTACAAAAACTCCTGAAAAGCACAGAGTTCTATGGAGTACTGTGTCTGGAACTCTTCATGTATATATGAAAGCATGGCACCGTAACATAGCTGAAGGTGTGTAGATTCCAAAAATATATATTTTGTGTGGGGTATTTCTAAGTTTCAGAGCCGTTTCCTTTGAAAAAGTGTAGACTGTTGAAATTACAGAGCACTTTGATTTTTTTTCTTGTAATTACACTTGTGCATGTGTCCCATTTGAGCTAGTTGGTGGCCACGTCCCTGTGTGCATCCACGCATATGGCATACCGTTTGATTCAGGGCATTTGGAAGAATGATAATTGACAAGTTTTTTTTACTTGACATGGAAATTTGCCATGATTTTTAACTTTGAGTTGTATTTTTATATATTTTTCCTGAAAATCTGGTAAGAAAGCGAAATTGTACATTAAACTGTGCCCACACCATTGGTGGTATGCATAAAAGAATCACACCATTGTGTAGCTGAAGGTGTGTAGAGTCCAAGAATATATAGTTTTTGGGGGTATTTCTAATATAGGATGTTTAGTCTGTGGGCCACTGTTCATTGGCTCACTTTGTAGCTAGTTGATTCCACATCTGCGTGTGTAACCATACATAGGGCATACCGTTTGATTCAGGACATTTGGGAGATTGATATTTAGTAACTTTTTTTTACATTACTTGGGATTTTGGCATGATTTCTACCTTTTTGAGTGTGTTTTTTTTTAAAAATTTTTTAGAAAATCTGCCAAAAATGTGAACTTCTACGAAGAACTGCGCCCACACCATTGATGGTATGAATGAACAAACTACAGAATTACGTAGATAAAGGTGTGTAGATTCAAGAAATATATGGTTTGTGGGGGTTGTTTTGTGGGGAAAAATGCAAGACTGTTCAAATTCAGATTTGGCTAAATATTTCGCTGTTTCTGAGCCATCGTGCAATGTCCTACTTTGTGGCTTTTTCGCTTCCACGTCCGCGTGTGTAACCACACATATGGCATACCGTTTGATTCAGGACATTTGGAGGAGTTGATATTAATTTTTTTTATTTCATGAGGTTTTGGCATGATTTCTACTTTTGAAGTTGTTTTTTGTTCATTTTTTCAGACAAATGCGAACTTTCTACGAAGAACTGCGCCCACACCATTGATGGTATGAATGAACAAACTACAGGTGTACATAGCGAAGGGTGTGAAATTTCAGGAATATATAGTGTGGGTTATTTATAAGTTACGGGGGGGTTTTGGAAAAAAACGGCAGACTGTCAAATTCAGAGTTGGCTAAGTATTTTCGCTGTTTCTGAGCCATCATGCATTGTCTCACTTTGTGGCTTTTCGCTTCCACGTCCGCGTGTGTAACACACACTATGGCAAACCGTTTGATTCAGGACATTTGGGAGATTGATATTTAGTAACTTTTTTTTAGATTCCATGAGGTTTTGGCATGATTTCTACCTTTTGAAGTTGTTTTTTGTTCATTTTTTCAGACAAATGCGAACTTCTACGAAGTCCTGTGAGTGCACCTCGAGTGGATATAATTGAGTGAGTCATCACAAATATAGGTGTAAGTGACTTTCAGGGGCTTCCAATAGGATGCTGGCCACTAGAGATGGACATAAATCCGAACATGACCCCTAGTTTGAGCCAAACTTTTTGAGTTCGGACGAACTCGAACTATTCAAACTAGTTTGTTTTTCCGGACTGGTGGCTGTATCTTTGATAATTCGCCAACCCTTGAATGTATCATTCGCTAACCTGAATGTATCGTCGCTAACCCTTGAATGTTATCGTTCGCTAACCCTTGAATGTATCGTTCGCTAACCCTTGAAAGGTATCGTTCGCTAACCCTTGAATGTATCGTTCGCTAACCCTTGAATGTGTATCGTTCGCTAACCCTTTGAATGTATCGTTCGCTAACCCTTGAATGTATCGTTCGCTAACCCTTGAATGTATCGTTCGCTTACCCTTGAATGTATCGTTCGCTTACCCTCGAATGTTTCGTTCATTTTCGGTAACTCTGGAATGTACGGATCGTTTTTGCTAACCCTAGAATGTACCGTTCGCTAACCCTTGAATGTAGCCTTCGATTTTCAGTAACCCTCGAAAGTAGCATTCGTTTTTGGTAACCCTCGAAAGTAGCATTCGTTTTTGGTAACCCTCAAATGTATCGGTCGATATCCCTCGAAAGATTTGTTCGATTTCGGTAATTCTCGAATTGACAGTCACCCTCAAATGTTTGCAAAACCCGACAATTGCCCGCTTGTGATTAAAAAAGTTTTGGTGACAGTGACATGTTCCCCAGACCATTTCCCAAGTGTCACAGCCATTTACAGTAAGTTACCATTGTTAGTTTAGCTGTAAATCATCCAGACTTTTCGAACTATCACTCCCCCAGTGACTTTAATGGGTCCAAATTCAAACTTTGAAAAGTTTGAAAGTTCAAAAACGGACCGAACTTTATGAAGTTCAGACATCTCTAATCATGCTATTGCTTTAAGAAACTCATCATTCTGTGTACATGTATTATGTATAACTTGCATATGTAATATGTATGACTTTGTATAATATGCATTACACTGTATGTAATTGTAAAGCACCACGGAGGATGTAAATCCATAATAATAATAACTAGAAGATTACTAGTGTAATCTCGGTTTAAAGTGGGTGCTAAACCTGGCCCCTTTACCCTTTGGGGTCATGCAAGATTAACAAAAGAGGTAGTCGCACCCCAAAATTAACATGTTTATTGTAATCTATACATATTATATCACAACGGGAGGTTATAATCCCCCTTCGTCGGATGATAAAAAAAAAATCCTCTTATCCACGGTTTGTCAAAAGGTGGGCCGGGGCACATTGGTGTGAAGAGCCAGATGCGTGACTAAGGTTTGGTTAGTAGAAATAGTTTCACCAGTATAACTTACATGTTTGTTATTTTGTACTCTTAAAATATATATTGTTATAAAATTAAAACACAGTCAATGTGTAACTTTAAACTACATTGATTTGAATACAATACAATGGATAATTCCAATTTAACTCCAACATTAAGAACACAGATATGCATCGATAAAAATTTGTTGCCAAGTGTGCCATGATCTGAGAAAGTTTGAGAACCGCTAAGATACCTAATCTAGGTATAAAAACCTTTCCCACCACCTTGTCCCTTAACTTGGGAGTGTTTTAGAACTGAGATGGATACGTATCTCTTTTTAAAGGCTAACTGTGGTCTCAAATTCTTCCAAACTAGTAAGAATTATATAAAAAGCCTTCCATCACACCTTCAAAATAAAACCCAAATCACATCTCTAGATAAAATTTGTTATATTAAAATAGTTATTAAAAAAAAAGTTATTGCTGAAAAAGGTTCAGCAATGTAACTTCCTGTTGAACTCTTCCTGTTTTTAGCCATGTGACCAGCCTGTCTGCATTAATCAGGTACTTCCTGATTTCCCCAGCATTATTTCTTAACTGAGCATGCTTCTCCCCCTGGGAAAAGGGCCAGCAGAGGCCAGGTGACGTCACTCAACCTACTAGAAGCAGGAAGTTTGAACATTCACCCCAATGTAATTTCTCACAGGCTCCAGCCAGAGATGTGATTGTTGGCTCAGTGTAAAGGAAATGCTGCAGGCTTTCATTTATCCCGAACTTGTTTTGAGACCACAGTTGCCCTTTAAATATAAAGCGCTGAATAACAAAGTGCAAAACTATATTAAATAAGATGAATATCTGACAAGTTAAGGTGGTATCTTCTGTGCAAATATATGAAAAATTTTCTTGAATACACAACAATATAAAATAAAATCTTAAAATATATTTCCAATTTCAAATATTGTGTTGATTCTATGTTTCCTCCGTGTTTTTTCTTTAAAATAAAATTTATTTTAACATCCTTTATGCGTCTTTTTCTTTTTTTCAAATTGTTTTACTAGGGTGTCCACTAGATGTCTCTGTGTGTTCGATAACTGCTATGGACGGAAACTCTAAGGGCTCATTCACACTAGAAACTGACAGAAATGCACAGCATGTGTTTCTGTCTGTTAATATCCATTTTCTGCATACATTTGTATCCATTTTTTCACAATGTGTATTCCATAGATTTCTATAGAGAATACATGAAAAAACAGACAGAAATGCTGCATGCAGTGCATTTTTTAAACGGACTGGAACGGAACGGATTATAATGCAGCAGGTGTGAACGAGCCCTAAGAGGACTTAAAAGTAACAACTTGGAACTTAAAGGGCATGTCCACCATTTAAACTGTAAATCCACCATATGTAGGCCACTTCCCACTGAGTAGAATATCACTTACGTTTTTGCAGTACAGCATGTCATCTTCTAGGATGGCCAGAAGAAAGTTTAGGAAATCTAACAATAGCTTTGTTTCCGCCTCTTACCTTTCCTCTGAGAGGTTTCTGGCATGTGTAATTTTTCTCCGTAAATCTGGAAGAATCCTCTCCCCCTCCCATCTAGTGACGTTGCGCATAAAGTTAAAAACGAGAGTTGGTGTGTCCAGCCCAAACTGCATACTATCCAATCAGAATGCAGTATCGTGGATACCACTGAACAGCAATGCCTTATACATGCTCCACCAATCATCCACTCGATCCTTCTGGCCAATCATAAAGCTCTCTTCACGATCCAAGCTTAGATCAGCTTGAAATGTATTTTACTTTGCGATCCACACAATTTGCGGCCATGTCCTGTAAGTGACACCCGTGAGGTGAGTTGTCTCTATAGCATTGACATCCACTGCTCATGGGTATTTATGTCTTGTTATACCTCTGTGTCACATGATTTTCAGAGGTGGAGTTTGGATACGCAGAAAGAAAGCTGACTTTACTTGCACGGGATTTGAGACACTTACTGCACATGCACTAGGCTAGATTGACAGGTGCAGGGTATATGAGATTAAACTTGACCAAGCAGGATTACAGGGAAAAGAAACGTTATTCAGAAAAATTAAAATGGCAGTTCAGGAGGGTGAGTACAAAGGGAAACATTTGTAAAAGGTAATTTTTGGGAGTGGACATGCCCTTTAAAACATTCATTAAATCTACCATAAATAAATATATCAAAATTACATAACCAGAAACAAATCCATTGGAGTTTTCTTTCACAGTAATTTGTCAAAGTCTCCTCATTTATTACTTCTTTAACTTTTCTTTTCTGGTTCAATGCTTCTTTAAAGGCAATCTCCACTGCCTAAACTAACTTTTTTAATTGAAGAAGGGGAGGTAAAGGAGCTATCTCTTACATCCCGTTCTTCAATAAAACCTGCAGGAGAGAAGGTAAGGAACTTGCCCAATGATCTGCTGACAGGTCCCAATGGACTTTGTACTGTATGCGCTGCACATAGAGTATGAACTACTTTGGGACCTGCCAGAAGATCAGTGGAGGAGCACAAGACCGGGTAAGTTCCTTACCTTCTCTCCTGGCTCCCCAGGTTTTATTGAATAATGGGAGGTAAGACATAGCTCCTTTACCTCCCTTTCTTCAATTGCCCAATTGCTAAATTACCCAAACTTATCTTAGGTAGTGGATATACCCTTTAACACCTCAGTTCAATTTCTCCCTACAATAGAGATGGTGTATACATTCATTGAAAGGGGAAATTGTAGAGAGAAATTGAACAGAGATTTTAAAAAAGCATTGTTGATAAAGAAACTAAAAAATAATTAAGTAGTAATAGAAGTAATAGCCCCGTTTTACAAAGTCTCGAGACAAATTCAAAATCATATCAAAAAGTTCTATTTTCTGTTTTCTGCACTGTTATTTTTTGCTCCATTCCTTTGTGTTCTCTTCTTTTCTGTTTTTATCTCTTCTGTTCTTTTGTTTTCCATTGTCTTCTGCTCTGTTGTCTTCCTTTCTTTTTTCTTCTGTTCTTTTCTCCTATCTTTTTTTTATCTTCTGTTCTATTCTTTTCTTTACTCTTTCTTCTCTTTTTTTTCTTTCCTCTTCTGTTTTGTTTTCGTTTGTTCTGTTGATATGTTCTCTTCTCAACACTTTTGTTCTCTTCTTTTGCCTTCTGTTCTCATATCTTCTCTGTTTTTCTGTTTTCTTTTGTTTTTGATCTTTTTTCTTTTCTTCTGTAGTTTTCTGTTCTATATCATGTTTTCTACTTCTCTTTAGTCTTCTGTTTTCTATTCTCTTCTCATTTGTTCTTTATCTTCTTTTGTTGTTTTCCTCTTTTCTTTCTTCTAATCACTTTTTTGCTCTATCCTATTTCACTCTTTTCTTATGTCTTTGTTCTCCTCTAATGTTGTGTTCTGTTCTCTTCTGATTTCTTGCATTGTCTACTCTTTTATTCTTTTTTTTTTTCTGTTCTTTTTTGTTCTTGTCTCTTTTTCTCTATTATGTTCTGTTATTTTGTGTTCCCTTTTTTTTGCCTTTTCGTTTCTTTTAATCAGAAAAGAACAGAACATAATAAAAAAAAAAAAGACAAGAACAAAAAAAAAAACAACAAAAGAGACGAGAGGGGAGAATACCGTATATGCCGGCGTATAAGACGACTGGGCATATAAGACGACCCCCCAACTTTTCCAGTTAAAATATAGAGTTTGGGATATACTCACCGCATAAGACTACCTGTCTTTCTACGCATCCCAAAACCTCCTTCTCTGACATTGGTAAACACTGACATCATGCCTCCTCCATCCATCTGGCCCACCCCTGTATCCAGCCGCTCACATGAGTAGTAGCCAAATGCAGCCTCCTGGTTCCTGGTTACATAATCCGGCAATCCACCTCCAGCCCTGGTTCCTGGTGACATAATCCGGCAATCCACCTCCAGCCCGTCCCACAGTTTCCTCCAGCAAACGTCACTACGCTCCCTGCGCGTCATCGGTCAGCTGACCGCCGAACCAGGAAGTTGCCCCGCCGCACCATTCGTTTTCTCCACTGCAGGTAATTGTGGCTTAAGGCAGTGACACTGGGCGTATAAGACGACCCCCGACTTTTCAGAACATTATAAGGGGCTAAAAAATCGTCTTATACGCAGGAATTTACAGTACATATTTAAGACTCAAAATGGTGAATCATTAAAAATAATTGATTTAAAAAGGTTATATTAAACACTGTCTTAAGAGATATTAAAATATATTAAGATCACATATTTCTAGTGGTTATTGCTGTATAAATATTTACATTTAATTTAAACCAACCCATCTTATCACATAAAACAATATAACAATGGTATAAAAGTGGTATAAACAATTTTTTGTAAAGATTTATGATAAAAAACGTCCACAGTGATAAAATGTAATAGAAGCGTTAACGAAAGCTCCAAGTCTATTCCTTTGTTTCGTCCAGTGGTTACTAGAGTGTCCATCTTATATATCCATTTAGTTTCATTTCTAGACAATCCTGTTAATCATGGCCTAGAAGGCAGGCTTTTAGCACTCATCTTTGCTGTGTGATATCTAAGGGAGGGCAGCACAGCTGTAAATGTGAGTAAGTGATTTCAGCTGCTGGAAGTGCAGACATGTAATGGGGGTGATGTTGGTTATTTTTTTTATATTGTTGTCCTTTAATAACTCTTAGGCCAATGCCACAGTACATGCACGAAATTGCGAACGTTATCGTGTGCGCGATTTCTGCGATTTCGCGATTTCGCGCGTTGTTTCACGTTTGTGCATGAGTTTTTGCTATTTACAAAGTAAAAACAAAAAAATGGTTGAGCGCAAAACATGAACCAAGGCGCAATCACATGCGCAACAGGAATGCGCGGGAATTTTCGCATTCCCATGATTTCCATTTTAGTGAAAATTATGGGCGAAAACGCGAGCGAAAACATGCACAAACGCACAAAAAACGCGCTAGTGTGGCCCAGCCCTTATTCTTGTTTTCAGCTTCCATCCTGCTCTTCCAATATATTGTTTACCACAGGCGCATTCTATTAAATAAAGAACATTTGTAGAGTTGCGTTATTGTGAAGGTTTCTTTAGTACTTTGGCTTTTAAATTCCTTTATTTTGTGCTTTTATTGTGGTTTTACATGCTAAAAGTGCCACACCGGAAAAAAACTTTTGTATCCATGATCTGGATAGATTTCTTGTAAGGCTGGGTACACACCAGACAATATTTTCGGCCGACCGACTGATTTACGGCACTTTCAGTCGATCGGCTAAAAAAATCGATCGGTCGCGGCCGTTGGACCGGATCAGAGGAACGAACGAATGAACGGCCATGTCGGAAAATTCCGATCGATCGTGTGGTTCCCTATGGGAACGCACGATCGTTCACAAATTCGGCCTCGGCTGAATTTGCAGAGACCAACTGACATTTGACAAAAAGTCTGGGTACACACGGAGGGACTTTTTGTCCCGACTGAGTGCTCGCCCGTGACAAATGTCTGTCAGTCGCGGCAAATCCGCCCCACACCAGCTGATATTTTCGCCCGATCGACCCAAAGTGCCGTGAATCGGTCGGTCGGCCGAATATATTGGCTGGTGTGTACCCAGTTTAAGTACTATCAGGGTTATGATAGAAAGTGATTAAAGTTCTTATCGTTTAAAATGGTGCTTATTTTGCCCCAACCAATCAGATGTTAGCTTTCAAATGTTAAATAAGATCTGATTGGTTGGGGCAAAATTTGCACCATTTTAAATGATAAGAACTTTTATTGAATCTCCCTGTATGTTTTAAATGGCTGGCAATGTTGGGAGAACGGAGTTCAGATGCTAATCCTGTTGCAAAAGATGCCAATGTTTTTTTATTATAGGTTTAATCTCATTGCTGTTTCTATTTAATCCTGTAATGAATGGCCCAGTAGGCTTAAGGTTCGCACACACGCTCAATTTACAAGCAAGCCACGAACCCCGACACCGGCCGCTACACGCGACGAACGGCTGTTTCGGGCAAGAATTGTCTGTGTGTATGCGATTGGTCGGGAGTCATTCGGGTGGATCAACTAACGACCCCCAACCAAACGCATACACACGGACGATTCTTGCCCAAAATGGCCGTTCGCCGCGGGTAGCGCTCAGTGTCGGCGATTGTTGCCAAAATCGGACGTGTGTACGAACCTTCATTTTCTGAAGCAGTGTTAGGTTTTGGTTGTAGTTATGTCTCTCAATCTATTTCTTTGGGGGGGTTTTGAACTTTTTTATGGTATTTTCATCATATCCCTTTGCTTTGGATTTTAATAGTAGGTTATTTGATTGCATTAAAAAGTGTCTCTGAGTTTCCATTCTGGCCCATTCCAAAAAATTATAATAAAATAATTATGTTTCAGAGTGAATTTAATACTTCATTTCCAGAAATCAATTTGTTCCCCCTCCAAACCTATTCCCTTTTGATGTTGAATGCACATGTAAAGGGAAGTGACATCAAGTCTTCCTTCCAACTGATCTTAGCAAGGGTAGTCAATATGTCCATAGGGTCTCTTATGTAGGAGGTGTTTTTTGTATCTATGTACTGGGATAAATTGAAGGGGAGTGAGTTGATACTAGAAACAATTGGTCTTTCTGGTGGATTCTCTCGATGGCTATCACTGGATGTAATACTGTTAGGAAAAGTCTGCTTGTTTAGGATTCCTTTTTTTAGCTAACTTCATTAATAAGGTCATTATATTCTGAAAGGAATTCTCCTGTAGGGTCCTTCTTAAGTAGTTTATACATATTTTGCCTCTGTTTTGTTTAGTATGACCGTCCCACCACCTTAATCCGCTGGTTTTGTGACTATTTCGGTATCTTCTCTCATTTCCTACAAGGTCTCTTTTTCTTTAGGTTACTAGTTCTGGATTTTTTTGAATTTGTGTTTTCTGAACTCGGTGGTAGCTATCTGCCCTAATGCAGGTGGTCCTTAATCAAATGGACATTTGATAAAGGACCACAAGTCTGAAACATGTTATGTGAATAAATTAAGTATTTAAGACATCCTTTGGGGGTTTTCTATTCCTGGAACTGCCTACTTTCAGTGTTTAGAGAAGAAAATATAGCAGAAGAGAACAAAACAGAAGAATAGGCAAGAGTAGAGATGTGGTTCTGTGGAACTTATTATAAATCGAACGTGTAGTAGAATTTTAAGGGTTTTTTTTACCATAGTTTTTGACTTTTCAATCTGAATTTTCAACCACCTTTTTTTAAATTTAGAATGCATGTTTATACAATTGGATATTGGATTATTGGATTTGCGGACAATTTCTCATAATACTGTCTAGCTAGGGTTAGAGTGTCATGTTTTTTAGATTCTGTAATTTTGGCCCCTATTAGAAAGGGCTGATACACATGGACATTTCTATTGAAATATCCATGCCTCACTCATTAGTAAAAAAAATTGGTAGCATCAATATTTTGCCTGGTTGTGGGAACTGATAAAGACCATGTGATTGGGGGGGAAAGTTGGTTGCTGTGATAATTTGCCGATATTTTAACCCAGCCTGGCTAGTGCCATATTTGGGGTGATCGAGTCAAAAGACCAGTGAACATTTTAATTGCAACCACCTTTTACATCTATTAACAAAGTCATGCCCTCACTACACTGTGTGCTAAACATTAGGGAAATTTCCTTTGGTGGAAATAATACTTACAAATATATAATAAGCTTCAGCCAGTTTGTTTATATGTGGTATTTAGATAGATAAACTGAAATAAAAGTTTAATTTTTGAAGACATTTTGCTTGTCATACGACTGGCTTTCTTAATTCAGAATGACTTGTTTTGGAATTTTTGGCAATACTCAGAGTCAGCTGGTGGCATCAGGAACAAGAAGAGACCCCAGGAATAAGAGGGGTTTAGTTCATTGTTTTGTACACCTGTTTTTAATAATTCTAAAGATTAATATCCCCAAAGCTTCATATTTCTATTGATGTGTTTGGAGTATATTTATCCTCACTGCTTCTCTGATGCAAAGTGTTAATTAACTTACACATACCTTTTTAGGACCTGAAAGGAATTGTTGACTGACTTTAAACAGTTAAAGGTAGCATACATCACATGAGAGATAATAATTTGTAAAAGGTGATAGCTGATGGAAAAAGCAATATGTCAGTATTACTGTGTGTTAAAGGATAAACAGTACCATGTCATACTGTTAATTAATAATCATCTGTTTGCATGTGCCATCTCCATGTTTACCTGAGTACATTTTTTTTAAATGGTATGATTATAAGCTATATAAAGAAATTTCCCATGGAAATCATTTTAGCAGTTAAACACAAGCCACAGCCGTTTTGGAGGGCAGGATCCTATATAGCGTAGAATCATGCTATTTTTTTACACATAATTTCTCTGTTCTTCACAACTCAATTTCCAACAAAATGAACACTGAGCACTGGATGATAACGCTCCAAAAAGTATTCTACCCTCTACTAACTGTAATTGGAATCCCTTGTAAGTATCGTAAGTATTTGAAATTCTTGTATTATTCTAGTACTATGTGTTAATGTCAAACTAAACCTTATCATATAGTCCCACATTGTTTAGTGTGGCTTTAAAAGGGAAACTTTGAGTTGCATTCGGTAAATAGCCCCCTATTTATTTTATGCATTATTGTATGGATTTTACATTATCCATGGGAATATGTTTCACATAGATTTCTACTGCTAATCCATGGCTCTTGTGATTCAGACAATATAAAAAGTTAGTCAACAGGGAAGAAAAACATGGAAGACAATTCAGGAAAATAATGCAAATATAGAGAAAAACATATTGAAATTAGGAGGTAAGATAAGTGGAATTGGGGTAGACAAGATGGAGAAATGCCGTACAGTTTATTCTGTCTGTTGACAGGTTGAATCATTGTTTTTTCTTAATAAGAAATGACGTTTTCACATATTATTGTTATAAAATTACAGCAATTGCTTTTATTTATCTAACCTTATTTCTTTCCATATTTTTCTTAATTTCAATACTTTCTTTATGTATTTAAGCAAATAACATTACACAGGATATAGATGTATCAAATCATAATCAAATAAATTTGTGATACGAAGGAAACCACGGTGTGTCAGGGTCATCAATGGCATAAACTCGACCACAATTCACAAACCTAGTGACAAGGGGAACATTACATTACATACATTGTTCCATCAGAGTTATGGCATTTCCCTAAGCCAGTCTGGAAGGTGTGACTGCTATGGGAAAACTAGGATTGTATCATGGAGTACATGAAATAAACTTTAATTTATACAAATTTCATTTACTCTGACTATAACTCTATGGAATGGGGTTTTCTGTTGTGCTCCAATCAAGATTTATGCAGCCCTCATAACATACCGAGCAAATTTGTTGTCTTGTCTGTTAAGAAATTAGCGGGCTTAGAAGAACTACCCCAGAATCTGGGTGTACACATAAGCATATGCTTCTTAACGTAGTATGGCCTCTGCATTCAACAGATGTGTAAGTGTCAATGTAATGCCTTGTTTTTTCAGATAAAGGCTACTCAAGTGCTACTGCATCTCTCAACACTAGAATCATATTTTGATAATATCTATTACAGATTTGCTTTTATACTGTATCCATGTGTGTTTGTAATTTGTTCAGTTTGGTTTATGGGGGAGCATGGTCCGGGGGGTGGAGGAAGCTATCATTTATATTGAGTTGGGGATGCTAGCTTTTTCAAGGATGGGTTGTCCTCTATTGACCTTTTTTCAAAAATATCTTTGTAACTATGAAAGAGATTGGTTAAAAAAGAAGCAGTGTAGCAATTCAAGACAGATGGTTACTGGAGATTGCCGAACTTTCGAAAGTTCAGTCCGTTTTCGAACTTGCGAACTATATGGAGAGTTCGAAAGTGGACCCATTAAAGTCAATGGGAGTCATATAGTTCGAAAAGTTCAAATGAAATACAATTAAAATATCAATGGTAACTTAATGTAAATGGCTGTGGGACCTGGGAAATGGTCTGGGGAACATGTTCGAATATCCAGGACTTTCGGAAAAATCGATTTTACTCTCATGCGCGCTACTTTCAAGCTCTTGCGTTCGAACATTCAATAATTATCCCATGAATGACTCGCGGATTCGAGAATTCAATATTTACTCTCGTATTGGTATAACAGACATTTTACTTGCGGATTCGTTAATTCGATATTTACTCGCGTATTGGTATAATAGACATTTTACTTGCGGATTCGATTTTCGATATTTACTCGCGTATAGGATTCGAGAATTCAGTATTTCCCCACGTATTGGTATAATAGACATTTTACTCATGTATAGGTATAATAGACATTTTACTCATGTATAGGTATAATAGACATTTTACTTGCGAATTCAATATTTACTCACGGATTCGATAATTTGATATTTACCTCGTATTGGTATAATAGACATTTTACTCGCATATTTGCATGCCTCGAGCATTCGATAATTATCGAAAGTCCAGAAAATATAGGAAATCCGTGTCCGGGATAGTTTCGAGAAGTCCGAGTCCATTCGATCTCGAATAGTTCGGCTCCAACCCGGGTTCGAGTTCTAGTCCATCTCTAATGGTTACTTTTCTGAAGAAAGAAATAAGTGGTACTGTTTTGATGTAATTACTTCCCCTTTTCTTTTTTATGATTGTGCCACTTCTTCTTTTACAGCAAATATAATTACCATAATTATCTTCTGGAAAAAAGACTGTGGAGTTTCCCCATCCTGTCGTTGCTATTTGATGGCGATATCCGTGGCTGACACAATGGTTCTTCTCCAAATTGTCATTATTGAAATGATTCTTCAAAATCACAACACGGAACCATTCTGGAGCAACAATCCTTGGTGCCTGATGCGTGACGTGTTGGCCTACGGAGCTTATAACTGTTCAGTATGGCTTGTGGTTTGTTTTACAATTGAACGTTTCATTGCTATTAAATCTTACCAGGTAAAGCCTAAGTTTTGCACGCGGAAGTATACTCTATGTGTCATAGCCTGCGTATTTGCCTGCAGTTATATCTTCTCTATACCATACATATGGTCAAATGAATCCAAGAAATCAAATCAAACAGGAAAGTACAGCTGTGTTTATAATGCCCAACCCCCAACAGTAGACTACGTTGAAGGCTTAGTGTGGTTTCAGACGGTTCTTGTCTACATTCTCCCCTACAGTATTATTTTTACCCTCAATGGTTTGATCTTAAAAAAACTTTGCCAAAGCAACAAAGTTCAATGTGAGATCCAAGAACGGAACAAAAGTCGCTCATTGTTAGATAAGCAAAAGCGAAGGTCTGTGGTTCTCCTGGTCACTGTATCAATGACACTTGCTTACCTGTGTACAACAAGGTTTGTTACCCAAATCATTATCAAGACTCTGCATTACAATATCGACAGAAGAAACTACACTAATGGGATTAATATTGCTGCAGACATTGGAACAATGCTTGATTTAAGCAATGCGGCAATAAACATGTATCTTTACGCCTGCACACAATCTAGATTTCGGAGAGAGTTGTTAGAGCTGGGAAACAATTTAACAAAAGTTTGTATGGTTTTCAAGAGACGGAGACAAGTGTCAGTCGTCTTTCACATTTCCCTAAGTAAATGTTTTAATAGTGAGTGATACAGATCAACAGAGTTTTATCCTGTGAGAACAAAACTTTTATGGTTGCTTTCTCCATACTTGTTACTTTTTAAAAGAAAAGAAAATGAAGAACCGCACACAAAAAGTAGTCAGGGTAATTTTATTCAGATGCTAACGATTCAGGTGATGATGAGGGAGGAAGCCCCTCCCCCCCAAATCACTGTGATACTGATGTGTGGCTCCCTATACTGAGTTATAGGGAATTGATAACCATTTTAGCATGTGTGACAAATTGAATAATTGCTTAGTATAAAGCGAGGATGCAAGTGTTTGCAAATTCAAGGCTGATTTCAAGGGAATGGAGTCAAATCTGTGTGTCCTTAGGAGACAGCTAGTGTAGCTGGTAAGTTACTGACCGCCAAAATAACATAACTGATTCTGGTGTACTTGAAACATAAAAATCTTGATTTGTTAATATTAAGGACAATACAATTGTTCTAAAACATTTAGTCCAAGGGTAAGGTGCAAGCGATGTGCATCCAAATGGTGAAAACGCAGCAAAGTGCTGATAGTGGGATCCTACAAATATAACCTAATTGCACTGTGCGTGCGATGCGCAAAAAGATGCAATACGTTTTTCTATCACATTTTGCACATAGTGGTGCCTATCCCTTTAGAAAAAATTACCCCTAACCTGTGAAGAAACCCCATTCCCATTTTCCACAACCACGGATCTACTACCCATGAACTGCATAAATACTAAATAGATTTCGTAGCCCTTATTAATAAACTTAGTGGAATTTAGCCATTAAATCACTGTGATATAAAATCTGCTCGATTGAGAGATAACACATAGCGGAAGGCAATGTTTGCTAGAACTTCTTATCCATTTATTGCCCAGAGTTATAATTAACATGAATCATAAATCATTTGTGCCAGAGATGATATTAAATGTGTGCACTGCTACCCTGCTGTTGTAAAGCTTAAATATTTTTATTTACTGAATGGATTATAATCAAGTGCTGTAAATGATTACACAGGATTGGTAACTGAACACTCTCCTTTAAATGATTTAAAGGGCAATTATAGTGAGAAAATTGTTTTTTTTAAATTTCTTCTAATGTATCCTATAAGCCATCCCATCCACCAGGGTACCTTTAGTTTCTTTAAATTCTACATAGTCCCCGAGATATAAGCCTTTGAATATGCTGTGATTTGTAGGAGCTGCTACACCTCATCTGTCACTCAAAGGCACACACCCACACAATCCAAAGCTCCCATGCAGTACTGTCACACACTCTCTCACCCACACTATATGTACCATGTGCAACATATAGTCAAATGCTGTAGTGCTAAACACAATCAATAAACCATTAACCCAGCAATATGAGCATAACACACTATAAAACAGCCCCTCCCCCCAAAAAAAATCTTATATACATACAAAACCAGTGACTCAAATGGAACACTAATACAGTATATATAATACAGTAATACAGACTATATACCAAACAAGACACACAGTGCAATGTATGAAATATATAGACTAAAGCAACTGAAATGTAACAGGACAACAAGCAGTGTCACTGTGTTTGTGAAGGTCTCACTACAAGCTGCTGTTACACTGACTCTCTCTTCAGATCTCAGCTAAGCAGGGGGAGAGATATGAACTTTAGGTAAAAAGTAAATAACAATTAGCAAAGTTAGAGAACAGGCAGAGTTCAGTAACTTACTTGTAAAGAATCTCAGCACCACTTGTCCTCCTCTCTCCCCCTCTGCCCCTCCCTTCAGCATATTGCTACTTTATTCCACACTTTGATTGCTTGCAGTCTAGCTCTGGAAGGGAGGGGTCAACAGGATGTCAGCACTTCATTTAAAGTTCTTTCAACTGACAATGCTCGGACTCTGTATACAGCCCATCACTGCTTGAGGGGGAGTAGACAGAGAGGGGAGGGGGACTACACAGCTTGGTACAAACTTCTGCCAGTGTGAAGAAACAAAGCCACACAGAAACATGAAAGTAAGGCAGCTTATACTAAGTTTTTTTTTCACTATAGTTGCCCTTTAACATACTATATAGCTGCATATTTATGTCCTGGCAGTCATATGCTCTTCCCTTAGTACAGTCTTTTTTCAACAGTAGCAGATCCAGAACAGTGCTAAATCCTGTCCTTTTTTTCCTTATGAAAAGTCAGAAATAAAAAGTATGTTTGTTATGCTAAGATATACAAGATAACTTACAGCTAGATCCCATTATAGAATAATAGTAAAAGTCAGCTGCAAAATAATATCACCCCTTTAATTGTTACACATGTAGAAAAAACATAAAACAGAGCTGCAGAGGAAGGATAATGAAGTTAACCAGTACTTGGCATACTGTATCTGTCAGTAGTGTATCTATGGCAAGGTGAATATACCGTATATACTCGAATATAAGTCGATCTGAGTACAAGTCGAGGTACATATTTTTACCTAAACAATTAGTAAAAGTGATTGACTCGAGTATAAGTCGAGGGTAGAAAATATGACCACTTTGGCACTTCAGGTGTTTGTAAACTACAACTCCCAACATGCTTTAGCTGCTGGGAGTTGTAGTTTACAAACATCTGCAGTGGATCTGCAAACCCCCCCCTACCCAACCTTCCCCAACTTGTTATTAACTGACTTTTATATACACAGTGTAGTAAAGTTATGTGCCAATAAAACGCTACTATCCTTAGCCCCCTGTGTTCTAGAGAAGTGTCCAACACCAGTGCGGAGTACATGGGGACTAACTTGAAGAATCCGGCTGCCGCATCTCCCGATCGACATGGGGACTAACTTGTTAGAAGAACAAGTTAGTGACTGACCCGAGTATAAGTCGAGGTTCAGTTTTCAGGCTGCTTTTATAGCCTGAAAACCTCGACTTATACTCGAGTATATACGGTACAATTCAGAGCAAATCAATCCAGCTCCACATTTTTGGTAATATCCCAATCATGCAACTGACACTGACAATTTGGACTGAGAGCTGAATGAAATCCAATGTGGTGAGACCCTTTACTATATGAGGAATTTACAGGTAAATGATATGGAGTTATCCCCTAATGCACCAGGATTCATTCGGGTCCTCACCTTCCCACTGCTCTGTACCCAGCAGTGTAACTGGACAATATCACATAAAAAGATTATAAGGAAGGGGATGCCACACAGTGTAGCTACTGCATCAACAAGTGCTTTATTGCGACATGTTTCAGACCTTCACAGGGTCCTTTCTCAAGCAGGGCCGTCTCTAGACTTTTTGCCACCTGACACAAAATTCCAAATGCTGCCCCCCTCGCCGCCGGAAGGGGTGGGGTTTTATAATTGAAAGTGGGTGGTGCTTTGTCTGGAAGTGGGATGTGGCTTGTCCAGAAGTGGGAGGGGCTTTATACACGTTGATTTAACTTGTGTCATTATCATTGTATTTACATATCATTCCTCCATTTATTTACAATACATTGAAGGACCCACCCTCTAGAATAGTATCCCCATTCCCCACCCCAGATCAACCATACTTCCTGTGGAATAAAAGGTTTTGGCCAAAAGATTTGTAAGCCTATAAGCTGCCACCACGTCAATGTAGACACTTTCAGACAGCAGGGCCCTAATTAACCTACCTAATCTAACCTAGCTTAACCTAACAAACTCTATCTGAAGCTAGCATATGAAATGTCTTTTAGTAACATACACACATACTATTTGAATTAAAATGACAAACATTTATACAAACCTGTTAAGGTAGAAGGGTTATGCATAATGCTAATAATGAAAAAGTCCAACTCCAAGCACAATCTTACAATGTCATTTTACAGATTAAATGCAACTGAAAGAAATAAGTATTAAAAAAAAAAGCAGAATACTACTTACCAAGAAGACTTGAAAGGGAGTCAGGTAGATCACAGATGGTAACTGCAGAGGAGTCTCTAACTTCTTTAACTTTTTAACTATATGCCGGAACAATGGCGACTTTAAAAACTTTTGAAACTTTAGAACTTTAAAACAAACTTGAATACTTGAATTGTCTTGCAGTTATTACAAAGGTGCCCTCCTTGCCTTCTGAGAAGCAAATGCTTTTATTGCTTCATCCAGATCCAAGCTGTGGGCTAACTCACACTCAATGGATATAGTAGCAAGGCCAACAAGTCTCTCCTGTGACATCGTTGATCGTAAATAGGTTTTTATTCGTTTTAACTTGGAGAAACTACGTTCACCACTTGCAGTAACAGGAAGTGTAAGTAGTATACGAAGAGCAATGCACATATTTGGAAACATTGAACTCATTTTGTTTTTGTATATTTAATCCAGAACAGTCCTTGGTGTGTTACAGTTTGTTGGTAAATGACTACTGAGCACACACAGCTCATAGCACAAATCGGCAGCATCAATATCTCGTTGTTCGCCATGCGAAAGTGCTTTCTCCAGCTGATCACATTGCTGTTTAACTTCTTCCCTTGAGATTTCTGTGACATTTGGAATTGTATACAGGAATCCAAACATCCTGCTGTGCTCCTTTATCTGCTCGAAACGATCTTCTAATGACCTCCACACACAATCTAGAACTTTGTAGAAAAAGTTCACCTTAAACTTTTGCTGTGGATCTGCAATCGGTTCATCCCATGCTTCATAGTCGAATTGTCTCTTCTTGTGACATACTCTAGCATTTTGTTCAGGTGGGAAATTGCCATCAATGCCCAATTCTACAGCCAGGTTTTGTGCAGTCTTGATAACATTTTCAAATGCTTCATCTGATCGATAGTTTCTCAGGTACAACCTTGCTCTTTCTAGCTGTTCCACTGCACCATGTAAGTCTTCCTCAATTCCCTGGAGTCTTTTACTTGTGATATTAACTACAAATAATATGTCATACCAGAGTACTAATCCACACAAGAAATGAAAGTTGCAAATGTTGTCCTGTATGACGCTTGGTTCAGCAATAGTTTTAGGTATTGAAGTAGTATCTTCAATCACAGCAGAGAGGGCATCATCTATCTTGCCAATCTGGTGGGGACAGCTTTAACAGCATCGATGCGGCTTTCCCAGCGAGTGGCACTTAATGGTTTAAGTGTAAGCCACTGATGATTTGTTGACAGGTGTTGCTTCAAAGTATTCCATCGATGTGTTGAGCCAGAGAAGAACACATATAAACTTTGAATTATATTGAAAAACTTTGCTATCTCAATAGGGCAGGATGCTGCATCGCTAACAACCAGATTTAAAGAATGTGCATTGCAAGGCACATAGAAAGCTCTAGGGTTTAACTCACGAACCTGAGCCTGCACTCCTTTGTTTTTACCTTTCATGTTGAACCTGTTATCATAGCCTTGGCCCCGCATATCTTTAATGTTAATGTTGAAAGCTTCTAGGTTCTCGAGCAGCAACTTTGTCATTGCTGCTCCAGTTGTGTCATTTATATTAATAAACGACAAAAAGTGCTCTTTAATGGAAATTCTTTCAGAACCACTTTCAGGAAATTCTGTTGCAGTAACAAAGCGCACCATCAGTGTCATCTGTTCCATATGATTTATATCCGGAGTGCAGTCCAATATGATGGAATTATACTTGGCAACACTGAGCTGCACCAAAATCTTCTCTCTGATCTGCAGAGACAGTAAATTAATTATTTCATTTTGGGTACCAGGGCCAAGATAGTGTATGTGTGTTTCCTTGTTGGTAACCATTTTTACATGCTTTTCAAGAACAACATCAAACTCACTTATTGCCTCAACAAATTTAAGAAAGTTGCCATTATTTCTTTCATGCAGCTTGCTAGATGTTCCACGGAAGACAATGTTCTGTGTAGCCAGAGTTTAAGTATGATTAGTCTTGTTAAAACATTTCTCCAGTGCTGAGTTTCTGATTTGAGTTGTTCTCTATTTGTGTCAGCAATCGTCAAATGCAGACGTAATCTTGTCTCCAGGTCTTTCCATTTAAAGCATGCCTTCGTGTGGTAATCTGCTTTCTCATGATTGGCCAAAGCTCTATTTATATTCCTCCAGTCGTTATACCCAGTTGTGCACAAGACTGAAACTGCAGCATTAGTTGGAAATATTTTACAGCAGAAGCAAAATACAGCATCTCTGCTCTCAGAACTTTCTTCTGATAGTAATATAGGGAATGTTGTGCTACCAGGAGGAGAATCTGCAACAGTTGTTGTTGGTTCACTGACCAAATCATGGCTACAACCTGCTTTCAGCTCTAGAGGTTCTATAGATTTATCTTTACATGGCTTTGCCTCTGAAAGAAACTTCAGGATAGCTCCTTTTTGTTTGGATAAAGCAGCCTCTTTAGCAAGCCTTTTTTTTAATAAGCTGCTCCAGACTGCTTGATTCTCTTGTGTCCAGACATTTTCCTTTTATTGTGAAAAAAATAAATCAGAACAAAGATAAAATAAAAAATGAAAGCAAAAAAAAAATCTGTCTATTATCTATCTGTCTGTCTGTCTGTCTGTCTATCTATCAATCTATCATCTGTCTACCTATCTGTCTATCTGTCTGTCTGTCTGTCTATCAATCTATCGTCTGTCTACCTATCTGTCTATTTTTCTATCTATCATCTGTCTATCTATCTAACAACTATCTATCTATATATCTATCATATGTCTATCTATCTATCTATGTATTATCTATCTATTATCTATCTATCTATCTATCTCTCATCTGTCTATCTATCTATATCTATCTATCTATCTATCTATCTATCTATCTCTCATCTGTCTATCTATCTATATCTATCTATCTATCTATCTATATCTCATCTGTCTATCTATCTATCTATCTATCTATCTATCTATCTATCTATCTATATGTCTATCTATATCTATCTATCTGTCTATCTATTTATCTCTCATCTGTCCATCTGTCTATCTATCTATCTATTTCTCATCTGTCTATCTATCTGTCTATCTATCAATCAATCATCTGTCTACCTATCTGTCTATTTTTCTATCCATCATCTGTCTATCTATCTAACAACTATCTATCTATCAATCTATCATCTGTCTATCTATTTCAATCTATCATATTTCTATCTGTCTAGTGTCTATCTATCTATCTATCATCTATCTATTTAACAACTATCTATCTATATATCTATCATATGTCTATCTAGCTATATTTCTATCTATCATCATCTGTCTATCTATCTATGATGTATCTATCTATCTATCTATCTATCTATCTATCTATCATCATCTGTCAATCATCATATATCTATCTATCTGTCTATCTATCTATCTATCTATCATCTCACTGTCTATCATCATATATCTATCTATCTACTTTTATCTATCTATCTGTCTATCTGTCTATCTGTCTGTCTGTCTGTCTGTCTGTCTGTCTATCTATCTATGTGATAATCTGTCTATCTATCTACTTATATCTATCTATCTCACTATCATCTGTCTATCTATCTATCTAACTCTGCTATCTATCTATCTATCTATCGCTCATCTGTCTATCTATCTATATCTATCTATATCTCATTTGTCTATCTATCTATATCTATCTATCTGTCTATCTATCATCTGTCTGTCTATCTATCTATCTCTCATCTGTCTATCTGTCTGTCTATCTATCTATCTATCTATCTATCAATCATCATCTGGCTATTTATTTGTCTAATTATTTATGCTAGGCCTGGGCACAGCGGCACATTATATTATTTATGGTTGCTGCCTGCAACTCTGCAAGGCTGCAAGGCACTGGGTCATGCCCTGGGCACTTTATTTTAATTATGACTGCCTGGGCACATAATATTGTATCTGTTGGACTGGGCCTGCCTGGGCAGACAGGGCATGCCAGTGCCACTGGCACAGTGGGCACATGCTGCACCTGCATATTATTATATTAATTATTTAATATATAAATAATAAATAATCCACCAACCCCATGCTGCACAGAACTTGGAAGGAGGGCCCAACAAGCCCAGGCCAGCCCCAGGCGGCCAGGCCCAGTCAGGAAAATTAAATTGGGTAGTAGGTACATACTACTACTACTCAGCTAGCCATAGATAGTCAGCTCCTTGGGGTGGGGGGTAGACAGAACAGAATGAACCCAGGCCAGCCATTATTACCCATCCCTATTCCCTATATAACAGTTGTGTTTGCCTTGCCTTATTAGGATAGCACAATGGCAATGCCAATTAGATTTAGATTTCCAACCAAAATCCGATATCCGAATGTTAAGCGGGAGCCGCAGGCCACAAGCGCAGCTCTAGCCTCTAGCAGCCTGTCCTGGTCTGCACGGGCTGAACTTGCGCTCTTTCAGTGCGGATGTCACGTCACCACATCACGCCGACGCAGCGCACAAACGCATGCAACAACGTTCTGGTATGGGGTGGAGCCTGGAGGACAGATCATTCATCGGACACATCAGTCACGGACAGCAGTTGGTCTTGCTGGTGCAGACCCCCTCCCCAACAGATTAGGGAGTTGGGCAGCAGACGGAACACCAGCCTCTAGTAAAAAAAAAAAAAATCCTGCCTTTCCCACTGACCACAGTGCCGCTTCCCTACAGGGTGCCGCTCTGCAGTGTGCTGCACCATGCATCATTAGCGAGGCGGCCCTGTCATCAAGCCTTGACAAAGGGCCCTGTAAAGGTCTGAAACATATCGCAATAAAGCACTTCTTGATGCAGTAGCTACACTGCATGGCGTCCCCTTCCTTATAATCTTGTTATGTGATATATGAGGAATTTAGGCTGGAAAATGTGCAGTGATGCCACACTACAACGTGGACTATTGCGTGCGTGTATCCGGTGTGATAGTGTACGTTGTTACAGATTTTCACTGCCATTCTGTAATGTGGCTCAATCAGAGCAAAAAAATGGTGATCGCACACACTCTGAAAAGCGTATCGCAGTACAATGCAGTGCATCTAGTATGGCCAGACCAATTGGCCAACACTAGCGTCTTTTTTAACACGTGATCAGATAGTAATAGTGAGCAGAGCACACATTGAAACGTGCTAGTGTTGCCTAGCCCTAAATCTACTATTTACAAATGATAGGGGAAAAAACAAACAAATGGAGTGTACGTGTCCTTTAAACATTTATTTTGTAATTAGTCATGGTGTGACACATTGACACAGCCCATCACCAAGACCCCAAACGAGATTAATTTATTATTGCTATAGAACATATAACAACTAAATATTCTTGTAACATCTAATCAATTAACTCTTACTGATTTCATAAAACTGTCGCTGTTTATTAACAATATTTAAGAAAACTAATATTTAATAATAGTTTAATTACCGTATGTACAGCGTTGTGAGTAAGTCTTAACTATAGAAACATTATTGTGTCCTGTAGTAGGTCACCTTGCAAAGGTCAACGCAATGTAAATAATTACTTGTGAACCTGTTTTATTGATCAGCTGTATCTAGTAAAACACGTTTTGAATCATTGTTTTCTGTTCTCGGATGCTTTGTCCGGTTTAGAGAAGTGTGTTTATAGTGAATCGTCCGCCTGCGTTGCCACTGCCGAATTGAATTTTGGGCTTCGTTACTGAGTTGCCTTGACAGAATATTAAAGCTGCTGATGTGGTAAAGAGCTCCAAACAATGTAGTCAGATAATAGCCACCTGAAAGAAAAGGGCAACTTTTAAGCAAAATCCTTTGAATTGGTCAAACTAACGACCAATATCTTAATATTGGTCAGCAATAACTGACAACATTCCTAAAATATTAGTCTGTTTATTCTAATAACTGTAGTAGAGGCTTTCTGACCTTCTCCTTGAAGTTGAGAAGGATCAACAAGTTCCATCATATATTCCACATCAAGTTGAATGGATGTCAGGTCACAGCTCATCAAAACATGTATTAATACTGGCAAAAAGTCATCAGCACCAAGTGCTTCTGGGAACAATGGAAAAACAAACGCATTATTTTTTAGCAAATTGTGTACGGTTTATGTTCTTTTCTTTCAGGGGAGGAATAGTATGTAATAAAATGCCATCCTAAAGAGTAACTCCGTCTCCAGACCCAAAATAACAAGCTATTTAGAAAGATTACCTCCCAAAAGCCCACTTTCGTTATATTCTTACCATTCTAGTTTGCTCCCATGCTGATATACAGGTTCTTACACGCAGCCGATCCCTCGACGGAAGTCCCTCCTCCACTGCTTCTGTTGCAAGCAGGTCACTAGCTGTGACCTTAACATCATGGTCATGACTGACAGTCATTACATACAATACAAGAATTGTGGAAGCACTCCAATTAGGCTAATTTACAACTACATTTAGCGGAAGTGCAACTGATCTGGTCAAACATTTATACAAACATAGAAAAGATAATCAATGCACATTCCTGGGCCCCATACAATATCATATTATCTGCACACTGGCATACTTTATAAACAAAGGGGTTTTAGTATACATTACTGTGATCACATGAATGAAAAGCCTTCCAACCACGTCAAGGTAACCCCAGTCTGGAAGGTCCTAACGTCTAACCTTTTCAATTTCTTTTACTTCAATTACGATTAGCAAACTTTTGCATTTCTCATTCTTACACACTGGATCCATATAACAGGCTCTCTCCTTTCCCCCTCAGCCCTTTGGCTTTTTAAAATGAGGGAAGAGGCCATCCAGTGCTTTATATTAAAGGCAGAGGACCTCCCATTAAGGGGGCGTGTTGGGGGTGCTATTACCACATGGAGGCTTGACCAAGCCTCCCAATAAATACATACAATACAAGACGTGGTTGGAAGGCTTTTCATTCATGTGATCACAGTAATGTATACTAAAACCCCTTTGTTTATAAAGTATGCCAGTGTGCAGATAATCTGACAGTCATTACCCAGAAGAGAAAGAGGACATGGCGAAAGAATGGATGTGTGTAAGTACCTGTATCTCTGAGTGGGAGCATCTGAGAAAGGTACGTTTATAACGAAAGAGGGCTCGGGGGGGGGGGTCATCTTTCTAAAGAGCTTATGTTATTTGGGGGCTGGAGTTACCTCTTAAGTGTTATTCTTTCACAGTTACAAATGCTGAAAATTTTATTTTATTAATGTTATTGTTCATTAAATAGCAAATGCCTTCTTTGTATAACCTCACTCTATTAACAGAACATCATTCTATTGTAACTTATATAAACAATGGAAGCAGGGCACTACAAGTGTTGTAAATGGTGGTGCCTAACAAACCTAGTTATACTTTTTAATTACACTAAACAAAAGAAAGTAGTTTGAGGCACTATATATTGTTATATTAAAATCCGTTTATTAGGCTAAATACAGGGGAAGTGAAAAGGATTCCCCTATAGGTTTTCACAGATGTATCCCTTGTAACATTTCAGGTAGCACGGACCGTTGTCTCCCAGGAAAGACAGCCTTTGGGCACAATTTAACACACAGAAGCAGGCAACAGTCTTTGGTTTGATTTTCAGACTGACCTCAGTCAGGTTTATTTAGGATAAGCTCACCCAATAAATAATAAATCCTATGCCACACGGCCTAACTAATACAAAATAAGTATCCCTGACTGTTTGAACACTCACAGTCCAGTACTCACACAGCTCTTTGTCTCTCCTGGACAATTATGGTGTACCAGTCTCTATAGGGTTTACAACTCTGACAATCAGAGGTACTGGTCTGCCTGCTTGCAGACCCACAGGCTCCTTGCCTGATCAAAATCTCCTCCCAAAACAGGTTACACCTGCCCTTTTAATTAGTGAGCTCCAGCCACAGGGAATTAATTGATCTGAACTGACGGACCAGCACTGAAAACATTTACCATTAGTGTCTTGGGTCACAGTAAAGAAACTATATCACAATTTAAATCATTTTATGACTTTCTTACATTTACACCTTTACACCCTTTTTGATCAATGACTATTGCTGTTCTATAAGCACAAAGAAAAAAGGGCTTTGTCGCCCACAAAATGCTAGAGTGAAAAAATTTGTTAACAATAATTTACATTTGTGCAGAAAACAGAAGTCAGTATCAAGATATGTAGGCAATAGATATGTAACATAAATCTTTTGTGTAGATATACTTAAAGCTGGGACATACACCAGATTTTGAAAGATGACAGACAGGATCTGCAAGATCTGCAATATTGGACACGGTATTGATTTTTAGCTGTTGAAGAATCATTCTTATTGGCTTTGGTTTTACTTTTTTACTATAAATAATTATGCTGTATGTATATCACTATTTACACTTGGATTTTACTTGGGATAGAGGGGCTACTGTCAATTGATACTGAAGAAGATTTCCTCAGTTTTATATAAATTATTTGATCCAATACCTGTATTATTATTGGCTAGACTTGGAACCCATTCTGGGGGGTAAATGGAGTGGTTCCAGTTCCAGTCACAATTCCTGTATTTTTATACTGTAAGTTATTTAAGGAAACTATACTCATGTGGGATGCTTTTTGTTGCAGGAGACACTTCTGTGGGAGAGAGCACATGACTATAGTGTCCCTTGAGACTAGATATATTTAATGAATAATGTACCTTTCTTGCCACTTGTGGATTCCATTGACTCATAAATGAGCTTGCAGACTTTCAGCAAAAGTCTGATCATCTTTTCTGGAGAGTAGGTCACATGCATGAGTCCTAATTTGTTTGGATTTTCTCCATGGTAGCAGGCCCTGGTGTACCACAATGGGGCTTTTGTCACTCATTCTCTTCATCTTTTGCTGGTTTTCTAATATCTGGCCAATGACCCATTGTTTCTATGAATATTCCAGGAGCTGAGCGTAAATTACATCTTGTGTAGGTTTCAGTACACATTTATATATGGACGCCTCTATAAAAAAAGCTGAAAAAGGAAGGAGTATAGGTAAATGAATGGTAAAAAGCACATTCATGTAATAGAAGTTAAACTGTGAAAGTATCTTAGTACACACTGCCAGAATTGGAGGCTAACTAAGACTTACTGTTAAATTAAATGTAGGTGGCCTCCTATGTCATTTCATCCTCTGCACCTGCAGTGCAGCCATTCGCAGATTGTAATTTTAATTGCAGAGTGAAAGGAGATTGCCAAAAACTGGCAATATCTCCTATGCAGTAGATAGAGAAGAAGGGATCGGGACCTCCCAATTTAATTATGGCGGAACTCAGAATGCTGAAAATGGAGGGATCTTAATTTAAGGTGAACATGGAAATGATTAGATACTATGGGTAGGGTAATGGCACGTGCCCTTACAGGGCACCATTCAAAACAAAATATCATTGATGACGTTGTTGCTCATGATCCTTTGCTGCTGGTGACATCATTCCATTCAAATCTATGGGGCTGGTGACAACAAATAAAGATTTTGTGGCTTGAAGGTGTTACCTTCAGCAGTGCAGCTTTTTAAGTTGTGTAGAAGAAGCTTCTGAATCGGAACAATGGAGTCAGAAGATGTTCCTGATAGTACATAGTTTCCAGCATAGGCACCTCACTGGACAACATCTTCTAGTACAGCTTAACAGTAGAGATGGAATTGGATACCATTTGGAATCTCGGATCTGATGTTACATTTGGATCCATTTGGAACCGATCAGAACTTTTGGTCCCAGAACTTTCCGTATTTTGTTAACCCTCAAAAGTACGGAACTACTTTGGAGGGTTGCCGAATATACAAGCCTATTTTCAGTAACCCTTGAAAGTAGCCTCTATATGTGGTAACCCTTGAAAGTAAACATGCGGCGTTACATCGATCATACTGAAATATGAAGCTACATTCGGGGTTAGCACATATACGAGGCTATTTTCATGGGTTAACGCATATAGAGGTTACTTTCGTGGGGTTAACGCATATACGAGGCTACGTCATGGCTTTTGGTAACGCATATAAAAGGCTACTTCTACGTGAAGAGATGACTTCAGTTTTTAAAATAAAAAAAGTAAGGCAGAGCCAGTGAACATGCTAGTAGAAAAATGAAGACTACAAGAATTTTATAGATTTCGTCCTACGTTTTGCACTTCACCTACCCCCCACTGACAGACCGGCACGCATTTGTGATTTTCCACGCCTTAATATAAAACAAATAAAAACACAAAACAACCAAACGCTTTTTGATTTTTTGCTACCTCCCAATCGCTGTCGTTATAATACATAAGTTTATCCCACGTATATCCATCCTGTCTCCACATTTAAATACCAGAGCACACCCTTCACCAATCGTATATCAAGTTATGTCTCGCCTCGTTGCCTGCTGCTCCCTCCACACCTTTGATTTGTGGTAGCCCTCTGTTGCTCTCTTACTTTAGTGTTCCCACGTAAGATTTGTGGACTAATTTCGGCAGTGAACTCCTATTTAATCATTACCTCCACCGTCCCGGTGCCGGCGGAGAGTGTTGTCATGCCTGCTCAACTCATTAACCATGATATTCTTCTGCCAAAAGCCAGTACAAAATGGAACGCTACTGGTCCTACACCCACGACATATGTATCCCTCCAAAGATGGGACTAGATTCCTAAATCCACACATCCTCCTTTATTGAGTGCCAACTTTTACCGTGACCCCACATAAACCAGCGGTCTCCCATATTACACCTTCCAAAACCCAAAGAAGCCCTCCCTAGTCGCAATCCAGTTTAACACTTGTTTACATAAGTTATTCCTTTTCCTATACTGCTGCTTAAAACAGTCCTTTATCGCTCCCTTATCTCACTGGAACACACACAACCAGCACACCTAGCCATCAGTGACTGGCCCAAATTATTTTAAAGGTCACATCTACCCACAAACCAATAAAAATTCATTGTCCCACCCCCCCAGTCGCCACAAGCCACACCATGCCTGCAGTGTACAATTAAACCCAAGTCCAACCTTATTCACCCTCTGCCCTCTATTTGCTTTCCCTCTTATTTGATTGTACCCCCTGACCGTGGTGATGCCCCCTTGCACAAGTCCTTCCTCTCACCAATATAGTAGCACCAGATCTATTCTGAGCCCTCCTTATTGGCGCCGGCTCACATTCCGCGTGTCCTCTCGTCCATCCTTTTTTTTTTTGCTCCTTTTGCTTTTTGTGTAGGACTTTTTCTCTGGCATGTGCATTTAGTGGAGCTCTCACCCCTAACTTCCCTTCCACCATACGTGTTTCATCCTACCTCACAACACGCCTCGCATTCCGACTATGAGAGGGCGAGACGAGAAGAGCGAGGCGAGAGAGACGAGGAGCGAAGATGCAGAGAGTAGAGAAAGAGAGAGAGACAGAGAGAAGAGAGAGAGAGAGAGAGAGAAGATGAGAGTCGAGAGGCGCGTGCGTGCGCACGACGAGATACGATCTCTCCGCGCATCGAAGCTTTTCTCTCCTTAACGTCATTAATAAGGTCATTATATTCTGAAGGAATTCTCCTGTAGGGTCCTTCTTAGTAGTTTATACATATTTGCCTCTGTTTTGTTTAGTATGACCGTCCCACCACCTTAATCCGCTGGTTTGTGACTATTTCGGTATCTCTCTCATTCCTACAAGGTCTCTTTTTCTTTAGGTTACTAGTTCTGGATTTTTTTGAATTGTGTTTTCTTGAACTCGGTGGTAGCTATCTGCCTAATGCAGGTGGTCTTAATCAAATGGACATTTGATAAAGGACCACAAGTCTGAAACATGTTATGTGAATAAATTAAGTATTTAAGACATCCTGTGGGGTTTCTATTCCTGGAAATGCCTACTTTCAGTGTTTAGAGAAGAAAATAGTAGCAGAAGAGAACCAAACAGAAGAATAGGCAAGAGTAGAGATGTGGTTCTGTGGAACTTATTATAAATCGAACGTGTAGTAGAATTTTAAGGGTTTTTTTTACATAGTTTTTGACTTTTCAATCTGATTTTCAACCCCCTTTTTTTAAATTTAGAATGCATGTTTATACAATTGGATTTGGATTATTGGATTTGGGACAATTTCTCAAATACGTCTAGCTAGGGTTAGAGTGTCATGTTTTTTAGATTCTGTAATTTTGGCCCCTATTAGAAAGGGCTGATACACATGGACATTTCTATTGAAATATCCATGCCTCACTCATTAGTAAAAAAAATTGGTAGCATCAATATTTTGCCTGGTTGTGGGAAACTGATAAAGACCATGTGATTGGGGGGGGAAAGTTGGTTGCGTGATAATTTGCGATATTTTAACCCAGCCTGGCTAGTGCCATATTTGGGGGGATCGAGTCAAAGACCAGTGACATTTTAATTGCAACCACCTTTTACATTATTAACAAAGTATGCCCTCACTACAATGTGTGCTAAACATTAGGGAAATTTCCTTTGGTGGAAATAATACTTACAAAATATTAATAAGCTTCAGCCAGTTTGTTTATATGTGGTATTTAGATAGATAAACTGAAATAAAGTTAATTTTTGAAGACATTTTGCTGTCATCGACTGGCTTCTTAATTCAGATGACTTGTTTTGAATTTTGGCAATACTCAGAGTCAGCTGGTGGCATCGGAACAAGAAGAGACCCCAGGAATAAGAGGGGTTTAGTTCATTGTTTTGTACACCTGTTTTTAATAATTCTAAAGATTAATCCCAAAGCTTCATATTCTATTGATGTTGTTGGAGTATATTTATCCTCACTGCTTCTCTGATGCAAAGTGTTAATTAACTTACACATACCTTTTTGGACCTGAAAGGAATTGTTGACTGACTTTAAACAGTTAAAGGTAGCATACATCACATGAGAGATAATAATTTGTAAAAGTGATAGCTGATGGAAAAAGCAATATGTCAGTATTACTGTGTGTTAAAGGATAAACAGTACCATGTCATACTGTTAATTAATAATCATCTGTTTGCAGTGCCATCTCCATGTTTACCTGAGTACATTTTTTTTAAATGGTATGATTATAAGCTATATAAAGAAATTTCCCATGGAAATCATTTTAGCAGTTAAACACAAGCCACAGCCGTTTTGGGGGCAGGATCCTATATAGCGTAGAATCATGCTATTTTTTTACAATAATTCTCTGTTCTACAACTCAATTTCCAACAAAATGAACACTGAGCACTGGATGATAACGCTCCAAAAAGTATTCTACCCTCTACTAACTGTAATGGAATCCCTTGTAAGTATCGTAAGTATTTGAAATTCTTGTATTATCTTAGTACTATGTGTTAATGTCAAACTAAACCTTATCATATAGTCCCACATTGGTTAGTGTGGGTTTAAAAGGGAAACTTTGAGTTGCATTCGGTAAATAGCCCCCTATTTATTTTATGCATCATTATGTATGGATTTACATTACCATGGGAATATGTTTCACATGATTCTACTGCTAATCCATGGCTCTTGTGATTCAGACAATATAAAAAAGTTAGTCAACAGGGAAGAAAAACATGGAAGACAATTCAGGAAATAATGCAAATATAGAGAAAAACATATTGAAATTAGGAGGTAAGATAAGTGGAATTGGGGGTAGACAAGATGGAGAAATGCCGTACAGTTTATTCTGTCTGTTGACAGGTTGAATCATTGTTTTTTCTTAATAAGAAATGACGTTTTCACATATTATTGTATAAAATTACAGCAATGCTTTATTATCTAACCTTATTTTTCCATATTTTTCTTAATTTCAATACTTTCTTTATGATTTAAGCAAATAACATTACACAGGATATAGATGTATCAAATCATAATCAAATAAATTTGTGATACGAAGGAAACCACGGTTGTGCAGGGTCATCAATGGCATAACTCGACCACAATTCACAAACCTGTGACAAGGGGAACATTACATTACATACATTGTTCCATCAGAGTTATGGCATTCCCTAAGCCAGTCTGGAAGGTGTGACTGCTATGGAAACTAGGATTGTATCATGGAGTACATGAAATAAACTTTAATTTATACAAATTTCATTTACTCTGACTATAACTCTATGGAATGGGGTTTTCTGTTGTGCTCCAATCAAGATTTATGCAGCCCTCATAACAACGAGCAAATTTTTGTCTTGTCTGTTAAGAAATTAGCGGCTTGAAGAACTACCCCAGAATCTGGGTGTACACATAAGCATATGCTTCTTAACGTAGTATGGCCTCTGCATTCAACAGATGTGTAAGGTTCAATGTAATGCCTTGTTTTTTCAGATAAAGGCTACTCAAGTGCTACTGCATTCTCAACACTAGAATCATATTTGATAATATCTATTACAGATTTGCTTTTATACTGTATCCATGTGTGTTTGTAATTTGTTCAGTTGGTTTATGGGGGAGCATGTCCGGGGGGGTGGAGGAAGCTATCATTTATATTGAGTTGGGATGCTAGCTTTTTCAAGGATGGGTTGTCCTCTATGACCTTTTTTCAAAAATATCTTTGTAACTTGAAAGAGATTGGTAAAAAAGAAGCAGTGTAGCAATTCAAGACAGATGGTTACTGGAGATTGCCGAACTTTCGAAGTTCAGTCCTTTTCGAACTTGCGAACTATATGGAGAGTTCGAAAGTGGACCCATTAAAGTCAATGGAGTCATTAGTCGAAAAGTTCAAATGAAATACAATTAAATATCAATGGTAACTTAATGTAATGGCTGTTGACCTGGGAAATGGTCTGGGGAACAGTTCGAATATCCAGGACTTTCGGAAAAATCGATTTTACTCTCATGCGCGCTACTTTCAAGCTTGCGTTCGAACATTCAATAATTATCCCATGAATGACTCGCGGATTCGAGAATTCAATATTTACTCTCGTATTGGTTAACAGACATTTTACTGCGGATTCGTGTAATTGATATTTACTCGCGTATTGGTAAATAGACAATTTTACTTGCGGATTCTATTTCGATATTTACGCGTATAGGATTCGAGAATTCAGTATTTCCCCACGTATTGGTATAATAGACATTTTACTCATATAGGATAATAGACATTTTACTCATGTATAGGTTAATAGACATTTTTACTTGCGAATTCAATATTTACTCACGGATTCGATAATTTGATATTTACCTCGTATTGGTATAATAGACATTTTACTCGCATATTTGCATGCCTCGAACATTCGATAATTATCGAAAGTCCAGAAAATATAGGAAATCCGTGTCGGATAGTTTCGAGAAGTCCGAGTCCATTCGATCTCGAATAGTTCGGCTCCAACCCGGGTTCGAGTTCTAGTCCATCTCTAATGGGTACTTTCTGAAGAAAGAAATAAGTGGTACTGTTTTGATGTAATTACTTCCCCTTTTCTTTTTATGATTGTGCCACTTTCTTTTACAGCAAATATAATTACCATAATTATCTTCTGGAAAAAAGACTGTGGAGTTTCCCCATCCTGTCGTTGCTATTTGATGGCGATATCCGTGGCTGACACAATGGTTCTTCTCCAATTGTCTTATTGAAATGATTCTTCAAAATCACAACGGAACCATTCTGGAGCAACAATCCTTGGTGCCTGATGCGTGACGTGTTGGCCTAAGGAGCTTATAACTGTTCAGTATGGCTTGTGGGTTGTTTTACAATTGAACGTTTCATTGCTATTAAATCTTACCAGGTAAAGCCTAAGTTTTGCACGGGAAGTATACTCTATGTGTCATAGCCTTCGTATTGCCTGCAGTTATATCTTCTCTATACCATACATATGGTCAAATGAATCCAAGAAATCAAATCAAACAGGAAAGTACAGCTGTGTTTATAATGCCCAACCCCCAACAGTTGACTACGTTGAAGGCTTAGTGTGGTTTCA
Organism: Hymenochirus boettgeri; assembly: GCA_019447015.1. Classification (NCBI taxonomy): domain Eukaryota; kingdom Metazoa; phylum Chordata; class Amphibia; order Anura; family Pipidae; genus Hymenochirus; species Hymenochirus boettgeri. The sequence continues at coordinate 99,076,314 of CM033470.1, read as the reverse complement.
GACGGTTCTTGTCTACATTCTCCCTACAGTATTATTTTTACCCTCAATGGTTTGATCTTAAAAAAACTTGCCAAAGCAACAAAGTTCAATGTGAGATCCAAGAACGGAACAAAAGTCGCTCATTGTTAGATAAGCAAAAGCGAAGGTCTGTGGTTCTCCTGGTCACTGTATCAATGACACTTGCTTACTGTGTACAACAAGGTTTGTTACCCAAATCATTATCAAGACTCTGCATTCAATATCGACCGAAGAAACTAACTAATGGGATTAATATTGCTGCAGACATTGGACAATGCTTGATTTAAGCAAGCGGCAATAACATGTATCTTTACGCCTGCACACAATCTGATTTCGGAGAGAGTTGTTAGAGCTGGGAAACATTTAACAAAAGTTTGTATGGTTTTCAAGAGACGGAGACAAGTGTCAGTCGTCTTTCACATTCCCTAAGTAAATGTTTAATAGTGAGTGATACAGATCAACAGAGTTTTATCGTGAGAACAAAACTTTTATGGTTGCTTTCTCCATACTTGTTACTTTTTAAAAGAAAAGAAAATAGAAGAACCGCACACAAAAAGTAGTCAGGGTAATTTTATCAGATGCTAACGATTCAGGTGATGATGAGGGAGGAAGCCCCTCCCCCCCAAATCACTGTGATACTGAGTGTGGCTCCCTATACTGAGTTATAGGGAATTGATAACCATTTTAGCATGTGTGACAAATTGAATAATTGCTTAGTATAAAGCGAGGATGCAAGTGTTTGCAAATTCAAGGCTGATTTCAAGGGAATGGAGTCAAATCTTGTGTCCTTAGGAGACAGCTAGTGTAGCTGGTAAGTTACTGACCGCCAAAATAACATAACTGATTCTGGGTGTACTTGAAACATAAAAATCTTGATTTGTTAATATTAAGGACAATACAATTGTTCTAAAACATTTAGTCCAAGGGTAAGGTGCAAGGATGTGCATCCAAATGGTGAAAACGCAGCAAAGTGCTGATAGTGGGATCCTACAAAATATACCTAATTGCACTGTGCGTGCGATGCGCAAAAAGATGCAATACGTTTTTCTATCACATTTTGCACATAGTGGGGCCTATCCCTTTAGAAAAAAATTACCCCTAACCTGTGAAGAAACCCATTCCCATTTTCCACAACCACGGATCCTACCCATGAACTGCATAAATACCAAATAGTTTGTAGCCCTTAAATAAACTAGTGGAATTTAGCCATTAAATCACTGTGATATAAAATTGCTCGATTGAGAGATAACACATAGCGGAAGGCAATGTTTGCTAGAACTTCTTATCCATTTATTGCCCAGAGTTATAATTAACATGAATCATAAATCATTTGTGCCAGAGATGATATTAAATGTGTGATGCTACCCTGCTGTTTCTTGTAAAGCTTAAATATTTTTATTTACTGAATGGATTAAATCAAGTGCTGTAAATGATTACACAGGATTGGTAACTGAACACTCTCCTTTAAATGATATTTAAGGGCAATTATAGTGAGAAAATGTTTTTTTTAAATTTCTTCTAATGTATCCTATAAGCCATCCCATCCACCAGGGTACCTTTAGTTTCTTTAAATTCTACATAGTCCCCGAGATATAAGCCTTTGAATATGCTGTGATTTGTAGGAGGCCTACACCTCATTCTGTCACTCAAAGGCACACACCCACACAATCAAAGCTCCCATGCAGTACTGTCACACACTCTCTCACCCACACTATATGTACCATGGCAACATATAGTCAAATGCTGTAGTGCTAAACACAATCAATAAACCATTAACCCAGCAATATGAGAATAACACCTATAAAACAGCCCCTCCCCCCCAAAAAAATCTTATATACATACAAAACCAGTGACTCAAATGGAACATAATACAGTATATATAAACAGTAATACAGAATATATACCAAACAAGACACACAGTGCAATGTATGAAATATATAGACTAAAGCAACTGAAATGTAACAGGACAACAAGCAGTGTCACTGGTTTGTGAAGGTTCACTACAAGCTGCGTTACACTGACTCTCTCTTCAGATCTCAGCAAGCGGGGGAGAGATATGAACTTAGGTAAAAAGTAAATAACAATTAGCAAAGTTAGAGAACAGGCAGAGTTCAGTAACTTACTTGTAAAGAATCTCAGCACCACTTGTCCTCCTTCTCCCCCTCTGCCCCTCCTTCAGCATATTGCTACTTTATTCCACAATTGATTGCTTGCAGTCTAGCTCGGAAGGGAGGGGTCAACAGGATGTCAGCCTCATTTAAAGTTCTTTCAACTGACAATGCTCGGACTCTGTATACAGCCATCACTGCTTGAGGGGGAGTAGACAGAGAGGGGAGGGGGACTACACAGCTTGGTACAAACTTCTGCCAGTGTGAAGAAACAAAGCCACACAGAAACATGAAAGTAAGGCAGCTTATACTAAGTTTTTTTTTCACTATAGTTGCCCTTTAACATAATATTAGCTGCATATTTATGTCCTGGCAGTCATATGCTCTTCCCTTAGTACAGTCTTTTTTCAACAGTAGCAGATCCAGAACAGTGCTAAATCCTGTCCTTTTTTCCTTATGAAAAGTCAGAAATAAAAGTATGTTGTTTATGTAAGATAACAAGATAACTTACAGCTAGATCCCATTATGAATAATATGGAAGTAAAGTCAGCTGCAAAATAATATCACCCCTTTAATTGTTACACATGTAGAAAAAACATAAAACAGAGCTGCAGAGGAAGGTATGAAGTTAACCAGTACTTGGCATACTGTATCTGTCAGTAGTGTATCTATGGCAAGGTGAATACCGTATATACTTGAATATAAGTCGATCTGAGTACAAGTCGAGGTACATATTTTTACCTAAACAATTAGTAAAAGTGAGACTCGAGTATAAGTGAGGGTAGAAAATATGACACTTTGGCCACTTAGGTGTTTGTAAACTACAACTCCCAACATGCTTTAGCTGCTGGGAGTTGTAGTTTACAAACATCTGCAGTGGATCTGCAAACCCCCCCCTACCCAAACTTCCCCAACTTGTTATTACTGACTTTTATATACACAGTAGTAAAGTTATGTGCCAATAAAACGCTACTATCCTTAGCCCCCTGTGTTCTAGAGAAGTGTCCAACACCAGTGCGGAGTACATGGGGACTAACTTGTTAGAAGAATCCGGCTGCCGCATCTCCCGATCATGGGACTAACTTTAGAGACGCTGCGCATCTCCCGATCGTCGCTCCACTGACGCCTATCCGGTCTACTACGGCCGATAGTGTCGTGGCGATCGGAGATGGGCAGCAAGATTTTAACAAGTTAGTGACTGACCCGAGTATAAGTCGAGGTTCAGTTTTCAGGCTGCTTTTTATGCCTGAAAACTCGACTATACTCGAGTATAACGGTACAATTCAGAGCAAATCATCCAGCTCCACATTTTTGGTAATATCCCAATCATGCAACTGACATGACAATTTGGACTGAGAGCTGAATGAAATCCAATGTGGTGAGACCCTTACTATATGAGGAATTTACAGGTAAATGATATGGAGTTATCCCCTAATGCACCAGGATTCATTCGGGTCCTCACCTTCCACTGCTCTGTACCCAGCAGTGTAACTGGACAATATCACATAAAAAGATTATAGGAAGGGGATGCCACACAGTGTAGACTGCATCAACAAGTGCTTATTGCGACATGTTCAGACCTTCACAGGGTCCTTCTCAAGCAGGGCCGTCTCTAGACTTTTTGCCACCTGACACAATTCAAATGCTGCCCCCCTCGCCGCCGGAAGGGTGGGGTTTTATAATTGAAAGTGGGTGGTGCTTTGTCTGGAAGTGGGATGTGGCTTGTCCAGAAGTGGGAGGGGCTTTATACACGTTGATTTAACTGTGTATTTCATTGTATTTACATATCATTCTCCATTTATTACAATACATTGAAGGACCCACCCTCTAGAATAGTATCCCCATTCCCACCCCAGATCAACCATACTTCTGTGAGAAAGGGTTTGGCCAAAAGATTTGTAAGCCTATAAGCTGCCACCACGTCAATGTAGACACTTTCAGACAGCAGGGCCCTAATTAACCTACCTAATCTAACCTAGCTTAACCTAACAAACTCTATCTGAGCTAGCATATGAAATGTCTTTTAGTAACATACACACATACTATTTGAATTAAATGACAAACATTTATACAAACCTGTTAAGGTAGAAGGGTTATGCATAATGCAATAATGAAAAAGTCCAACTCCAAGCACAATCTTACAATGTCATTTTACAGATTAAATGCAACTGAAAGAAATAAGTATTAAAAAAAAAGCAGAATACTACTTACCAAGAAGACTTGAAAGGGAGTCAGGTAGATCACAGATGGTAACTGCAGAGGAGTCTCTAAACTTCTTTAACTTTTAACTATATGCCGGAAAATGGCGACTTTAAAAACTTTGAAACTTAGAACTTTAAACAAACTTGAATACTTGAATTGTCTTGCAGTTATTACAAAGGTGCCCTCCTTGCCTTCTGAGAAGCAAGATTTTATTGCTTCATCCAGATCCAAGCTTGGGCTAACTCACACTCAATGGATATAGTAGCAAGGCCAACAAGTCTTCCTGTGACAATCGTTGATGTAAATAGGTTTTATTCGTTTTAACTTGGAGAAACTATGTTCACCACTTGCAGTAACAGGAAGTGTAGTAGTATACGAAGACAAGCACATATTGGAAACATTGAACTCATTTGTTTTTGTATATTTAATCCAGAACAGTCCTTGGTGTGTTACAGTTGTTGGTAAATGACTACTGAGCACACACAGCTCATAGCACAAATCGGCAGCATCAATATCTCGTTGTTCGCATGCGAAAGTGCTTTCTCCAGCTGATCACATTGCTGTTTAACTTCTTCCCTTGAGTTTCTGTGACATTTGGAATTGTATACAGGAATCCAAACATCTGCTGTGCTCCTTTATCTGCTCGAAACGATCTTCTAATGACCTCCACACACAATCTAGAACTTTGTAGAAAAAGTTCACATTAAACTTTGCTGTGGACTGCAATCGGTTCTACCAGCTTCATAGTCGAATTGTCTCTTCTTGTGAATACTCTAGCATTTTGTTCAGGTGGGAAATTGCCATCAATGCCCAATTCTACAGCCAGGTTTTGTGGAGTTGATAACATTTTCAAATGCTTCATCTGATCGATAGTTTCTCAGGTAACCTTGCTCTTTCTAGTGTTCCACTGCACCATGTAAGTCTTCCTCAATTCCCTGGAGTCTTTTACTTGTGATATTAACTACAAAAATATGTCATACCAGAGTACTAATCCACACAAGAAATGAAAGTTGCAATGTTGTCCTGTATGACGTTGGTTCAGCAATAGTTTTAGGTATTGAAGTAGTATCTTCAATCACAGCAGAGAGGGCATCATCTATCTGCCAATCTGGTGGGGACAGCTTTAACAGCATCGATGCGGCTTTCCCAGCGAGTGGCACTTAATGGTTAAGTGTAAGCCACTGATGATTTGTTGACAGGTGTTGCTTCAAAGTATTCCATCGATGTGTTGAGCCAGAGAAGAACACATATAAACTTTGAATTATATTGAAAAACTTTGCTATTCAATAGGGCAGGATGCTGCATCGCTAACAACCAGATTTAAAGAATGTGCATTGCAAGGCACATAGAAAGCTCTAGGGTTTAACTCACGAACTGAGCCTGCCATCCTTTGTTTTTACCTTTCAGTTGACCTGTTATCATAGCCTTGGCCCCGCATATCTTTTATGTCAATGTTGAAAGCTTCTAGGTTCTCGAGCGCAACTTTGTCATTGCTGCTCCAGTTGTGTCATTTATATTAATAAACGACAAAAAGTGCTCTTTAATGGAAATTCTTTCAGAACCACTTTCAGGAAATTCTGTTGCAGTAACAAAGCGCACCATCAGTGTCATCTGTTCCATATGATTTATATCGGAGTGCAGTCCAATATGATGGAATTATACTGGCAACACTGAGCTGCCACAAAATCTTCTCTCGATCTGCAGAGACAGAATTAATTATTTCATTTTGGGTCCAGGGCCAAGTGTGTATGTGTGTTTCCTGTTGGTAACCATTTTTATTGCTTTTCAAGAACAACATCAAAACTCACTTATTGCTCAACAAATTTAAGAAAGTTGCCATTATTTCTTTCATGCAGCTTCTAGATGTTCCACGGAAGACAATGTTCTGTGTAGCCAGAGTTTAAGTATGATTAGTCTTGTTAAAACATTTCTCCAGTGCTGAGTTTCTGATTTTTGGTTGCTCTATTTGTGTCAGCAATGTCAAATGCAGAAGTAATCTTGTCTCCAGGTCTTTCCATTAAAGCATGCCTTCGTGTGGTATCTGCTTTCTCATGATTGGCCAAAGCTCTATTTATATTCCTCCAGTCGTTATACCCAGTTGTGCACAAGACTGAAACTGCAGCATTAGTTGGAAATATTTTACAGCAGAAGCAAAATACAGCATCTCTGCTCTCAGAACTTTCTTCTGATAGTAATATAGGGAATGTTGTGCTACCAGGAGGAGGATCTGCAACAGTTGTTGTTGGTTCACTGACCAAATCATGGCTACAACTGCTTTCAGCTCTAGAGGTTCTATAGATTTATCTTTACATGGCTTTGCCTTGAAAGAAACTCAGGATAGTCCTTTTTGTTTGGTAAAGCAGCCTCTTTAGCAAGCCTTTTTTTATAAGCTGCTCCAGACAGCTTGATTCTCTTGGTCCAGACATTTCCTTTTATTGTGAAAAAAATAAATCAGAACAAAGATAAAATAAAAAATGAAAGCAAAAAAAAAATCTGTCTATTATCTATCTGTCTGTCTGTCTGTCTGTCTATCTATCAATCTATCATCTGTCTACCTATCTGTCTATCTGTCTGTCTGTCTGTCTATCAATCTATCGTCTGTCTACCTATCTGTCATTTTTCTATCTATCATCTGTCTATCTATCTAACAACTATCTATCTATATATCTATCATATGTCTATCTATCTGTCTATGTATTATCTATCTATTATCTATCTATCTATCTATCTATCTATCTCATCTGTCTATATCTAATCTATCTATCTATCTATCTCTCATCTGTCTATCTACTATATCTATCTATCTATCTAATCTCATCTGTCTATCTATCTATCTATCTATCTATATGTCTATCTATATCATTATCTGTCTATCTATTTATCTCTCATCTGTCCATCTGTCTATTATCTATCTATTTCTCATTGTCATCTATCTGTCTTCTATCAATCAATCACTGTCTAACTATCTGTCTATTTTTCTATCCATCATCTGTCTATTATCTAACAACATCTATCTATCAATCTATCATCTGTCTATCTATTCAATCTATCATATTTCTATCTGTCTTGTCTATCTATCTATCATCATCTATCTATTTAACAACTATCTATCTATATATCTATCAATGTTATCTAGCTATTTCTATTATCATCATCTGTCTATCTATCATGATGTATCTATCTATCTATCTATACTATCATCATCTGTCAATCATCATATCTATCTATCTGTCTATCTATCTATTATCTATCATCTCACTGTCTATCATCATATATCTATTATCTACTTTTATCTATCTATGTCTATCTGTCTATCTGTCTGTCTGTCTGCTGTCTGCTGTCTATCTATCTATGTGAATCTGTCTATCTATCTACTTATATCTATCTATCTCGCTATCATCTGTCTATCTATCTATCTATATACTACTCTGCTATCTATCTATCTATCTATCTATTATTCTTATCTGTCTATCTATCTATATCTATCTATATCTCATTGTCTATCTATCTATATCTATCTATCTGTCTATCTATCATCTGCTATTATCTATCTCTCATCGTGTATCTGTCTGTCTATCTATTTATCTATCATCAATCATCATTGGCTATTTATTTGTCTAATTATATGCTAGGCCTGGGACACGCGCAGAGCACATTATATTATTATGGTTGCTGCTGCAACTCTGCAAGGCTGCAAGGCACTGGGCCATGCCTGGGCACTTTATTTAATTATGACTGCCTGGGCACATAATTTGTATCTGTTGGACTGGGCCTGCCTGGGCAGACAGGGCATGCCAGTGCCACTGGCACAGTGGGCACATGTGCACCTGCACATTATTATATTAATTATTTAATATATAAATAATAAATAATCCACCAACCCCATGCTGCACATCACAGAACTTGGAAGGAGGGCCACAACAAGGCCCAGGCGGCCAGGCCAGTCAGGAAAATTAAATTGGGTAGTAGGTACATAATACTACTACTCAGCGTAGCCATAGATAGTCAGCTCCTTTGGGGTGGGGGGGTAGACAGAACAGAATGAACCCAGGCCAGCCATTATTACCCATCCCTATTCCCTATTAACAGTTGTGTTTGCCTTGCTTATTAGGATGCACAATGGCAATGCCAATTAGATTTAGATTTCCAACCAAAATCGATATCCGAAGTTTAAGCGGGAGCCGCAGGCCACAAGCGCAGCTCTAGCCTCTAGCAGCCTGTCCTGGTCTGCACGGGCTGAACTTGCGCTCTTTCAGTGCGGACGTCATGTCACCACATCACGCGACGCAGCGCACAAACGAAGCAACAACGTTTTGGTATGGGGTGGAGCCTGGAGGACAGATCATTCATCGGACACATCAGTCACGGACAGCAGTTGGTCTTGCTGGTGCAGACCCCCTCCCCAACAGATTAGGGAGTTGGGCAGCAGACGGAACGCCCTCTGACCATAGTGCCGCTTCCCTACAGGGTGCCGCTCTGCAGTGTGCTGCACCATGCATCATTAGCGAGGCGGCCCTGTCATCAAGCCTTAACAAGGGCCCTGTAAAGGTCTAAACATATCGCAATAAAGCACTTCTTGATGCAGTAGCTACACTGCATGGCGTCCCCTTCCTTATAATCTTTTTGTGATATTTGAGGAATTTAGGCTGGAAAATGTGCAGTGATGCCACACTACAAGTGGACATCGACATGCGTGCGGTGTATCCGGTGTGATAGGGTAAGTTGTTACAGATTTTCACTGCCATTCTGTAATGTGGCTCAATCAGAGCAAAAAATGGTGATCGCACACACCTGAAAAGCGTATCGCAGTACAATGCAGTGCATTAGTATGGCCAGACCAATTGGCCAACACTAGCGGTTTTTTTAACACGTGATCAGATGTAATAGTGAGCAGAGCAAACATTGAAACGCGCTAGTGTTGCCTAGCCCTAAATCTACTATTTACAAATGATAGGGGAAAAAACAAACAAATGGAGTGTACGTGTCCTTTAAACATTTATTTTGTAATTAGTCATGGTTGACACACTGACACAGCCCATCACCAAGGCCCCAAACGAGATGAATTTATTATTGATATGAACATATAACAACTAAATATTCTTGTAACATCTAATCAATTAACTGTTACTGATTTCATAAAACTGCGCTGTTTATTAACAATATTAATAATAAATATTTAATAATAGTTTAATTACCGTAGTACAGTGTTGTGAGTAAGTCTTAACTATAGAAACATTATTGTGTCCTGTAGTAGGTCCCCTTGCAAAGGTCAACAATGTAATAAGTACTTGTGAACCTGTTTTATTGATCAGCTGTATCTAGTTAAACAGGTTTTGAATCATTGTTTTCTGTTCTCGGATGCTTTGTCCGGTTTAGAGAAAGTGTGTTTATAGTGAATCGTCCGCCTGCGTGCCACTGCCGAATTGAATTTGGGCTTCGTTACTGAGTTGCCTTGAACAGATATTAAAGCTGCTGATGTGGTAAAGAGCTCCAAACAATGTAGTCAGATAATAGCCACCTGAAAGAAAAGGGCAATTTTAAGCAAAATCCTTTGAATGGTCAAAAACTAACGACCAATATCTAATATTGGTAGCAATAACTGACAACATTCCTAAAATATTAGTCTGTTTATTCTAATAACTGTAGTAGAGGCTTTCTGACCTTCTCCTTGAAGTTGAGAAGGATCAACAAGTTCCATCATATATTCCACATCAAGTTGAATGGATGTCAGGTCACAGCTCATCAAAACATGTATTAATACTGGCAAAAAGTCATCAGCACCAAGTGCTTCTGGCGGAACAATGGAAAAACAAACGCATTATTTTTGCAAATTGTGTACGGTTTATGTTCTTTCTTTCAGGGAGGAATAGTATGTAATAAAATGCCATCCTAAGAGTAACTCTGTCTCCAGACCCAAAATAACTAAGCTATTTAGAAAGATTACCTCCCAAAGCCCACTTTCATTATATTCTTACCATTCTAGTTTGCTCCCATGCTGATATACAGGTTCTTACACGCAGCCGATCCCTCGACGGAAGTCCCTCTCCCACTGCTTCTGTTGCAAGCAGGTCACTAGCTGTGCCTTAACAATCATGGTCATGACTGACAGTCATTACAAGAGAAGAGAAAGAGGACATGGCGAAAGATGGATGTGTGTAAGTACCTGTATCTCTGAGTGGGAGCATCTGAGAAAGGTACGTTTATAACGAAAGAGGGCTCGGGGGGGGGGGGTCATCTTTCTAAAGAGGCTATGTTATTTGGGGGCTGGAGTTACCTCTTAAGTGTTATTCTTTCACAGTTACAATGCTGAAAATTTTATTTATTAATGTTATTGTTCATTAAATAGCAAATGCCTTCTTGTATAACCTCACTCTATTAACAGAACATCATTCTATTGTAACTTATATAAAACAATGGAAGCAGGGCACTACAAGGTTGTAAATGGTGGTGCCTAACAAACCTAGTTATACTTTTAATTACACTTACAAAAGAAAGTAGTTTGAGGCACTATATATTGTTATATTAAAATCCCTTTATTAGGCTAAATACAGGGGAAGTGAAAAGGATTCCCCAGTATTTAGCCTGATACATTACCTGAGTGCCTCAAACTACTTTCTTTTGTTTAGTATCATTCTATTGTAAAACATATTTTAAAGGGTATTTCCAGTGGACAAAACCATTTTTGCTATTCACTTTTATTGACGATTGGTAGGTAAAGTAGCTGTGTCTTACCTCCTGTTTTTCAATAAAACGTTCAGGAGCTGGGAACATTCTTTTATTGAAGAACGGGAGATAAAACACAGTTCCTTTAACCTCCCGTTTTATGCACTGGAAATACCCATTAATGTCCACAGTAGTAGTTGCAATCCCCTATAGGTTTTCACAGATGTATCCCTTTTTTGATCAATGACTATTGCTGTTCTATAAGCACAAAGAAAAAAGGGCTTTGTCGCCCAACAAAATGCTAGAGTGAAAAACATTTGTTAACAATAATTTACATTTGTGCAGAAATACAGAAGTCAGTAGTCAAGATATGTAGGCAATAGATATGTAACATAAATCTTTTGTTGTAGATATACTTTAAAGCTGGGTACATACACCAGATTTTTGAAAGATGACAGACAGGATCTGCAAGATCTGCAATATTGGACACGGATATTGATTTTTAGCTGTTGAAGAATCATTCTTATTGGCTTTTTGGTGTTTTACTTTTTTACTATAAATAATTATGCTGTATGTATATCACTATTTACACTTGGATTTTACACTTGGGATAGAGGGGCTACTGTCAATTGATACTGAAGGAATATTCCTCAGTTTTATTAATAAATTATTTGATCCAATTACCTGTATTATTTATTGGCTAGAACTTGGAACCCATTCTGGGGGGTAAATTGGAGTGGTTCCAGTTCCAGTCACAATTCCTGTATTTTTATACTGTAAGTTATTTAAGGAACACTATACTCATGTCGGGGATGCTTTCTGTTGCAGGAGACACTTCTGTGGGAGAGAGCACATGACTATAGTGTCCCTTTGAGACTAGATATATTTAATGAATAATGTACCTTTCTTGCCACTTGTGGATTCCATTGACTCATAAATGAGCTTGCAGACTTTCAGCAAAAGTCTGATCATCTTTTCTGGAGAGTAGGTCACATGCATGAGTCCTAATTTGTTTTGGATTTTCTCCATGGTAGCAGGCCCTGGTGTACCACAATGGGGCTTTTTGTCACTCATTCTCTTCATCTTTTGCTGGTTTTCTAATAATCTGGCCAATGACCCATTGTTTCTATGAAATTCCAGGAGCTGAGCGTAAATTACATCTTGTGTAGGTTTCAGTACACATTTATATATGGACGCCTCTATAAAAAAAGCTGAAAAAGGAAGGAGTATAGGTAAATGAATGGTAAAAAGCACATTCATGTAATAGAAGTTAAACTGTGAAAGTATCTTAGTACACACTGCCAGAATTGGAGGCTAACTAAAGACTTACTGTAAATTAAATGTAGGTGGCCTCCCTATGTCATTTCATCCTCTGCACCTGCAGTGCAGCCATTCGCAGATTGTAATTTTAATTGCAGAGTGAAAGGAGATTGCCAAAAACTGGCAATATCTCCTATGCAGTAGATAGAGAAGAAGGGTATCGGGACCTCCCAATTTAATTATGGCGGAACTCAGAATGCTGAAAATGGAGGGATCTATAATTTAAGGTGAACATGGAAATGATTAGATACTATGGATGGGTAATGGCACTGTGCCCTTACAGGGCACCATTCAAAACAAAATATCATTGATGCACGTTGTTGCTCATGATCCTTTGCTGCTGGTGACATCATTCCTATTCAAATCTATGGGGCTGGTGACAACAAATAAAGATTTTGCTGGCTTGAAGGTGTTACCTTCAGCAGTGCAGCTTTTTAAGTTGTGTAGAAGAAGCTTCTGAATCGGAACAATGGAGTCAGAAGATGTTCCTGATAGTACATAGTTTCCAGCATAGGCACCTCACTGGACAACATCTTCTAGTACAGCTTAACAGTAGAGATGGAATCTGGATACCATTTGGAACTCTCGGATCTGATGTTACATTTGGATCCATTTGGAACCGATCAGAACTTTTGGATCCCAGAACTTTCCGTATTTTTGTTAACCCTCAAAAGTACGGAACTACTTTGGAGGGTTGCCGAATATACAAGCCTATTTTCAGTAACCCTTGAAAGTAGCCTCATATATGTGGTAACCCTTGAAAGTAAACATGCGGCGTTACATTCGATCATTACTGAAAATATGAAGCTACATTCGCGGGTTAGCACATATACGAGGCTATTTTCATGGGTTAACGCATATAAGAGGTTACTTTCGTGGGTTAACGCATATACGAGGCTACTTTCATGGGGTAACGCATATAAAAGGCTACTTCTACTGTGAAGAGATGACTTCAAGTTTTAAAATAAAAAAAGTAAGGCAGAGCCAGTGAACATTGCTAGTAGAAAACTGAAGACTACAAGAATAGTTTATAGATTTTCTAGGTGTATTATACATGACAGAGGAAGCATTTTGTGAAGTAAAGCTGATGTACCCAATTGATACTATAAAAAGTTATCAGATAACATTGTCCCAAAATACAGAGCACATTCACAATAGTATATCAAGTTATGTCTCGCCTCTTTGCTGTGTCTAACCTTTGCTGTGGTAGCTTGTTGATTTACTTAGTTAATCTGTGGATACTTGGAGTTAACTCCTATAATTCATCTCCCTGTGGTGCTGGGAGTGTGTGTATGCTGTATACTAATACACATGATCTCTTCTGCAAAAGCAGATACAAATATGGAAGCTACTTGTCCTACACCCAAGAATATGTATAAAGATGGGATAGAATACATCCACACATTATAGAGTGCAACTAGTGACCAATAAAATGTAATATACATTCAAAAAAGAAGCCTAGTGCACATCCAGTTTAAATTGTTTATATGTTTTATTCCTTTTATAATGCTGCTTAAAAAGCATGCCCATCTCACTGGATAAATAAAAGCAATTAGTTCAGTGACTTGGCCAAATTCTTTTAAAGGTCACATCTACCCCAAAACAAAAATTTGCCCCAGTGCAAGCCCCCCTGTGCAGTGTCAAAAAATCCTTACCTTTCGCCTTAGCTCCTTATGATTGTCCTGCTGTGTCTGCTGAAAGTCCAAAAAGTAGAGAGTATGAGCCTCTCTGAGTGTCATTCGGTGTCTGCTACTTTCTTGCTCTTGTTGAGGACTCTGGCATGTGCAAGGGAGCTCTCCCCCCTAACTCCCTTCCACCCTACGGATACCTCCACGCTGCATTCCCCCTTAGGAAATAAAAACTTTTCTGTAGTGTAGGGGACCACCCCAAAATGCTAGGGTTTTAACTTTAAAAAAAGGACAGAAATGGGGGGCGGAGCCAGGAAGCTGAGGCAAATGGACGCATAAGCCCACAGCTCCGGTAAAGCAGGACCAAAAGCACTAGGCCGACTGCCACAAAAGCACACCAGCAACTCCAAAAGAACCGTAACCAAACCTAGAAGAGATGGGGAGAAGGAAAACCGGCAATTCGGCACCACGCAAGCTCACGGACTTCTATCACAGAGGCCGCGAGCAAAGAAGGAAAGATGGCGCCGGGCTTACAAACAACACAGACACAGAGGGACAGGGAACCTCCACCGGAACCACCAACACTCCAACCTCTTCCCCGCAACATACTCACCCAGTAGCTACAGCAGAGCCGCTGGAGAGCACGGAGAGAGCTGGGTCGCCCGGCGGAGAGGAACAACGCGGGGAAATAAGGGCAGATGCCCCATCCCACGTGACAAGCGTGAGACAACAAAAGATCAACAGCAAAGAGGTAGGAGATGATTTATGTGCCTTCCCCGTACACAACGCGGAGAGGAATAGGGGACGTAGAGGAATAAGGTGCGGAGAGGAATAGGGTACGGAGAGGAATAGGGTAAATAGGGGGTGGAGAGGAATAGGGTACGGAGAGGAATAGGGTGCGGAGAGGAAAAGGGTGCGGAGAGGAATAAGGTACGGAGAGGAATAGGGGACGGAGAGGAATAGGGGACGGAGAGGAATTGGGTGGGGAGAGGAATAGGGGACGGAGAGGAATTGGGTGCGGAGAGGAATTGGGTGCGGAGAGGAATTGGGTGCGGAGAGGAATAGGGGGCGGAGAGGAATAGGGGGCGGAGAGGAATAGGGGACGGAGAGGAATAGGGGGCGGAGAGGAATAGGGTGCGGAGAGGAATAGGGCACGGAGAGGAATAGGGCACGGAGAGGAATAGGGTACAGAGAGATAGGGTACGGAGAGGAATAGGGTACGGAGAGGAATAGGGCACGGAGAGGAATAGGGTACGGAGAGATAGGGTACGGAGAGGAATAGGGTACGGATAGGAATAAGGTACGGAGAGGAATAGTGTGTAGAGAGGATTAGGGTGCAGGGTGGAATGGATTTGGATACATTTGAATGGATAAATTAGTTTCCTAAAGTAGACCTTACCGGTCCGCTCTGGCTCCACCTCCTTTTTCTACACGGGAAATATAACTGTGATAAGTGATTCTTATCATAGGACCTTTTGCTGACAGAGGAAGAGGTGGAGTAAGTTAGTCATTTGGTTGACTTAATGTCACCCCCAGGGGTGAGGATCTCTTGTGCACCAGTAAGAAACTAATTACCATCTCTCCCCTCCCTGCTCTGGTCATCATTATTATTATGGATTTATATAGCGCCAAACATCTTCCATAGCGCTTTACAATGACATGTATACATCCACATCAGACCCTGCTCCGAAGAGCTTACAATCTAATCACATTTATTTCATACATACAACCTATTACTATGTCTTTATGAGTGTGGAAACCCACGCAAGCACGGGGAGCACATTCAATAATCGCTCTGGTTTATATACAGTCACTGTGGGGGTCTTTTTCACTTCCGAAGGACAGGCCATAGTCAGGGGTGTTCCTAGGGTTTTTGACACCTGAAACAACTTTTAAATGCCGCCTATCGGCAGACGGGAAGCGGGCATGGCTTCATCAGGAAACATAGGCGTGGCTTGTGGAGGTGTGTGTGGTGGGCTGACTAACACTGACTGGAGGGCTGACTTAACACTGATTGGTGGACTGGTGCTGAAATGCAGTATTTTTTTTTTTAATTTCCGCCTTTTAAGTGTTCTGCAGGGGAGGGGGGAGGGGGACCGTACCTGTACCAGGATAATTAGGTGGGGGGAAGGCATGTATCGGGGGAGGGGGGGACCGTACCTGTACCAAGGATAGTGGATCGGGAAGAATTCGGGGGGAGGGTGGAACCGTACCTGTACCAGGTAGGGGAATGGGCAGTATCGGGGAGGGAGGTGGAGGACCGTACCTGTATCCAGAAAAGTGGGGAGAGCAGTTTTGGGGAGGGAGAAGGGGGGGGAGGGGGGGCAGTTTCCGGGGACTGTGCCTGTACCAGGATGGGGGGAGGTGCAGTAATTATGGAGGGGGAACCTCTGGGCTTAAGGAGAAACAGGAATAGAATGAAAGATTGTGATAATACAGTTAATAAAACATCCCATTTCAGACGTATTATCTCACCGGGGCACAACCGCTGATTAACAAGTTTAGTGCCTTTCCCCATCCTTTCTTCAGTGCTAATCAAACACCACCATTAATTCTGGTCAGGCAACACCTCTATAATACAAACCCTGGGATAATACAAAAACCTTATTATGCACATGGCCCAGTCCATCTTTGCCTGAGTTAGATGAGAGACTCTAGAGGAAGAATTCCCTGATTTCGCACAGGGATTATTTGTATGGAATCTACATTACAGTCATAACTGGTTAAACTCCTCCCCTATCTCTCTCCCCTTAGTACATCATTTCGCCCAGTCTATCACATGGAACTGGGACTGTACCATAGCGCCAGTGGCCCAATTGGGATTAGCCAACGCAATAAGCAGCAGGACCCTGCATGCTTCTGCCTCAACATACGGGTGCGCGTTCGTAGCTGCAATGAAACATGGATAGTTACCATGATATATACCCTGTCCTTAAACAACCAGGTATCTAAATACAATGGCTCGGTAGCTGCACAAACTCTCCATCCCCTTTACGGATAAAAATAACCGCAAGGTGGACAACCATGAAAACGGAACATCAGATGCCTGTATCTATATTTCTTCAGGACACAATGAAAGTACAGATGTTACCCACCGCTCCAGGATGGAACAAGACGGACGCGGAAATCCCCCCGTTGTAATATTGCTGCTGAGTTGCATATCTCACATACTGGGTAAGGCACTTTACATGCAGAATGTAGTAACAGTCGCCCAATGTGAGATCTGCTTTCAGTTCGTCACCCGGTACGTTACCACCACCCGCCCCACGGTGTCCATTAATAAGTCAATGTTGATACAAGGTTAGAGACTGGAAGAGGTTTCCACCCTTTAGGTTCGCCCCCGCCCGTACCAGCACTGAGTATTGTTCTTGCACAGGATTCCTTGGGCTTGTATCCGCATCTCACAGTATGTCCTTGTCTCATTGATCTACAAGTTTCTTCAATTTAGGTTAGCTAGCCATCTATAACCTCCATCAACTACCGTCCCTCCCTGGTTAGCTAGCATCTATACCCTCCATCATACCTTCCGTCCCTGGTTAGCTCGCCATCTATACCCTCCATCATACCTTCCTCCCTGGTACTAGCCATCATATACCCCTCCATCAATAACCTCGCCCTGTTACTAGCCATCTATACCCTCCATCCATACCTTCCTCCCTGGTTAGCTAGCCATCTATACCCTCCATCAATACCTTCCTCCCTGGTTAGCTGCCATCTATACCCTCCATCTACACTTTCCTCCCTGATTGCTAGCCCTCTATAAACCCTCCATCCATACCTTCCTCCCTGGTTAGCTAGCCAACTATACCCTCCATCCATACCTTCCTCTTTGGTTAGGCTAGCCATCTATACCCTCCATCCATACCTTCCTCCCTGGTTTATGCTAGCCATCTTATACCCTCCATCAATAACCTTCCTCCCTGGTTAGCTAGCCATCTATACCCTCCATCCACCTCCCCCGTAGCTACCACTAACCCTCCATCCATACCCTTCCTCTTGTTTAGCAGCCATCTATACCCTCCATCCATACCTTCCTCCCTGTTAGCTAGCCAACTATACCCTCCATCCATACCTTCCTCCCTGGTTAGCTAGCCATCTATACCCTCCATCCATACCTTCCTCCCTGGTTAGCTAGCCAACTATACCCTCCATCCATACCTTCCTCTTTGGTTAGCTAGCCATCTATACCCTCCATCATACCTTCCTCCCTGGTTAGCTAGCCAACTATACCCTCCATCCATACCTTCCTCCCTGGTTAGCTAGCCATCTATACCCTCCATCCATACCTTCCTCCCTGGGTTAGCTAGCCAACTATAACCCTCCACCATACCTTCCTCTTTGGTTATCTAGCCATCTATACCCTCCATCCATACCTTCCTCCCGGTTAGGCTAGCCAACTATACCCTCCATCCATACCTTCCTCCCTGGTTAGCTAGCCATCTATCCCTCCATCCATACCTTCTCCCCCTGGTTAGCTAGCCACTATACCCTCCATCCATACCTTCCTCCCTGGTTAGCTAGCCAACTATACCCTCCATCCATACCTTCCTCCCTGGTTAGCTAGCCAACTAATCCCTCCATCCATACCTTCCTCCATGGTTAGCTAGCCATCTATACCCTCCATCCAATACCTTCCTCCCTGGTAGCTAGCCATCTATACCCTCCACCTCAATACCTTCCCCCTGGTTAGCTAGCCATCATACCTCCATCCATACCTCCTCCCCTGGTTAGCTAGCCATCTATACCCTCCATCAATACCTTTCTCCCGGTTAGCTAGCCATCTATACCCTCCATCCATACTCCTCCCTGGTTAGCTAGCCAACTATACCCTCCATCCATACCTTCCTCTTTGGTTAGCTAGCCATCTATACCCTCCATCCATACCTTCCTCCCTGGTTAGCTAGCCAACTATACCCTCCATCCATACCTTCCTCCCTGGTTAGTAGCCCATCTATACCCTCCATCCATACCTTCCTCCCTGGTTAGCTAGCCATCTATACCCTCCATCTACCTTCCTCCCTGGTTAGCTGCCAACTATAACCTCCATCCATACCTTCCCTCTTGTTAGCTAGCCATCTATACCCTCCATCCATACCTTCCTCCCTGGTTAGCTAGCCACTATAACCCTCCATCCATACCTTCCTCCCTGTGAGCTAGCTATCTATAACCTCCATCAATCCTTCCTCCTCGGTTAGCTAGCCAACTATACCCTCCATCCATACCTTCCTCCCTGGTTAGCTAGCCATCTATACCCTCCATCCACACTTTCCTTCCTGGCTAGCTAGCCATCTATACCTTCCACATACCTTCCTCCCTGGTTAGCTAGCCAACTAACCCTCCATTAACACCTTCCTCCCTGGTTAGCTAGCCATCTATACCCTCCATCCATACCTTCCTCCCTGGTTAGCTAGCCAACTAATCCCTCCATCCATACCTTCCTCCCTTGTTAGCTAGCCATCTATACCCTCCATCAATACCTTCCTCCCTGGTTAGCTAGCCAACTATACCCTCCATCCATACCTTCCTCCCTGGTTAGACTAGCCAAACTATACCCTCCATCCATACCTTCCTCCCTGGTTAGCTGACCCAACTATACCCTCCATCCATACCTTCCTCCCTTGTTAGAGCCATCTAAACCCTCCATCCACACTTTCCTTCCTGGTTAGCTAGCCATCTATACCCTCCATCAATACCTTCCTCCCTGGTTAGCTAGCCAACTATACCCTCCATCCACACCTTCCTCCCTGGTTAGCTATCTATACCCTCCATCCATACCTTCCTCCCTGGTTAGCTAGCCAACTAATCCCTCCATCCATACCTTCCTCCATGGTTAGCTAGCCACTATACCTACCTCCATCAATCCTTCCTCCCTGGTTAGCTAGCCATCTATACCCTCCATCCATACCTTCCTCCTGGTTAGCTAGCCAACTATACCCTCCATCCATACCTTCCTCCCTGGTTAGCTAGCCAACTATACCCTCCATCAATACCTTCCTCCCTGGTTGCTAGCCAACTATACCCTCCATCCATACCTTCCTCCCTGGTTAGCTAGCCAACTATACCCCTCCATCCACATTTCCTTCCTGGTTAGCTAGCCATCTATACCCCTCGATCAATACCTTCCTCCCTGGTTAGCTAGCCATCTATACCCTCGATCCATACCTTCCTCCCTGGTTAGCTAGCCAACTATACCCTCCATCCATACCTTCCTCCCTGGTTAGCTAGCCATCTATATACCCTCCATCATACCTTCCCCTGGTTAGCTACCATTATACCTCCATCCATACCTCCTCCCTGGTTAGCTAGCCACTATATACCCTCCATCCATACCTTCCTCCCTGGTTAGCTAGCCACTATACCCTCCATCCACACTTTCCTTCCTGGTTAGCAAGCCATCTATACCCCCCATCCATACCTTCCTCCCTGGTTAGCTAGCCATCTATACCCTCCATCCATACCTTCTTCCCTGGTTAGCTAGCCAACTATACCCTCCATCCACACTTTCCTTCCTGGTAGCTGCCATCTATACCCTCCATCCACACTTTCCTTCCTGGTTAGCTAGCCAACTATACCCCCCCATTCATACCTTCCTCCCTGGTTAGCTAGCTATCTATACCCTCCATCCATACCTTCCTCCCTGGTTAGCTAGCCATCTATACCCTCCATCCACACTTTCCTTCCTGGTTAGCAAGCCCTCTATACCCTCCATCCATACCTTCCTCCCTGGTTAGCTAGCCACTATACCCTCCATCCATACCTTCCTCCCTGGTTAGCTAGCCATCTATACCCTCATCCACACTTCCTTCCTGGTTAGCTAGCCATCTATACCCTCCATCCTACTTCCCTCGCTGGTTACTAGCCATCATATACCTCCTTCCACACTTTCCTCCCTGGTTAGCTAGCCATCTATACCCTCCTTCCACACTTTCCTTCCTGGTTAGCAGCCATCTATACCCTCTATCATACCTTCCTCCTCATGGTTAGCTAGCATCTATAACCCTCCATCCACACTTTCCTTCCTGGTTAGCAAGCCATCTATACCCTCCATCCATACCTTCCTCCCTGGTTAGCTAGCCAACTATACCCTCCATCCATCCTTCCTCCCTGGTTAGCTAGCCATCTATACCCCCTCCATCCACACTTTCCTTCCTGGTTAGCAAGCCATCTATACCCCCATCCACACTTTCCTTCCTGGTTAGCTAGCCATCTATACCCTCCATCCATACCTTCCTCGCTGGTTAGCAAGCCAACTATACCCTCCATCCACACTTTCCTTCCTGGTTAGCTAGCCACTATACCCTCCATCCATCCTTCCTCCCTGGTAAGCTAGCCATCTATACCCTCCTTCCAACACTTTCCTTCCTGGTTAGCTAGCCATCTATACCCTCCATCCATACCTTCCTCGCTGGTTAGCAAGCCATCTATACCCTCCATCCACCCTTTCCTTCCTGGTTAGCTAGCCATCTATACCCTCCATCCATACCTTCCTCCCTGGTAAGCTACCATCTATACCCTCCATCCATACCTTTCTCCCTGGTTAGCTAGCCATCTATACCCTCCATCCATACCTTCCTCCCCTGGTTAGCTAGCCATCTAACCCTCCATCCATACCTTCCTCCCTGGTTAGCAAGCCATCTATACCCTCCATCCATACCTTCCTCCCTGGTTAGCTAGCCAACTATACCCTCCATCCATACCTTCCTCCCTGGTTAGCTAGCCATCTATACCCTCCATCCACACTTTCCTCCCTGGTTAGCTAGCCATCTATACCCTCCATCCATACCTTCCTCCCTGGTTAGCTAGCCAACTTACATCCCTCCTCCATACCTTCCTCCCTGGTTAGCTAGCCATCTATACCCTCCATCCACCTTTCCTTCCTGGTTAGCTGACCATCTATACCCTCCATCCATACCTTCCTCGCTGGTTAGCTAGCCATCTATACCCTCCTTCCACACTTTCCTCCCTGGTTAGCTAGCCATCTATACCCTCCTTCCACACTTTCCTTCCTGGTTAGCTAGCCAACTATACCCTCTATCCATACCTTCCTCCCTGGTTAGCTAGCCATCTATACCCTCCATCCACACTTTCCTTCCTGGTAGCAAGCCATCTATACCCTCCATCCATACCTTCCTCCCTGGTTAGCTAGCCAACTATACACCCTCCATCCATACCTTCCTCCCTGGTTAGCTGCCATCTATACCCTCCATCCACACTTTCCTTCCTGGTTAGCAAGCCATCTATACCCTCCATCCACACTTTCCTTCCTGGTTAGCTAGCCATCTATACCCTCCATCCATCCTTCCTCCTCCTCTCTGGTTAGCAACCATCTATACCCTCCATCACACTTTCCTTCCTGGTTAGCTAGCCATCTATAACCCTCCATCCCATACCCTTCCTCCCGGGTACTAGCCCATCTATACCCTCACTTCCACACTTTCCTTCTGGTTAGAGCTAGCCATCTATAACCCTCCATCCATACCTCCTCGCTGGTAGCAACCATCTAACCCTTCCCTCCACACTTTCCTTCCTGTTAGCTAGCCATCTATACCTCCATCCATACCTTCCTCCCTGGTAAAGCTACGCAACTATACCCTCCATCCATACGTTTCTCCCTGGTTAGCTAGCATCTATACCCTCCATCCATACCTTCCTTCCTCCCTGGTTAGCTGACCATCTATAACCCTCCATCCATACCTTCCTCCCTGTTAGCTAGCCATCCTTACCTCCTTCCATGTGCCTCGGTAAGACACAGCTCTTTACCTCTCTTTTCTTCCATAAAACTGAATACAAAAAAAAAAAATCACCCGTGGAGATACCCTTTAATCAGTTATTTTACACTGATACGGTTTGACGTAGATGCGGTTACGTTCTCCTTTAACAGAGATCAACTCAATGAAAATCCACTGACACCTTCCCCCTTATGCTGAACCTGCTGACATTTCCATCTTTTACCTTTCTTTGACCACCAGCCAGTTTACTATCCCATGGAAAAGGACAAATTAATGTTATTAATGAATCCCATCCGAACAATAAACACATTGTAAACGGGGAATTACTACAGAGAGCGTTGTCCAAAGGGCCACTGTAAGTTTCAGTAACAGAGAGAGAGATAAGGAACTCCCGGTTTCCAAGGGTAAAATCCACTCCACCTGTGATGTAGCTCAGCTGATACCTGCAGTTAAACTCTCCCATAGCTTTACCCATCACTACCCAAAAGAGCATCCACCAAGGGAACACTATGGCCGGGGTCCCCTACCATGAACAAACTGAAAACTTTGCTCAGGGCCGGGGGGGGGGGGGCAAAGCACTGAATGTAGGCTACTGCTGCATGAAATAAGCATCCATCAACAGACATTAGAATCAATGACAGCTTTTACTTAGCGGCAAACATACCTGCTCAGGTATATCTAAAAGGAGCCTCATACTATCCACTGAGTTAGGTCTCCCCACTGTATTTTAGAATATGTTTAAAAAAGAATTCAATGCAGCATGTATACCGGACTATTACATTAGGCTTTTTTTTCATTTTCATTCTTGAAAATGAGGCAACCATAAAAAAAAAAAAAAAGACTGTAAACGGAAACCTCAGCTTGCATACTGAGCCACAGCAATATCCCTGGGGAAGGATTTTAATTATCATTAAAGGGCCACTATACTGCATTATTAAAAATATAAAAAAATGAAGTATTATACACTGGGAAATTTGTTTTTTAAATTGCCCATTACTGCAAACTATATAAATCTTTGCTCATGGGCACCCCTGTCAAACCATGCAAAAAAGGCGGCAGTTTAAAAACTGAACTATGCGACGCTGGCGTGAGAAGCTTACGTTACTTAGAGAGCAGCAGAACTATGCCCCCCCCCCCCGTCACAGCACATACACAGTAGTAGGAGAAACTGTTCTCTCGGGAACTAAGCTAAGAAAGCTCTCCCATCAGCGCTGCATATTCAGTAAGGCCTCCATGTGACTTAGTGAGTGACTCTATTAAATGTCTGAGGGCTTTTTATATTTACCAGTCCTCTAGACAATTATATCCTGATAACGTCCGTAACTAAGATGGCCAAAATGTACGATTCTCTACATGCAATAAACTTGTTGGGTTTCTTTGTAAACACGCCACACGAGAAGCTCCTTGAACTAGGTTCTACTCTGTGGATATTATTTTCGGTACACCCTGGACTTCTATTACCTATATACTCGAGTATAAGTCGATCCGAGTCGAGTACCTATTTTTACCTGAAAAATTTGTAAAATTGATTGACTCGAGTATAGTCGAGGGTAAAATTATCACCACTACTGCTTTCTGATTCTTGTTTTGTTTTTAGGCTTTAGTTGCCCTTTAAAATGGCAGCAGAATTCCCATACATGAATCCCATACAGTAATAGCCAATCCAGTACCAGTATCCCTCCATTCCTTGGCACTCCAGATGTTGGGAAACTACAACTCCCAGCATGCTTGTTGCTGGGAGTTTCAGTTTCTAACATGTAGAGTGGCAAGTTCAGTAAACTTTAATTAAGCTTATCATCATTTACAATTCCCTGAACCCCATATAGTAAAGGGCCCTCTGACCCCATATAGTAAAGGGCCCTCGACCACATATAGTAAAGGACTCTCTGACCCCAATAGTTAAAATGTCCACCTGAGAGTTGTAGTTTCAAGCTGTCATTTGCACTGTACTAGCAGCTGTTTTTTGCCCCAAACTGAGGAGACCCATCAGATTTACAGCATCAGCAGATGACAGTGACAGTGCTGAGTGATGTGCAGCAGCCAGACTACAAGTGTAAAGGCGATCACTTCTGTAACTTTCTATACAGGTTAACACACGCCACCTACTGGTTACTATCCACAATTGCAATTTGGATCTAAATTAGGACTTGACCCGAATATAAGTAAAGGTTAGGTTTCAGGCTAATTTTAGAGCCTGAAAAATTTGACTTATACTCAAGTATATACGGTATTGAATTAGGTGTGAAGGATCCATTTGGACATATATATGAAAGCAGGGCAACGATCCAGCGCACTCTCAGGACTTACTCTTTCAAATATTTTATTAATACATCAGGTGCTGGATCGTTTCCCTGCTTTCATATATAGGAAGGAAGTGCTTAAACAAGTTTTAGTGACAGGTGCATGTTCCCCAGACCATTTCCCAGGTGCTAGATTTACAGTTAAAGTTTTTATTTTAACGGTAATTCAACTGAACTTCCAAACTATTATCTCCCATAGACTATAATGGGTTGGTTTCCGAACTACCAAACGAAGTTGGGTAGTTTGGACATCTCTAATCCAATTGTGGTAAAAACTCCAGAGCACTCACTTTTATTTCATGTGCAAGAGAGCATGTTTCAGTCACTTTCTGGACCTTTCTCAAGCTATACAGTAAGTGCACATTTTCTAAAAATGCCTTTATTAAGTGCATATAGTTATGACAATTCATCATTGAGCATTAAATACATTGACTTTATTGTTAAAGGGTATGTCCATTGATTTTATTTTTTTTTTATCTGTTTAACTGAAGAAGGGAGGTAAATGAACTATGGATCCAGTGCCGCTGACTGTCAGAGAAGCCGGCACTGGAGAGATCCGTGGTAAGTTCTTCCTCCTCCCCTGCATTTTACTGAAGCACAGGAGGTAAGGCATAGCTCATTTACCACCCGATCAGGTAAAAGAAAGTAAAAAAAATCAATTGACATATTCTTTAAATATAGTCAAAATATGGTCTATAAAAATGTGGTACAATAATAATAAAAAACATTACGAAGATACTTAAACAATCATAACTTCAATAAATTAAAATGAATCTACACACTCATCCCTCCGCCGCACTGCCCCGGCCTTCTGCTTGCATGGAACTGCAAGCAGGGGCCGGACTGGCACCACGTCTGTGTGGCTGAAGCAGCCGGCAGTTCAGAATGGCAAAGGATAGAGGGAAGTAAGTAAAGATCGGGGGAGTTTTTGAACAATTATAATAATGCAGTTGGGGCTGGGAGAACCCCTACAATATATAAAAGGAGTTTATGCTAGGGAGGGAGACCCAAAATGGGAGGAGAGGGAGGGTGGGGGAGGGCTTCAGTGCGCATGGCAAAATTCTCTCGGAGGGGAGACAGGAGGCAGAGTCCTATATAGACTCTGTTAGGATCCTGGTGCTAGTTTTTTGGACTTTGGGGGAACATTGCAGGAGACCCATTTGGAGCTGGGATGTAAGTGTAACATTTTTATACACTACAGAGTGGGGCCAGTAGTGGGGAAATTATAGTTTTGGGGGTGGACATGCCCTTTAAGGCCATTTGGTTTGAAGGATAACAAAGCCTCAGACAACATTGATTAAAGGCAATCTCCTTGATATAAAAGCAGTAATCAGTGTCTCATCTCTGATTTTAATATGGTTGTTGAGAAATTTACCTTTATAACATGAGGTTTGTGTCGTATTTCCCACTGTTCCGGCATTGCACAGTGTGGTCAATGACCATTAGTTCTTTACACATGCTCAGTGCTATAATACACAGGATCTTATTACAGTTGGTCACACCCACTAGTAGCCACTAGCCAATCCTTTTACAGGACAGAATAGGCAAGGGAGTAGTGACTGAGATCAGGGTGGTGGCCAGTCACTATCCATACACACAGTTATTTCATCCAGTTCTTCAAGTGGTAACATTTACTTTAATACTATTTTAGTTTATTTGTGGTTTTAGAGGGTATATGTTCAGATTCTGGAGTGTAAAAATGTGGGTTTAGGTCTTTTTTTAGGTCTTTTTATAGTGTATTTACGTTTTTTTATCCAAAATACTTCCCGTTGTAGGAGAAGCTTGGATCTGCTACATTGATTTCGAAAGTTCATTCCATTTGTACAGTTGTAACATTTCAGAGAACTCTGCCTCCTTCCTCAAGCTAACAAATGGAGTATATTGTATCACATTTTATTACTTATCCATATTTTTTTAAATTTAAACAATGTAGAGGACATGACTTCATCTAAACCCATGTCAATAGGTTCACACTCCTTCCACATGGATATACATATTAATCTGTACACGTCCAATTTCCAATCTTGCCCTGACATCAGCTATGGAACCTATGTGTATAAAGAGAACACACCCAGCTTACTCACTCACAGGGACAAATACAGGCCAAGTCACTGTTTAATATCTGTGGGCTAGCATTTTTTAATTTCTGTATTGGGAGTGAGTCTGTAAGTAAAATATTGCAGAAGAATTGATAAATGCCCCCCCATTAGACGTAGTCCCCCATTAGTTTTTCTATAGACGAGGTCGTACTATGGGGAATTGCATTGTATAAGTTAAAGCAGAATATGTTTCTGGAAGCACAGAATAATAGATGTATCCAATGATCCATTGTTCTCAGTGCAAATTTGTGCACAGAATGAATACTTATACTCCCCACACCATCCAGGTATAGGACATTAGACGGCACTATACATTTGATTCAAAGTATGTGTGCACTTGTTATGGTGCCCCTGTAGCATACTATGTGGGAGAAACAACACAGCCTATAAATCACCGATCTCACAGCATAGGTCTTCTATCAGGCAAAATGATATGAAACTGCCTGATCCTGACTTATGTGGAGATGAAACACAATGACAATAACCTTCAATTTATGGCATTAGAAGTTGTGTCGATGCCAATTACAGGAGGGGGCCGTGAGCTCAACAGGAGGTCTTGTGGGTGTAGAAATTAAACACACTAGCTCCACTGTGATTAAAGGGACTATGGCCTGTATTTGTTCCTGTGTGTGAGTTAACGTGTGTGTTCTCTTTATAAACGATACACGTAGGTTCCAGAGACTTGGATAATTGTATGTGTACGGATAATATGTGTATATCCATGAGAAAGGCATGTGAACCAATTGGCTTTGGATCGAGACTAAGTAATTTCCTGTTAGATGGTTTGAAAGGCTATGTTTCAGTAATACAATGTATACAAATACTGTTAGCTTGAAAAAGAAGGCAGAGTCCTCTGAAATGTCCCTTGTTTTCATCTGTACAAATGGAAAATGAAATGAACTTATCTGAATAAAAGTGACTTATTGCAACACCCGAGTGCCTTATTGGAAATTACTACAGCAGCCCACTGCAGTAATTTCTATTAGTGCGCATCTCTAGGGCCCAAACCCCCCCCCCCCCTTATCAGTATACAAAAGCAACAAAGGAGCCGTACTCAACCATTTGCAATGGTTATATCAATTTATTATATGCTAACAAAACGCATCGAAAACTTTCCAAGTTTAAAACAACGTGATTACAACATCTCTATTACAGCTTTAACGGGATATCCCCTCCTCTAAGAAAATGACATCACACAAAAAATCTATATCAATAGGAATAAAGTAAATAAATATAGTAAACAGCAACGGTTGAAGATGGTTGGTGTTATATGGGGCAGACGGAAAATTCCTAGATTATAGGAAATCTCATAGGAATAAATATAATTATAGCCCTTCCCCACCACTGCACTATCACAACTGTCACCACCACAAGTATCACTACACAACTGTCTCCAACACTTGTGGCCACTACCACACTGTTCACTTTCACACCCACTCACCAACACCACAACTTTTTTGTCAACACATACTGTCACTACACACCACCCACTGTTGTCACTACACAACTTGTCACACACTTGCCTTATTACAACTGTCACCACACACTGTCCACTACACAAAACTGGTTCAAGTTGTTTTTTTATACCACGTCATCTCGACAAACTGTACAAACTGTCATGTACACAACCTGTAACTACACCACACTATCACGACACATTCTGTGTCAATACACAACTGTCAGGGACCCACTATTCACTACACAAACTTTTTCACTACACAAAAACTGTTTTTTCACCACACTGTCACCAACTACACCCACTGTCATTACACAAATGTCACTACACAACTGGCCACACACTGTCCTACACCACTGTCATGACACAAACGGGAAGTGACACACTATCACGACACAACTGTTCACCTACACACACCATCACTACACAACTGTCGTACCAACAACTGTCACTACACAACTATCACTTCACACACTATTACTACACAACTGTCACACACTGTCACTACACAACTGTCACTACACAACTGTCACTACAACTGTCACACACTGTCACTACACAACCTGTCATTACAACAACTGTCACTACACACACTATCACTACACAACTGTCACACACTGTCCACTACACAACTGTTCCACAACTGTCACTGCACACACACTGCATTACACAACTGTCACAACACTGTCATAACAACAACTGTCACAACACTGTTACTACACACTGTCACTCACACACTCTGTCCATTACACACCTGTCACTACCACACTGTCACGTACACACTGTCACTCAACAACAATGTCACTACCCTGTCACTCCAACACTCACACTACCTACAACCCTCAGTACACAACGGTCACACCCTGAGCATGTACACACCTGTCACTACACAACTGTACCCCACCACACTATCACTTACACAACTGTACGACATGCACAAGGCCACTACAGATCTGTCACAACCACAACTCACACACAAACTGCATACACATCTGTCACTATACACAGCTGTCACATACCCAACTGGACCACACTGTCTTACATGTCACCAAACTGACTACCACACACTGTCACTCACTAACCACAAGTCAATACACAAGTCACACTTGCTAACACTGTACACACTGTACACTGTCACCTCAACACTCACAACACAACTGTTACTACACATACTGTCACTACCCACACTGTCCTTACACAACTGTCACCACACACTGTCCTTACACAACTGTCACCACACCACTGTCACTACACAACTGCATACATTGTTCACTCACACTGTGCACTACACTAACAACCACAACACGGTCGACATGTCATTACACAACTGTCACTACACACACTATCACTACACAACTGTCACTACCACAACTGTCAGAACACTGTCACTACACAACCATGTCACTACACCAACTATCATACACAACCTTCACTACCAACTGTCACACTCACTACACCGTGTCATTACACAACTGTCACTAGACACAACCTTTCACACCATTCACAAGTCATACAAACCACTGTCATTAAGCAAACGGATCACATCACTAAACTTCAACTCCATCAACGTCACTACACACACTATCCTACACAACTGCTTTTTACAACCCTATCACGACCACCTCACGGTCATCGCTACACAACTGTCACTACACACACTATCACTACACAACTGTCACACACTGTCACTACACAACGTCGCACGTCACAACTCTCCGACCACAAACCTTCATCGACTGTACACTACACTTCCACACACACTGGCCACTGTACTACACCAACGTCACTTACACTCACACACTGTCATTCACACCTGTCACTCACATCATACACGGTCCACACACAACTGTCAACTAGGCCTGAATACACTATCAACGCATTACACACTGAACTGACACAACACTCACACTAACACGCACAAACTGTCACTACAAACACTGTCATACCAACTGTTCATCTACACAACTGTACCACTTTCATACACAACTTGTACCACACACTGTCACACACGTACACACACACTGTCATTTACACAAACTGTCACTACCACACTATTCACTACACACTATACTACACACTGTACACACCATGTCACTTACCAATCACTACACAACTGTCACTACACAGCACACACTGGTCACTACACACTGTACACAAACTGTCACTACACAACTTGTCACTTACATTCACACACTACTATACTAAGACAACTGTCCACAAACACTGTCACTACCACAACTGTCGGACCAACTACCTATCACTTCACACACTGTCTCTACACACTGTCCACTACACAACTGTCACTACATCACTATCCACGAAAACACCACTCCAACTCACGTCATCACACACTGTCCACTACACAACTTGTCACTATCCAACTGCAACCCTGTCTAGACACAATGTCACTACTACAACCGTATTACACACATACACATGTTCACATACACATACACTACTCGACATACACACTGTGCACCTACACACCTGTCTACACAACTGTCACAGCCAACTGTCACTACAAACCTGTCATCACAAACGTAACCACCACTTTTACTACACACTGTCTTACAGCTGGCATGCACACTGTCAGACACAATGCACTCTGCTGTCATTACACATCTTGTCCCTTACACACACGTGCACTACCAACTGGTCACTACACTACACAACGTCACACCTGTCACTGACAACAAACCTGTCACTACAAAACTGTCACTCAAACAACTGTCACAACTGTACTACAACATGTCATCTACACCACTCGTCACTACAACACTGCATACACAACTGTCACACACTCTGTCAACACTGTCACTACAACACACCATCATAACAACTGTCCACTACACAACTGTCAGACCACTGTCTACTTTACACACTAGCACTACACAGACTCACTACAACTCCACACATTCACTACCAACTTGTCACTACACCACTCATACACGTCATACAACTTACTACACAAACCTACAGTCAGACCACGATATCACCAATACACACAAACTGCTAACCAACTAACACAACGGTACCACACACTTCGACTGACACAACTGCCTCACACACTGTCCAACTACACAACTTCACAACTGTCACTCACAATAACCACTCTGTCACTACGACAACTGTCAATCACACTATTCATCAACGTCCATGTCACTACACAACTGTCACATATTTCACCAACTGTCACTAACAACTGTCACTAACGTACTACACAATGGTCATTACACACATTGGTATGATCTGTAGTTAGTTATCTACTAGCATGCTTTAGTAACACCCCCAGTCTAGTCCCATTGGTATGATCTGTAGTTAGTTATTTCTACTAGATCATCTTACCACACACACCCCGGTCTAGTCCCTTGGTATGATCTGTAGTTAGTATCTACTAGATCTGTTTAGAAACACCCCCGGTTCTAGTCCCATTGGTATGATCTGTAGTTGGTTATTCTATCGAGATCCTGTTAGAAACACCCTGGTCTAGTCCCATTGGTATGATCTGTAGTTAGTTATCTACTAGATCCTGTTAGAACACCCCTGGTCTAGTCCCATTGGTATGGTCTTTAGCGTTAGTTATATACTAGATCCTGTTAGAAACACCCCCCTGGCTGTCCCATTGGTATGATCTGTATTTTAGTTAGCTACTAGATATCATCTTACACACACACCCCGGTTCTAGTCCCATTGGTATTGATCTGTAGTTAGTTATCTACTAGATCCTGTTAGAACACCCCCTGGTCTAGTCCATGTGGATGATCTGTAGTAGTTTATCTACTAGGTCCGTTAGAACAGAACAACCCTCCCGGTCTAGTCCATTGGTATGATCTGTAGTTAGTTATCTAATAGGTCCTGTTTAGAACACCCCCGGTCTAGTCCCATGGTGGAGACTGTAGTTGGTTTCTTCTAGATCCTGTTTTAGAAACCACCGGTCTAGTCCCATTGGTTATGATCTGTAGTAGTACTACTAGTAGGTCTGTTAGAACACCCCCGGTCTAGTACCCATCGGTATGAGTCTGTAGTTAGTTATCTACTAGATCGTGTTAGACACACCCCGGTCTAGTCCCATGGTATTATGCTGTAGTTAGTTATATATATAGATCCTGTTAGAACAAACCCCGGTCCAGTACCATGGTATGGTCTGTAGTTAGTTTAAATACTAGATGCGTTTAGAACACCCCCCGGTCTAGTCCCATTGGTATGATATGTGATGTAGTATCTACTAGATCACTGTTAGAACACCCCCGGTCTAGTCCCATGGTTATGGTTGTTAGTTGTATCTACTAGGTCCTGTTAGAACACCCCCGGTCTAGACCCATTGGTATGGTCTGAGTTTAGTTATCTACTAGATCACTGTTAGAAACACCCCGGTCTAGTCCCATTGGTATGGTCTGTAGTAGGTATCTCTAGATCCTGTTAGGAACACCCCGGTCAGTCCCATTGGTATGGTCTGTAGTTAGTATCTACTAGATCCTGTTAGAACACCCCCACGGTCTAGTCCCATTGGTATGATCTGTAGTTATTATCTACGAGATCTGTTAGAACACCCCCGGTCTAGTCCCATTGGTATATCTGAGTAGTTATCCACATGGGGAAGGTGACACTTTGTACCTGCCGTTCCCTGTTATTGAAACTGTGTCATGGGTGAAACTGGCCCATCCCAGTCACTCTCTGTCACCACTAACAAGGTGGATGAACTGGTCCCACTGCCATGGAAGGAGAGACAGAGCGGGTAGACGCAGGGACAAGGAGGGTTAGATACCTGCACAGTTAATTGGTCCATTTATCCAGCGATATTCCAGATAATTTATTGGAGAATATTTGGGGAATCATGTGGGTAAGTTTCCCTTTGTATCCCCCCCCCCCCCCCGGGTGTATGTCAGTGGGATAGAGGGTGGTTCGTCTTGTGTCTGGGGGCTGTGACCACAGCGAGTGGAGCAGGAGATTGTGAACACACAATGGAGTCAGTGTTAGTAACTGATAACATTGTGTTAATAACATTCATCCTACAGACAAACCTGTGGGGAGCGTGAAGGGCAATACCGACAGTTTGGTGGTGCTAAATGATAAGGTTACCAGGGAGCAGAATGGTAATAGATAAAAGGGGGAAATTGGATGCAGGGAAAAGGGTTTGCAATGCGGAATAGGGTATGGAGAGGAATAAGGTGCAGAGAAGGATAGGGTACGGAGAGGAATAGGGCGGAGAGGAAAAGGGCGCGGAGAGGAATAGGGGACGGAGAGGAATAGGGGAGGAGAGGAATGGGCACGGAGAGGAATAGGGGACGGAGAGGAAATAGGGTACAGAGGGGAATTGGGTGCGGAGAGGAATAAGGGACGGAGAGGTATAGGGTAAATAGCGGGGACGGAGAGGAATAGGGTACGGAGAGGAATAGGGTAAATAGGGGACGGAGAGGAATAGGGGACGGAGAGGAATAGGGGACGGAGAGGAATAGGGGACGGAGAGGAATAGGGGACGGAGAGGAATAGGGTGCGGAGAGGAATAGGGGAGTTTTTTAATAGAGGAATAAGGTGCGGAGAGGTATAGGGTACGGAGAGGAATAGGTGTGAAATAGGGGTGGAGAGGAATAGGGTACGGAGAGGAATATGGGAGGCGGAGAGAAAAGGGTGCGGAGAGAGAGAATAGGGGGACGTAGGAGGAATAAGGTGCGGGAGAGGAATTAGGTAGGAAGAGGAATAGGGAAATAGGGGTGGAGAGGAATGGGTACGGAGAGGAATAGGGTGCGGAGAGGAAAAGGGTGCGGAGAGGAATAGGTACGGAGGGAATAGGGGACGGAGGAGAGGAATAGGGGACGGAGAGGAATTGGTGGGGAGAGGAATCAGAGGCCGGAGAGGAATTGGGATGGGAAGAGATGGGTGCGAGGAGGAGGAATTGGGTGCAGGAGAGGAATAGGGGGCGGGAGAGGAATTAGGGGGCGGAGAGGAATAGGGGACGGATGAGGAATAGGGGCGGAGAGGAATAGGGTGCGGAGAGGATAGGGCACGAGGAGAGGATAGGGGCACGGAGAGGATAGTACAGAGAGTAGGGTACGGAGAGGAATTAGGGTACGGAGAGGAATAGGGCACGGAGAGGAATCGGGTACGGAGAGTAGGGTACGGAGAAGGAATAGGTAACGATAGGAATAAGGTACGGAGAGGTAAATAGGGTGTAGAGAGGATTAGGGTGCAGGGTGGAAGGATTTGGATACATGTGAAGGATAAATTAGTTTCCTAAGAGACTTACCGGTCCGCTTGGTCCACCTCCTTTTCTCACGGGAATAATACTGTGATAAGTGATTCTTATCATAGGACCTTTTGTGACAGAGGAAGAGGGGATAAGTGTAGTCATTTGGTTGACCTTATGTCACCCCAGGGGTGGAGGACTCTTGTGCAACCAGAAGAAAACTAATTACCATCTTCCCCTCCCTGCTCTGGTCATCAATATTATGGATTATATAGCGGCCAAAACATCTTCATAGGCTTTACAATGACTGTATACATTCAACATCAGACCTGCTCCGAGGAGCTACAATCTAATCACATTTATTTCATACATACAACCTTTACTATTCTTTATGAGTTGTGGAAACCCACGCAAGCAAGGGGAGCACATTCAATAATCGCTTGGTTTATATACAGTCACTGTGGGGGTCTTTTTCACTCCGAAGGACAGGCCATAGTCAGGGGTGTTCCTAGGGTTTTGACACCTGAAACAACTTTTAAATGCCGCCTATCGGCAGACGGGAAGGGGCATGTGCTTCGGAATAGGGTGGCTTGTGGAGGTGGGATGGTGAGGCTGACTTAACACTGACTGGAGGGCTGACTTAACAACTGATGGTGGACTGGTGTCTGAAATGAGTATTTTTTTTTTTAATTTCCGCCTTTTAGTGTTCTGCAGGGGACTTGCATGCCCCGTGCCGCCCCCCCCACACACACAAATCAACCCCCATCCCACATGATCACCAAAGAGGGGACCTGGCCAGTATCATCAGGGGTGCACCTTACCATGAAGCAAACTGAAACATTTGCTCAGGGCTCGCCCCCACTTATAAGGTGGCAGTTAAAAAAAAATCCTCCTTCCTGCAATACCACATTTCAGAAGCAGTCCACCAATCAGTGTTAAGTCAGCCCTCCAGTCGTCTAGTCAGTGTTAAGTCAGCCTACCATTCCCACCTCCACAAGCCACGCCTATGATGAAACCACACCCGGTTCACGTGCCACTTCCCGTCTGCCGATAGGCGGCATTTAAAAGTTGTTTCAGGTGTCAAAAACCCTAGGAACACCCCTGAGTATCATCTATTCTGTGCATTCAATTGATTGCAAATATGAAAAAAAAGGCAATCGACCCCAACCCCTAAACCTTTGTGATCATTCCGACTCAGGTAGTAGCAAAAAAAATCTATTACATTCAGAGATGGTGCTTTTGCTTTCTATGGAGATAGAAAAAAATAAAACAAGCAATTTGGTTCTTACAATATTTAAATGAAAAAAATGCCAAAATAAAGTTCTGCAACCAGAAACGATACTAAATAGTCAGCTGCTTTTACGGATTGTTTTACCTCCACTGTTCCTAAAATGATAAAGATTCTAAATTCTATTTTGCTGGCTCGTGTAGATGAATGTGCTAATGATCTACTTTTTGAAAGACAGAATAAATGAGGTTACTGTTCAAATACCCAGACGATGAAGTTGATGCAAAGTGCCTGCCCTTCCCTTTGCATTAATAAAAGCAAGTAGTTCAATAACTTGGCCAAATGATTTTAAGCCCAGCCACCACTTTTTCAGCTGCGTTCTACTCTTTCAGTACTTTTTATGAGCGGAAAGTGTGTGCTGCCCTGTGGCTAGCTTCTTTGGGACTAACTCTCCTGCTATAAGTACTTTACTCACCTGAGACATGACCTGCTTTGGATGTAAGAATCCCAAGAGGCTTGGTCAACCCCCCCATTGTAACACACCCAAAGAAGTTAGCCACAGAGCAGAAATCATTTTCAGCACATAAAAGTACTGATCGAGTAAGACCCAGCTGCAAAGCCAAATCTTAATATGGTAATTAAAATGTTACTGTAGTGTAGGGAACCCCCAACCCTAAACGCTAGAGTTTTGCCTGGTAAGGTCTGGTAAGTCTATTTCTGTCCTTTTTTTAAAGTTAAAACCCTAGCATTTTGGGGGGGTCCCCTACACTACAGAAAAGTTTTTATTTCCTAAGGGGGAATGCAGCGTGGAGGTATCCGTAGGGTGGAAGGGAGTTAGGGGGGAGAGTCCCTTGCACATGGCAGAGTCCTCAACAAGAGCAGAAAGTAGCAGACACCGAATGACACTCAGAGAGGCTCATACTCTCTACTTTTGGACTTTCAGCAGACACAGCAGGACAATCATAAGGAGCTAAGGCGAAAGGTAAGGATTTTTTGACACTGCACAGGGGGGCTTGCACTGGGGCAAATTTTTGTTTTGGGGTAGATGTGACCTTTAAAAGAATTTGGCCAAGTCACTGAACTAATTGCTTTTATTATCCAGTGAGATGGGCATGCTTTTTAAGCAGCATTATAAAAGGAATAAAACATAAAACAATTTAAACTGGATGTGCACTAGGCTTCTTTTTTGAATGTATATTACATTTTATTGGTCACTAGTTGCACTCTATAATGTGTGGATGTATTCTATCCATCTTTATACATATTCTTGGGTGTAGGACAAGTAGCTTCCTATTTGTATCTGCTTTTGCAGAAGGGATCATGTGTATTAGTATACAGCATACACACACTCCCAGCACACAGGAGATGAATATAGGAGTTAACTCCAAGTATCCAGATAACTAAGTAAATCAACAAAGCAACACAGCAAAGGTTAGACACAGCAAAGAGGCGAGACATAACTTGATATACTATTGTGAATGTGCTCTGTATTTGGGACAATGTTATCTGATAACTTTTTATAGTATCAATTGGGTACATCAGCTTTACTTCACAAAAATTCTTCCTCTGTCATGTATAATCACCTAGAAACTATAAAAACTATTCTTGTAGTCTTCAGTTTTCTACTAGCAAGTTCACTGGCTCTGCCTTACTTTTTTTATTTTAAAACTTGAAGTCATCTCTTCACAGTAGAAGTACCTTTATATGCGTTACCCCATGAAAGTAGCTCGTATATGCGTTAACCACGAAAGTAACCTCTTATTGCGTAACCCATGAAAATAGCCTCGTATATGTGCTAACCCGCGAATGTAGCTTCATTTTCAGTAATGATCGAATGTAAACGCCGCATGTTTACTTTCAAGGGTTACCACATATATGAGGCTACTTCAAGGGTTACTGAAAATAGGCTTGTATATCGGCAACCCTCCAAAGTAGTTCCGTACTTTGAGGGTTAACAAAAATACGGAAAGTTCTGGGACCAAAAGTTTATGCTCGTTCCAAATGGATCCAAATGTAACATCAGATCCGAGAGTTCCAAATGGTATCCAGATTCCATCTCTAATGTTAAGCTGTACTAAAGATGTTGTCCAGTGAGGTGCCTATGCTGGAAACTATGTACTATCAGGAACATCTTCTGACTCCATTGGTTCCGATTCAGAAGCTTCTTCTACACAAACTTAAAAAAGCTGCACTGTGAAGGTAACACCTTCAAGCCAGCAAATATGATTTTGTCACCAGCCCCATAGATTTGAATAGGAATGATGTCACCAGCAGCAAAGGATCATGAGCAACAACGTGCATCAATGATATTTTTTTTTGAATGGTGCCCTGTAAGGGCACGGTGCCATTACCATCCATAGTATCTAATCATTTCCATGTTCACCTTAAATTATAGATCCTCCATTTTCAGCATTCTGAGTTCCGCATAATTAATTGGGAGGTCCCGATGCCCTTCTTCTCTATCTACTGCATAGGAGATATTGCCAGTTTTGGCAATCTCCTTTCACTCTGCAATTAAAATTACAATCTGCGAATGGCTGACACTGCAGGGTGCAGAGGATGAAATGACATAGGGAGGCCACCTACATTTAATTTACAGTAAGTCTTTAGTTAGCCTCCAATTCTGGCAGTGTGTACTAAGATACTTTCACAGTTTAACTTCATTACATGAATGTGCTTCAGTTTGCTTTTTACCATTCATTTACTATACTCCTCCTTTTTCAGCTTTTTTTATAGAGGGCGTCCATATATAAATGTGTACTGAAACCTACACAAGATGTAATTTACGCTCAGCTCCTGGAATAATCATAGAAACAATGGGTCATTGCCAGATTATTAGAAAACCAGCAAAAGATGAAGAGAATGAGTGACCAAAAGCCCCATTGTGGTACACCAGGGCCTGCTACCATGGAGAAATCCAAACAAATAGGACTCATGCATGTGACCTATCTCTCAGAAAAGATGATCAGATTTTGCTGAAAGTCTGCCAGCTCATTTAGAGTCAATGGAATCCACAATGGCAAGAAGGTACATTATATTAAATATATCTAGTCTCAAAGGGACACTATAGCCATGTGTTCTCCACAGAAGTGTCTCCTGCAACAGAAGCATCCCCGACTGAGTATAGGTGTCCTTAAATAACTTACAGTATAAAAATACAGGAATTGTGACTGGAACTGGAACCACTCCAATTTACCCCCCAGAATGGGTTCCAAGCTCAGCCAATAAAAAATAGGTAATTGGATCAAATAATTTATTATAAAACTGGGAATATTCCTTCAGTATCAATTGACAGTAGCCCCTCTATCCAAGTGAAAATCCAAGTGTAAATAGTGATATCATCAGCATAATTATTATAGTAAAAAAGTAAAACACCAAAAAGCCAATAAGAATGTTTCAACAGCTAAAATAAATATCCGTGTCCAATATTGCAGATCTTGCAGATCCTGTCTGTCATCTTTCAAAACTCTGTAGTGTAGTACCCAGCTTAAAGTATATTTACAACAAAAGATTTATGTTACATATCTATTGCCTACAATCTGACTACTGACTTCTGTATTTCTGACAAATGTAAATATTGTTAACAAATGTTTTTCACTCTAGCATTTTGTTGGGCGACAAAGCCCCTTTTTCTTTGTGCTTTAGAACAGCAATAGTCATTGATACAAAAAAGGGATACATCTGTGAAAACCTATAGGGGATTGCAACTACTACTGTGGACATTAATGGGTATTTCCAGTGCATAAAACGGGAGGTTAAAGGAACTGTGTTTTTCTCCCGTTCTTCAATAAAGAATGTTCCCAGCTCCTGAACGTTTTATTGAAAAACAGGAGGTAAGACACAGCTACTTTACCTACCAATCGTCAATAAAGTGAATAGCAAAAATGGTTTTGTCCACTGGAATACCTTTAAAATTGTTTTACAATAGATGATACTAAACAAAAGAAAGTAGTTTGAGGCACTCAGGTAATGTATCAGGTAAATACTGGGGAATCCTTTTCACTTCCCCTGTATTTAGCCTAATAAAGGGATTTAATATAAACAATATATAGTGCCTCAACTACTTTCTTTTGTTAGTGTAATTAAAAAGTATAACTAGGTTTGTTAGGCACCACCATTTACAACACTTGTAGTGCCCTGCTTCCATTGTTTATATAAGTACAATAGAATGATGTTCTGTTAATAGAGTGAGGTTATACAAAGAAGCATTTGCTATTTAATGAACAATAACATTAATAAAATAAAATTTTCAGCATTTGTCACTGTGAAAGAATAACACTTAAGAGGTAACCCAGCCCCCAAATAACATAAGCTCTTAGAAAGATGACCCCCCCCCCCCCCCCGAGCCTCTTTCGTTATAACGTACCTTTCTCAGATGCTCCCACCAGAGATACAGGTACTTACAACATCAATCTTCGCCATGTCCTCTTTCTCTTCTGGGTAATGATGTCAGTCATGAAATGATGTTAAGGTCACAGCTAGTGACCTGCTTGCAACAGAAGCAGTGGAGGGAGGACTTCCGTCGAGGGATCGGCTGCGTGTAAGAACCTGTAATCAGCATGGGAGCAAACTAGAATGGTAAGAATATAATGAAAGTGGGCTTTTGGGAGGTAATCTTTCTAAATAGCTTAAGTTATTTTGGGTCTGGAGACAGAGTTACTCTTTAGGATGGCATTTTATTACATACTATTCCTCCCCTGAAAGAAAAGAACATAAACCGTACACAATTTGCAAAAAATAATGCGTTTGTTTTCCATTGTTCCCAGAAGCACTTGGTGCTGATGACTTTTTGCCAGTATTAATCACTGTTTGATGAGCTGTGACCTGACATCCATTTAACTTGATGTGGAATATATGATGGAACTTGTTGATCCTTCTCAACTTCAAGGAGAAGGCAGAAAGCCTCTACTACAGTTAAATTAACAGACTAATATTTTAGGAATGTTGTCAGTTATTGCTGACCATATTAAGAATATTGGTCGTTTAGTTTGACCAATTCAAAGGATTTTGCTTAAAAGTTGCCCTTTTCTTTCAGGTGGCATTATCTGACTACATTGTTTGGAGCTCTTTACCACATCAGCAGCTTTAATATTCTGTCAAGGCAACTCAGTAACGAAGCCAAAATTCAATTCGGCAGTGGCAACGCAGGCGGACGATTCACTAAAACACACTTCTCTAAACCGGACAAAGCATCCGAGAACAGAAAACAATGATTCAAAACCTGTTTACTAGCTACAGCTGATCAATAAAACAGGTTCACAGTACTATTTACATTGTGTTGACCTTTGCAAGGTGACTACTACAGGACACAATAATGTTTCTATAGTTAAGACTTACTCACAACACTGTACATACGGTAATTAAACTATTATTAAATATTACTATTATTAAATATGTTAATAAACAGCGACAGTTTTATGAAATCAGTAACAGTTAATTGATTAGTGTTACAAGAATATTTAGTTGTTATATGTTCTATAGCAATAATAAATTCATCTCGTTTGGGGGCTTGGTGATGGGCTGTGTCAGTGTGTCACACCATGACTAATTACAAAATAAATGTTTAAAGGACACGACACTCCATTTGTTTGTTTTTTCCCTCTCATTTGTAAATAGTAGATTTAGGGCTAGGCAACACTAGCGCGTTTCAATGTGTGCTTGCCACCTATTACTATCTGATCACGTGTTAAAAAAACACGCTAGTGTTGGCCAATTGGTCTGGCCATACTAGATGCACTGCATTGTACTGGATACGCTTTTCAGAGTGTGTGCGATCACCAATTTTTTGCTCTGATTGAGACCACATTACAGAATGGCAGTGAAAATCTGTAACACGTACACTATCACACCGGATACACGCACGCAATGGTGCGATAGTCCACAGTTGGTGTGGCATCACTGCACATTTTCCAGCCTAAATTCCTCAAATATCACATAAAAGATTATAAGGAAGGGGACGCCATGCAGTGTAGCACTGCATCAAGAAGTGCTTATTGCGATATGTTTCAGACCTTTACAGGGCCTTGTTAAGGCTTGATGACAGGGCCGCCGCTAATGATGCATGGTGCAGCACACTGCAGAGCGGCACCCTGTAGGGAAGCGCACTATGGGAGAGGCGGTTCCGTCTGCTGCCCAACTCCCTAATCTGTTGGGGAGGGGGTCTGCACCAGCAAGACCAACTGCTGTCCGTGACTGATTGTCCGATGAATGATCTGTCCTCCAGGCTCCACCCCATACCGAACGTTGTTGGTGCTTTGTGCGCTGCGTCGGCGTGATGTGGTGACGTGACATCCGCACTGAAAG
Source organism: Hymenochirus boettgeri (assembly GCA_019447015.1). Lineage (NCBI taxonomy): Eukaryota > Metazoa > Chordata > Amphibia > Anura > Pipidae > Hymenochirus > Hymenochirus boettgeri. Next base: position 99,034,076 of record CM033470.1, on the reverse strand, counting down.
AGCGCAAGTTCAGCCCGTGCAGACCAGGACAGGCTGCTAGAGGCTAGAGCTGCGCTTGTGGCCTGCGGCTCCGCTTAAACATTCGGATATCGGATTTTGGTTGGAAATCTAAATCTAATTGGCATTGCCATTGTGCTATCCTAATAAGGCAAGGCAAACCAAACTGTTATAAGGGAATAGGGATGGGGTAATAATGGCTGGCCTGGGTTCATTCTGTTCTGTTACCCCCACCCCAAGGAGCTGACTATCTATGGCTAGCTGGTAGTAGTAGTATGTACCTACTACCCAATTTAATTTTCCTGACGGGCCTGGCCGCCTGGGCTTGTTGGGCCCTCCTTCCAAGTTCTGTGATAGTGCAGCATGGGGTTGGTGGATTATTATATTTATATATTAAATAATTAATATTAATGTGCAGGTGCAGCATGCCCACTGTGCCAGTGGCACTGGCATGCCCTGTCTGCCCAGGCAGCCCAGTCCAAACAGATACAATATTATGTGCCCAGGCAGTCATAATTAAAATAAAGTGCCCAGGGCATGGCCAGTGCCTTGAGCCTTGCAGAGTTGCAGGCAGCAACCATAAATAATATAATGTGCCGCTGCCCAGGCCTAGCAAATAATTAGACAAATAAATAGCCAGATGATGATTGAAGATAGATAAATAGATAGACAGACAGATACACAGATGAGAGATAGATAGATAGTCAGATGATAGATAGACAGATAGATAGATATAGATAGATAGACAAATGAGATATAGATAGATATAGATAGATAGACAGATGAGAGATAGATAGATAGATAGATAGATAGATAGCAGAGTTAGATAGATAGATAGATAGATAGACAGATGATAGCGAGATAGATAGATATAAGTAGATAGATAGACAGATTATCACATAGATAGATAGACAGAAGACAGACAGACAGACAGACAGATAGACAGATAGACAGATAGATAGATAAAAGTAGATAGATAGATATATGATGATAGACAGTGAGATGATAGATAGATAGATAGAGACAGATAGATAGTATATGATGATTGACAGATGATGATAGATAGATAGATGATAGATACATCATAGATAGATAGACAGATGATGATAGATAGAAAATAGCTAGATAGACATATGATAGATATATAGATAGATAGTTGTTAAATAGATAGATGATAGATGATAGATAGACACTAGACAGATAGAAATATGATAGATTGATATAGATAGACAGATGTAGATTGATAGATAGATATGTTGTTAGATAGATAGACAGATGATGGATAGAAAAATAGACAGATAGGTAGACAGATGATTGATTGTAGATAGAACAGATAGATAGACAGATGAGAAATAGATAGATAGATAGACAGATGGACAGATGAGAGATAATAGATAGACAGATAGATAGATTAGATAGACATATAGATAGATAGATAGATAGATAGACAGATGAGATATAGATAGATAGATAGATATAGATAGATAGACAGATGAGAGATAGATAGATAGATAGATATAGATAGATAGACAGATGAGAGATAGATAGATAGATAGATAGATAGATAATAGATAGATAATACATAGACAGATAGATAGACATATAGATAATATATAGATAGATAGTTGTTAGATAGATAGACAGATGATAGATAGAAAATAGACAGATAGGTAGACAGACGATAGATGTGATAGCAGACAGACAGACAGATAGACAGATAGGTAGACAGATGATAGATTGATAGATAGACAGACAGCAGACAGACAGATAGATAATAGACAGAATTTTTTTTTGCTTTCATTTTTTATTTTATCTTTGTTCTGATTTATTTTTTTCACAATAAAGGAAATGTCTGGACGCAAGAGAATCAAGCTGTCTGGAGCAGCTTATAAAAAAAAGGCTTGCTAAAGAGGCTGCTTTATCCAAACAAAAAGGAGCTATCCTGAAGTTTCTTCAGAGGCAAAGCCATGTAAAGATAAATCTATAGAACCTCTAGAGCTGAAAGAAGGTTGTAGCCATGATTGGTCAGTGAACAACAACAACAACTGTTGCAGATTCTCCTCCTGGTAGCACAACATTCCCTAATTACTATCAGAAGAAAGTTCTGAGAGCAGAGATGCTGTATTTTGCTTCTGCTGTAAAATATTCCAACTAATGCTGCAGTTTCAGTCTTGTGCACACGGGTATAACGACTGGAGGAATATAAATAGAGCTTTGGCCAATCATGAGAAAGCAGTTACCACACGAAGGCATGCTTTAAATGGAAAGACCTGAGGACAAGATTACGTCTGCATTTGACGATTGCTGACACAAATAGAGACAACTCAAATCAGAAACTCAGCACTGGAGAAATGTTTTAACAAGACTAATCATACTTAAACTCTGGCTACACAGAACATTGTCTTCCGTGGAACATTAGCAAGCTGCATGAAAGAAATAATGGCAACTTTCTTAAATTTGTTGAGGCAATAAGTGAGTTTTGATGTTGTTCTTGAAAAGCACATAAAAAGGTTACCAACAAGGAAACACACATACACTATCTTGGCCCTGGTACCAAAATGAAATAATTAATTCACTGTCTCTGCAGATCAGAGAGAAGATTTTGGTGGCAGCTCAGTGTTGCCAAGTATAATTCCATCATATTGGACTGCACTCCGGATATAAATCATATGGAACAGATGACACTGATGGTGCGCTTTGTTACTGCAACAGAATTTCCTGATGAAGTGGTTCTGAAAGAATTTCCATTAAAGAGCACTTTTTGTCGTTATTAATATAAATGACACAACTGGAGCAGCAATGACAAAGTTGCTGCTCGAGAACCTAGAAGCTTTCAACATTGACATAAAAGATATGCGGGGCCAAGGCTATGATAACAGGTCCAACATGAAAGGTAAAACAAAGGAGTGCAGGCTCAGGTTCGTGAGTTAAACCCAGAGCTTTCTATGTGCCTTGCAATGCACATTCTTTAAATCTGGTTGTTAGCGATGCAGCATCCTGCCCTATTGAGATAGCAAAGTTTTTCAATATAATTCAAGTTATATGTGTTCTTCTCTGGCTCAACACACGATGGAATACTTTGAAGCAACACCTGTCAACAAATAATCACAGTGGTACACTTAAACCATTAAGTGCCACTCGCTGGGAAAGCCGCATCGATGCTGTTAAGCTGTCCCCACCAGATTGGCAAGATAGATGATGCCCTCTCTGCTGTGATTGAAGATACTACTTCAATACCTAAAACTATGCTGAACCAAGCGTCATACAGGACAAACATTGCAACTTTCATTTCTTGTGTGGATTGTACTCTGGTATGACATATTATTTGTAGTTAATATCACAAGTAAAAGACTCAGGGAATTGAGGAAGACTTACATGGTGCAGTGGAACAGCTAGAGAGCAAGGTTTGTACTGAGAACTATCGATCAGATGAAGCATTTGAAAATGTTATCAAGACTGCACAAAACCTGGCTGTAGAAATGGGCATTGATGGCAATTTCCCACCTGAACAAAATGCTAGAGTATGTCACAAGAAGAGACAATTCGACTATGAAGCATGGGATGAACCGATTGCAGATCACAGCAAAAGTTTATGTGAACTTTTTCTACAAAGTTCTAGATTGTGTGTGGAGGTCATTAGAAGATCGTTTCGAGCAGAAAAGGAGCACACGCAGGATGTTTGGATTCCTGTATACAATTCCAAATGTCCAGAAATCTCAAGGGAAGAAGTTAAACAGCAATGTGACAGCTGGAGAAAGCACTTTCGCATGGCGAACAACGAGATATTGATGCTGCCGATTTGTGCTATGAGCTTTGTGTGTGCTCAGTAGTCATTTACCAACAAACTGTAAACACACCAAGGACTGTTTGGATTAAATATACAAAAACAAATGAGTTCAATGTTCCAAATATGTGCATTGCTCTTCGTATACTACTACACTTCCTTACTGCAAGTGGTGAACATAGTTTCTCCAGTTAAAACGAATAAAAAACCTATTACGATCAACGATGTCACAGGAGAGACTTGTTGGCCTTGCTACTATATCCATTGAGTGTGAGTTAGCCACAGCTTGGATCTGGATGAAGCAATAAAAGCATTTGCTTCTCAGAAGGCAAGGAGGGCACCTTTGTAATAACGCAAGACAATTCGTATTCAAGTTGTTTAAAGTTCTAAAGTTTCAAAGTTTTAAAGTCGCCATTGTTCCGGCATATAGTTAAAAAGTTAAAGAAGTTAGAGACTCCTCTGCAGTTAACCATCTGTGATCTACCTGACTCCCTTTCAAGTCTTCTTGGTAAGTAGTATTCTGCTTTTTTTTTATACTTATTTCTTTCAGTTGCATTTAATCTGTAAAATGACTTGTAAGATTGTGCTTGGAGTTGGACTTTTCATTATTAGCATTATGCATAACCCTTCTACCTTAAAGGTTTGTATAAATGTTTGTCATTTTAATTCAAATAGTATGTGTGTATGTTACTAAAAGACATTCATATGCTAGCTTCAGATAGAGTTTGTTAGGTTAAGCTAGGTTAGATTAGGTAGGTTAATTAGGGCCCTGCTGTCTGAAGTGTCTACATTGACGTGGTGGAGCTTATAGGCTTACAAATCTTTTGGCCAAAACCTTTTACTCACAGGAAGTATGGTTGATCTGGGGTGGGGAATGGGTACTTTCTGAGGGTGGGGCCTTCAATGTTTAATAAATGGAGGGAATGATATGTATACAATGATAATGACACAGTTAAATCAACGTGTATAAAGCCCCTCCCACTTGGACAAGCACATCCCACTTCAGAAAGCACCACCCACTTTCAATTATAAAACCCCACCCTTCGGCGGCGAGGGGGGCAGCATTTGGAATTTGTGTCAGGTGGCAAAAAGTCTAGAGACGGCCCTGTTGGAAAGGACCCTGTGAAGGTGAAACATGTCGCAATAAGCACTTGTTGATGCAGTAGCTACACTGTGTGGCATACCCTTCCTTTAATCTTTTTATGTGATATTGTCCAGTTACACTGCTGGGTACAGAGCAGTGGGAAGGTGAGGACCCGAATGAATCCTGGGGCATTAGGGGAAACTCCATATCATTTACCTGTAAATTCCTCATATAGTAAAGGGTCTCACCACATTGATGTAATTCAGCTCTCAGTCAAATTGTCAGTGTCAGTTGCATGATTGGGATTATACCAAAAATGTGGAGCTGGATGATTTGCTCTGAATTGTACGTATATACTCGAGTATAAGTCGAGGTTTTCAGGCTATAAAAGCAGCCTGAAAACTGAACCTCGACTTATACTCGGGTCAGCACTAACTTGTTAGAAGAATCTGGCTGCCGCATCTCCCGATCGTCGCATCCACTGACGTCACTGACTCGGCGCCGGGTAGTAGACAGGCGCCGAGTAGTGGCGTCAGTGGATGCGACGATCGGGAGAGGAGCCGGATTCTTCTAACAAGTTAGGCCCATTGCTATCGGGAGAGTGGCAGCCGGATTCTTCTAACAAGTTAGTCCCCATGTACTCCGCACTGGTGTTGGACACTTCTCTAGAACACAGGGGGCTAAGGATAGTAGCTTTTATGGCAATAACTTTACTACACTGTGTATATAAAAGTCAGTAATAACAAGTTGGGGAAGGTTGGGTAGGGGGGGGTTTGCCGATCCACTGCAGATGTTTGTAAACTACAACCCCAGCAGCTAAACATGTTGGGAGTTGTAGTTACCAACACTGAAGTGCCAAAGTGGTTCATATTTTCTACCCTCGACTTATACTCGAGTCAATCACTTTTACTAATTGTTTAGGTAAAAATATGTACCTCGCATTGTACTCAGATCGACTTATATTCAAGTATATGGTACATTCACCTTGCCATAGATACACTACTGACAGATACAGTATGCCAAGTACTGGTTAAACTTCATTATCCTCCTCTGCAGCTCTGTTTTAGTTTTTTCTACATGTGTAACATTAAAGGGTAGGGGTGTATTATTTTGCAGCTGACTTTTACTTGTCATATATTCTATAATGGGATCTAGCTGTAAGTTATCTTGTTATCTTAGCATAACAAACATACTTTTTATTGACTTTTCATAAGGAAAAAAAGGACAGGATTAGCATGTTCTGGATCTGCTACTGTTGAAAAAAGACTGTACTAAGGGAAGGCATATGACTGCCAGGACATAAATTGCAGCTATATAGTATGTTAAAGGGCAACTATAGTGAAAAAAAAACTTAGTATAAGCTGCCTTACTTTCATGTTTCTGTGTGGCTTGTTTCTTCACACTGGCAGAAGTTTGTACCAACTGTGTAGTCCCCCCTCCCCTCTCTGTCTACTCCCCCTCAAGCAGTGATGGGCTGTATACAGAGTCGAGCATTGTCAGTTGAAAGAACTTTAAATGAAGTGCTGACATCCTGTTGACCCCTCCCTTCCAGAAGCTAGACTGCAAGCAATCAAGTGTGGAATAAAGTAGCAATATGCTGAAGGGAGGGGCAGAGGGGGAGAGAGGAGGACAAGTGGTGCTGAGATTCTTTACAAGTAAGTTACTGAACTCTGCCTGTTCTAACTTTGCTTAATTGTTATTTACTTTTTACCTAAAGTTCTATTCTCTCCCCCTGCTTAGCTGAGATCTGAAGAGAGAGTCAGTGTAACAGCAGCTTGTAGTGAGACCTTCACAAACACAGTGACACTGCTTGTGTCCTGTTACATTTCAGTTGCTTTAGTCTATATATTTCATACATTGCACTGTTGTCTGTTTGGTATATAGTCTGTATTACTGTATTATATATACTGTTTAGTGTTCCATTTGAGTCACTGGTTTTGTATGTATATAAGATTTTTTTGGGGGGGAGGGTGTTTTATAGTGTGTTATGCTCATATTGCTGGGTTAATGGTTTATTGATTGTGTTTAGCACTACAGCATTTGACTATATGTTGCACATGGTACATATAGTGTGGGTGAGAGAGTGTGTGACAGTACTGCATGGGAGCTTTTGATTGTGTGGGTGTGTGCCTTTGAGTGACAGATGAGGTGTAGCAGCTCCTACAAATCACAGCATATTCAAAGGCTTATATCTCGGGGACTATGTAGAATTTAAAGAAACTAAAGGTACCCTGGTGGATGGGATGGCTATAGGATAAATTAGAAGAAATTTAAAAAAAACAATTTTCTCACTATAATTGCCCTTTAAATCATTTAAAGGAGAGTGTTTCAGTTACCAATCCTGTGTAATCATTTACAGCACTTGATTATAATCCATTCAGTAAATAAAAATATTTAAGCTTTACAAGGAAACAGCAGGGTAGCAGTGACACATTTAATATCATCTCTGGCACAAATGATTTATGATTCATGTTAATTATAACTCTGGGGCAATAAATGGATAAGAAGTTCTAGCAAACATTGCCTTCCGCTATGTGTTATCTCTCAATCGAGCAGATTTTATATCACAGTGATTTAATGGCTAAATTCCACTAAGTTTATTATAAGAAGGGCTACGAAATCTATTAGTATTTAGAAGTTCATGGGTAGTAGATCCGTGGTTGTGGAAAATGGGAATTGGGGTTCTTCACAGGTTAGGGGTAATTTTTTCTAAAGGGATAGGCACCACTATGTGCAAAATGTGATAGAAAAACGTATTGCCTCTTTTTGCGCATCGCACGCACAGTGCAATTAGGTTATATTTGTAGGATCCCACTATCAGCACTTTGCTGCGTTTTCACCATTTGGATGCACATCGCTTGCACCTTACCCTTGGACTAAATGTTTTAGAACAATTGTATTGTCCTTAATATTAACAATCAAGATTTTTATGTTTAAGTACACCAGAATCAGTATGTTATTTTGGCGGTCAGTAACTTACCAGCTACACTAGCTGTCTCCTAAGGACACACAGATTTGACTCCATTCCCTGAAATCAGCCTGAATTTGCAAACACTTGCATCCTCGCTTTATACTAAGCAATTATTCAATTTGTCACACATGCAAAATGGTTATCAATTCCCTATAACTCAGTATAGGGAGCCACACATCAGTATCACAGTGATTTGGGGGGGAGGGGCTTCCTCCCTCATCATCACCTGAATCGTTAGCATCTGAATAAAATTACCCTGACTACTTTTTGGTGCGGTTCTTCATTTTCTTCTTTTAAAAAGTAAAAAGTATGGAAGAAGCAACCATAAAAGTTTTGTTCTCACAGGATAAAACTCGTTGATCTGTATCACTCACTATTAAAACATTACTTAGGGAAATGTGAAAGACGACTGACACTTGTTCTCGTCTCTGAAAACCATACAAACTTTGTTAAATGTTCCCAGCTCTAACAATCTTCCGAAATCTAGATTGTGTGCAGGCGCGTAAAGATACATGTTTATTGCCGCATTGCTTAAATCAAGCATTGTTCCAATGTCTGCAGCAATATTAATCCCATAGTGTAGTTTCTTCTGTCGATATTGTAATGCAGAGTCTGATAATGATTTGGGTAACAAACCTTGTTGTACACAGGTAAGCAAGTGTCATTGATACAGTGGACCAGGAGAACCACAGACCTTCGCTTTTGCTTATCTAACAATGAGCGACTTTGTTCCGTTCTTGGATCTCACATTGAACTTTGTTGCTTTGGCAAAGTTTTTTTAAGATCAAACCATTGAGGGTAAAAATAATACGGTAGGGGAGAATGTAGACAAGAACCGTCTGAAACCACACTAAGCCTTCAACGTAGTTACTGTTGGGGGTTGGGCATTATAAAACACAGCTGTACTTTCCTGTTTGATTTGATTTCTTGGATTCATTTGACCATATGTATGGATAGAGAAGATATAACTGCAGGCAAATACGAAGGCTATGACACATAGAGTATACTTCCGCGTGCAAAACTTAGCTTTACCTGGTAAGATTTAATAGAATGAAACGTTCAATTGTAAAACAAACCACAAGCCATACTGAACGTTATAAGCTCGTAGGCCACAGTCACGCATCAGGCACCAAGGATTGTTGCTCCAGAATGGTTCCGTGTTGTGATTTTGAGAATCATTTCAATAATGACAATTGGAAGAGAACCATTGTGTCAGCCACGGATATCGCCATCAAATAGCAACGACAGGATGGGGAAACTCCACAGTTTTTTTTCCAGAAGATAATTATGGTAATTATATTTGCTGTAAAAGAAGAAGGGCACAATCATAAAAAAGAAAGGGGAAGTAATTACATCAAAACAGTACCCCTTATTTCTTTCTTCAGAAAAGAACATTAGAGGATGGACTAGAACTCGACCGGGTTGGAGCCGAACTATTCGAGATCGAATGACTCGGACTTCTCGAAACTATCCCGGACACGGGATTTTCTATATTTTTCTGGACTTTCGATAATATCGAATGTTCGAGGCATGCAAATATGCGAGTAAAATGTCTATTATACCAATAACGAGGTAAATATCAAATTATCGAATCCGTGAGTAAATATTGAATTCGCAAGTATAAAATGTCTATTATACCTATACATGAGTAAAATGTCTTATACCTATAATGAGTAAAATGTCTTTATACCAATACGTGGGGAAATACTGAATTCTCGAATCCTATACGCGAGTAAAATATCGAAAATAGAATCCGCAAGTAAAATGTTCTATTATACCAATACGCGAGTAAATATCGAATTACACGAATCCGCAGAAAATGTCTGTTATACCAATACGAAAGTAAATATTGAATTCTCGATCCGCGAGTCATTCATGGGATAATTATTGAATGTCGAACGCAAGAGTTGAAAGTAGCGCGCATGAGAGTAAAATCGATTTTTCCGAAGTCCTGGATATTCGAACATGTTCCCCAGACCATTTCCCAGGTCCAACAGCCATTTACATTAAGTACCATTGATTTTTAATTGTATTTCATTTGAACTTTTCGAACTATAGACTCCCATTGACTTTAATGGGTCCACTTTCGAACTCTCCATATAGTTCGCAAGTTCGAAAATGGACTGAACTTTCGAAAGTTCGGCAATCTCCAGTAACCATCTGTCTTGAATTGCTAAACTGCTTCTTTTTTAACCAATCTCTTTCATAGTTACAAAGATATTTTGAAAAAAGGTCTACTAGAGGACAACCCATCCTTGAAAAAGCTAGCATCCCAACTCAATATAAAGATAGCTCTCCACCCCCGGAGCATGCTCCCCATAAACCAAACTGAACAAATTACAAACACACATGGATACAGTATAAAAGCAAATCTGTAATGATTTATCAAAATATGATTCTAGTGTTTGAGAGATGCAGTAGCACTTGAGTAGCCTTTATCTGAAAAAAACAAGGCATTACATTGACACTTACACATCTGTTGAATGCAGAGGCCATACTCGGTTAGAAGCATATGCTTATGTGTACACCCAGATTCTGGGGTAGTTCTTCTAAGCCGCTAATTCTTAACAGACAAGACAACAAATTTGTCGGTATGTTATGAGGGCTGCATAAATCTTGATTGGAGCACAACAGAAAACCCCTTCCATAGAGTTATAGTCAGAGTAAATGAAATTTGTATAATTAAAGTTATTTCATGTACTCCATGATACAATCTAGTTTCCCATAGCAGTCACACCTTCCAGACTGGCTTAGGGAAATGCCATAACTCTGATGGAACAATGTATGTAATGTAATGTTCCCCTTGTCACTAGGTTTTGTGAATTGTGGTCGAGTTTATGCCATTGAGACCCTGACACAACCGTGGTTTCCTTCGTATCACAAATTTATTTGATTATGATTTGGATACATCTATACTCCTGTGTAATGTTATTTGCTTAAATACATAAAGAAAGTATTGAAATTAAGGAAATATGGAAAGAATAAGGTTAGATAACAAAAGCAATTGCTGTAATTTTATAACCATAATATGTGAAAACGTCATTTCTTATTAGAAAAAAACAATGATTCAACCTGTCAACAGACAGAATAAACTGTACGGCATTTCTCCATCTTGTCACCCCAATTCCACTTATCTTACCTCCAATTTCAATATGTTTTTCTCTATATTTGCATTATTTTCCTGAATTGTCTTCCTGTTTTCTCCCTGTTGACTAACTTTTATATTGTCTGAATCACAAGAGCCATGGATTAGCAGTAGAATCTATGTGAACAAATTCCCATGGATAATGTAAATCCATACATAATGCATAAAATAAATAGGGGCTATTTACCGATGCAACTCAAGTTTCCCTTTTAAAGCCACACTAAACAATGTGGGACTATATGATAAGGTTAGTTTGACATTAACACATAGTACTAGAATAATACAAGAATTTCAAAACTTCACGATACTTCAAGGGATTCCAATTACAGTTAGTTAGAGGGTAGTAGATACTTTTGGAGCGTTATCATCCAGTGCTCAGTGGTTCATTTTGTTGGAAATTGAGTTGTGAAGAACAGAGAAATATGTGTAAAAAAATGCATGTCTACGCTATATAGGATCCTGCCCTCCAAAACGGCTGTGGCTGTGTGTTTAACTGCTAAAATGATTCCATGGGAATTCTTTATATAGCTTATAATCATACCATTTAAAAAAATGTACTCAGGTAAACATGGAGATGGCACATGCAAACAGATGATTATTATAACAGTATGACATGGTACTGTATCCTTTAACACACAGTAATACTGACATATTGCTTTTTCCAGCAGCTATCACCTTTTACAAATTATTATCTCTCATGTGATGTATGCTACCTTTAACTGTTTAAAGTCAGTCAACAATTCTTTCAGGTCTATAAAAAGGTATGTGTAGTTAATTAACACTTTGCATCAGAGAAGCAGTGAGGATAAAATATACTCCAAACACATCAATAGAAATATGAAGCTTTGGGGATATAATCTTTAGAATTATTAAAAACAGGTGTACAAAACAATGAACAAAACCCCTCTTATTCCTGGGGTCTCTTCTTGTATTCCTGATGCCACCAGCTGACTCTGAGTATTGCCAAAAATTCCAAAACAAGTCATCTGAATTAGAAGCAGTCGGATGACAAGCAAAATGTCTTCAAAAATTAAACTTTTATTTCAGTTTATCTATCTAAATACCACATATAAACAAACGCTGAAGCTTATTATATATTTGTAAGTATTATTTCCACCAAAGGAAATTTCCTAATGTTTAGCACACAGTGTAGTGAGGGCATGACTTTGTTAATAGATGTAAAAGGTGGTTGCAATTAAAATGTTCACTGGTCTTTTGACTCGATCACCCCAAATATGGACTAGCCAGGCTGGGTTAAAAATATCAGCAAATTATCACAGCAAACCAACCTTCCCCCCCAATCACATGGTCTTTATCAGTTCCCACAACCAGGCAAAATATTGATGCTACCAATTTTTTTTACTATGAGTGAGGCATGGATATTTCATAGAAAATGTCCATGTGTATCAGCCCTTTCTAATAGGGGCCAAAATTACAGAATCTAAAAAACATGACACTCTAACCCTAGCTAGACAGTATTATGAGAAATTGTCCGCAAATCCAATAATCCAAATCCAATTGTATAAACATGCATTCCAATTAAAAAAGGTGGTTGAATTCAGATTGAAAAGTCAAAAACTATGGTAAAAAAAAACCTTAAAATTCTACTACACGTTCGATTTATAATAAGTTCCACAGAACCACATCTCTACTCTTGCCTATTCTTCGTTTTGTTCTCTTCTGCTCTATTTTCTTTCTAAACACTGAAAGTAGGCAGTTCAGGATAGAAGACCCCAAAGATGTCTTTAAATACTTAATTTATTCACATAAACATGGTTCAGACTTGTGGTCCTTTATCAAATGTCCATTTGATTAATGACCACTGCATTAGGGCAGATAGCTACCACCGAGTTCAGAAAAAACAAATTCAAAAAAATCCAGAACTGTAACCTAAAGAAAAAAGAGACCTTGTAGGAATGAGAGAAGATACCGAAATAGTCACAAAACAGCGGATTAAGGTGGTGGGACGGTATATAAACAAAACAGAGGCAAATATGTATAACTACTTAGAAGGACCCTACAGGAGAATCCTTTCAGAATATAATGACCTATAATGAAGTTAGCTAAAAAAAGGAATCCTAAAACAAGCAGACTTTTCCTAACAGGTATTACATCCAGTGATAGCCATCGAGAGAATCCACCAGAAAGACCAATGTTTTCTAGTATCAACTCACTCCCTGCAATTTATCCCAGTACATAGATACAAAAAAACACCTCCTACATAATAGACCCTAGGACATATTGATACCCTTGACTAAGATCAGTTGGAAGGAATACTTGATGTCACTTCCTTTACATGTGCATCAACATCAAAAGGGAATAGGTTTGGAGGGGAACAAATTGATTCTGGAAATGAAAGTATTAAATTTCACTTTGAAACACATAATTATTTTATATAATTTGTTTTGGAATGGGCCAGAATGGAAACTCAGAGAATTCCTGCAATGGATCAATGCAAATAACAGAAACTTACATTTTACTCACTTACTAAGCAAAAATGGACACTTTTTAATGCAATCAAATAACCTACTATTAAAATCCAAAGCAAGGGATATGATGAAAAAACCATAAAAAAGTTCAACCCCCCCCCCAAAGAAATAGATTGAGAGACATAACTACAACCAAAACCTAACACTGCTCAGAAAATGAAGGTTCGTAAACACGTCCGATTTTTGGCAACAATCGGGACACTGAGCGCTACCCGGGCGAACGGCCATTTTGGGCAAGAATCGTCCGTGTGTATGCGTTTGGTTGGGGGCTCGTTAGTTGATCCAACCCGAATGACATCCCGACCATCGCATTACACACAGAATTCTTGCCCGAAACAGCCGTTGTCGCGTGTAGCGGCCGGTGTCGGGGTTCGTGGCTTGCTTGTAAATTGAGACGTGTGTGCGAACCTTAAGCCTACTGGGCAATTATTACAGGATTAAATAGAAACAGCATGAGATAAACTATACTAAAAAAAACATTGGCATCTTTTGCAACAGGATTAGCAATCTAAACTCTGTTCTCCCAACATTGCCAGGCATCATTTTCAAAAAAAGTAGAAATATCAAGGAACTGGTACCCCCAGCCTTTTAAAACATACAGGGAGATTCAATAAAAGTTCTTATCGTTTAAAATGGTGCAAATTTTGCCCCAAACAATCAGATCTTATTTAACATTTGAAAGCAACATCTGATGGGTGAACAAAATAAGAAACCATTTTAAACGATAAGAATTTTATCACTTTTATCATAACCCTGATAGTACTTAAACTGGGGTACACACCAGCCAATATATTCGGCGCCGACCGACCGATTCAAGGCACTTTTGGGTCGATCGGAAGAAAAATATCAGCTGGTGTGGGGCGGATTTGCCGCGACTGACAGACTTTGTCAAGGGCGAGCACTCAGTCGGGCCAAAAAGTCCCTGGTGTACCCAACTTTTTGTCAAATGTCAGTCGGTTGGCAAATTCAGCCGAGGCCGAATTTGGAACGATCGTGCGTTCCCATAGGGAACGCACGATCGTCGGAATTTGCCAACATGCCCGTTCATTCGTTCGTTCCTCTGATCTGGTCCAACGGCCGCGACCGATCGATTTTTTTTTTAGCCGACGACTGAAAGTGCCGCTAAATCAGTCGGTCGGGGCCGAAAATATTGTTCTGGTGTGTACCCAGCCTTACAGAAATCTATCCAGATCATGGATACAAAAGTTTTTCCGTGTGCACTTTCGCATGTAACACCACAATAAAAGCACAAAATAAAGGATTTAAAGCCAAAGTACTAAAGAACCTTCACATAACGCAATCTACAAATGTTCTTTATTTAATTAGAATGCGCGTGGAAACAATATATTGGAAGAGCAGGATGGAAGCTGAAACAAGAATAAGGGCTGGGCCACACTAGCGCGTTTTTTGTGCGTTGTGCATGTTTTCGCTCGCGATTTCGCCCATAATTTTCACTAAATGGAATCATGGGAAATGCGAAAATTCCCGCGCATTCCTGTTGCGCATGTGATTTGCGCCTTGTTCATGTTTTGCGCTCAACCATTTTTTTGTTTTTACTTTGTAAATAGCAAAAACTGCACAAACGGAAACAACGCCGCGAGCGCGCAGAAATCGCGCACACGATAACGTTCGCAATTTCGTGCATGTACGTGGCATTGGCCTAAGAGTTATTAAAGGAAAATATAAAAAAATAAAAACATCACCCCCATTACATGTCTGCACTCCAGCAGCTGAAATCACTTACTCACATTTAAAGCTGTGCTGCCCTCCCTTAGATATCACACAGCAAGATGAGTGCTAAAAGCCCGCCTTCTAGGCCATTGATTAACAGGATTGTCTAGAATGAAACTAATGGTATATAAGATGACAATCTAGTAACCACTGGACGAAACAAAGGAAATAGACTTGGGCTTCGTTAACGCTTCTATACTTTATCACTGTGGACTTTTTTGATCATAAATCTTTACAAAAAATTGTTATACCACTTTTATACCATGTTATATTGTTTTATGTGATAAGATGGGTTGGTTAAATTAAATGATACATATTTATACAGCAATAACCACTAGAAAATATGTGATCTTAATTATTTTATATCTCTTAAGACAGTGTTTAATAAACTTTTTAAATCAATTATTTTTAAGATCACCATTTTGAGTCTTAAATATGTACTCGTGTAAATTCCTGCGTATAGACTATTTTTTAGCCCTTATAATGTTCTGGAAATGGTGGAGGTCGTCTTATACGCGAGTGTCACTTGCCTTAAGCACAATTACCTGCAGTGGAGAAATGAATGGTGCGGGGGCAGCTTCCTGGTTCGGCGGTCAGCTGACTGATGACGCGCAGGGAGCGTAGGACGTTGCTGGAGGAAACTGTGGGACAGGCTGGAGGTGGATTGCCGGATTATGTCACCAGGAACCAGGGCTGGAGGTGATTGCCGGATTACTGGAACCAGGAACCAGGAGGCTGCATTTGGCTACTACTCATGTGAGGCGCTGGATACAGGGGTGGGCCAGATGGATGGAGGAGGCATGATGTCAGTGTTACAATGTCAGAGAAGGAGGTGTTGGATGCGTAGAAGACAGGTTCAGTCTTATGCCGGTGAGTTATCCCAAACTCTTATTTAACTGAAAATGTGGGTGTGGGGGCGCGTGGTGGGTATTATATGCCCAGTCGTATTATACGCGGCATATACGGAATATTTCTACCCTCATCGTTCTTTTGTTGTTTTTTTTTTTTTTGTCTTTTTTTTTTTATTATGTTCTGCTTTTTTTCTGATTAAAAGAAAGAAAAGGAAAAAAAAGGGAACACAAAATAACGAACATAATAGAAGGAAAAAGGAGGACAAAGAACAAAAAAGAACAGAAAAAAAAAGAAAATAAAAGAGTAGACAATGCCAAGAAATCAGAAGAGAAACAGAACGCACCATTAGAGTGAGAACAAAGACTTAAGAATAAGAAAAGAGTGAAAAGAGGATAGAGCAAAAAAAGTGATTAGAAGAAAAGAAGAGAGAGAACACACAAAGAAGATAAAGAACAAATGAAGAAGGATAGAAAACAGCAAGACTAAAGAGAAGTAGAAAACATGATGATAGACAGAAAACTAAGAAGAAAAGAAAAAAAGATCACTAAAAACAAAAGAAAACAGAAAAACAGAAGATATGAGAAACGAAGGCAACAGAAGAGAACAAATAGGTGAGAGAGAACATACTCAACAGAACAAACGAAAACAAAACAAAGAGGAAAGAAAAAAAAAGAGAGAAGAGTAAGAAAGAATAGAACAGACGATAAAAAAAAGATAGGAGAAAGACGACAAGAAAGACGAGAAAAGAAGGACGACAACAGCGCAGAAGACAATGGAAAACAAAAGAACAGAAGAGATAAAACAGAAAAGACGAGGAAACACACAGGAATGGAGCAAAAATAACAGTGCAGAAAACAGAAAATAGAACTTTTGATATGATTTGAAATTGTCTCGAGATTTGATCAAAAACGGGGGCTATTACTTCTATTACTACTTAATTATTTTTTAGTTCTTTATCAACAATTGCTTTTTAAAATCTCTGTTCCCAATTTCTCTACTACAATTTCCCCTTTCAATGAATGTAGTACACCATCTCTATTGTAGGGGAAATGAACTGGTTGTTAAAGGGTATATCCAACTACATAAGATAAGTTGGGGTATTAGCCATTGGGCCATTGAAGAAGGGAGGTAAAGAGTCTGTCTTACCTCACATTATTCAATAAAACTGGGGAAGCCAGGGAGAGAAGGTAAGGGAACTTACCGGTCTGTGCTCCTCCACTATCTTTTCTGGCAGGTCCCCAAAAGTAGTTCATACTCTATGTGCAGCGCATACAGTACAAAGTCATTGGGACCTGTAGCAGACATTGGGAAGTTCCTTAGCCTTTCTCTCCTGCAGGTTTATTGAAGAACGGATGTAAGAGATAGCCCTGTCTTACCTCCCCTTCTTCAATTAACAAGTAGTTTAGCACGTCATGCTCCATCTGCTTACCGTGGAGATTGCCTTTAAAGAAGCATGAACCAGAAAGAAAGTTAAAGAAGTAATAAATGAGGAGACTTTGACAAATTAATGTGAAAGAAAACTCAATGGATTTGTTTCTGGTATGTAATTTGATATATTATTTATGGTTAGATTTAATGAATGTTTTAAAGGGCATGTCACTCCCAAAAAATTTACCTTTTTACAATAGTTTCCATTTGTACTCACCCTCCTGAACTGCCCATTTTAATTTTTTCTGAATAAACGTTTTCTTTTCCCTGTAATCCTGCTTGGTCAGTTTAATCTCAATCCCCTGAACGTCAATCTAGCTAGTGATGTGCGAAGTGTCTCAAATCCCGTGAAGAAAGTAAGCTTCTTTCTGCGTACCAAACTCCACCTCATGAAATATATGTGACACAGAGGGTATAACAAGACATAAATACCCATGAGCACGTGGATGTCAATGCTTATAAGGACAAACTCACCTCACGGGTGTCAGTACAGGACATGGCCGAAATTGTGTGGATCGCAAAGTTAAAATACAGTCAAGCTGTCTAGCTTGGATCGTGAGAGAGAGCTTTATGATTGGCCCAGAGAGGATCGCGTGGAGGATGATTGGTGGAGCATGTATAAGGCATTCGTCGTCTGGTATCCACGATACTGCATTCTGATGGGGGGATTAGTATGCCGTTGGGCTGGACACACCCAACCTCGATTTTTAACTTATGCGCAACGCACTAGAGGGAGGGGGAGAGGATTTCCAAGATTTCGGAGAAAAAATTCACCATGCAGGAAACCTCTCAGAGGGAAAGGTAAGAGGGCGGAGGAAACAAGGAGAAAAAAGGTATTGTTAGATTCCTAAATTTGCTTTGGCCTCCATAGAAGATGAACTGCTGTAATGACAAAACGAAGTGCTATTATTACTCAGTGGGAAGTGGCCCCTACATATGGTTGGATGTTACAGTTTGAATGGGTGGACATTGCCCTTTGAAGTTCCTAAAGTTGTTACTTTTAAGTCCTACTTAGGGCTCGTCACACCTGCTGCATTATTAATCCGTTCCGTTCCAGTTCCGTTTATAAAAAAATGCCTGGCATGCAGATTCGTGTATGTGTTTTTCAGTGTATTCTCTATAGAAATCATGGAATAACATTCTGTTAGAAAAATGGATGAACAAAGGTATGCCCAGGAAAATGGCTATTAACAGACAGAAACAACATGTGTGCATTTGTCAGTTTTAGTGTGAATGAGCCCTTAGAGTTTCAGTCCAAGCAGTTATCGACCAAACAGAGACATACTAGTGGACACCCTAGTAAAACAATTTGAAAAAAAAGAAAAAGACGCATAAAGGATGTTAAAAGAAATTTTATCTTTAAAGAAAAAAACACGGAGCTGGAAACATAGAATCAAACACAATATTTGAAATGGAAATTATTTTAAGATGTTTATTTTATATGTTGTGTATTCAAGGGAAAAGCTTTTTCATATTTGCACAGAAGATACCACTTACAACTGTGATAGATATTCATCTTAGTTATATAGTGTTTTGCACTTTGTTATTCAGCGCTTTTATATTAAAAGGGCAACTGTGGCTCTCAAAACAAGTTTGGGAATAAATGAAAAGCACTGCAGGTATTTCCTTTACACTGAGCCAAACAATCCACATCTTGGCTGGAGCCTGTGAGAAATTTACATTGGGGTGAATGTTCAAAAACGGCTTTAGTAGGTTTAGTGACGTCACCTGCTTGTGGCCCTGTTCCCAGGGGGAGAAGCATGACTCAGTTAAGACTTAATGCTGGGGAAATCAGGAAGTACCTGATTAATGCAGACCAGGCTGGTAACATGGCTCAAAAACAGAAGCAGTTCAACAGGGGAAGTTACATTGTGACCTTTTCAGCAATAACTTTTTTTAGAAACTATTTAATATAACAAATGTTGTATTAGAGAGTGTGACTTTGGGTTTTTTTGAGGTGTGATGGAAGGCCTTTTTATATTAAATTCTTACTAGTTTGGTAAGAATTTGGGAGAACACAGTTACGCCTTAAGAAAAAGAGCTACGACCATTCTCTTCTAAACAATTCCCAAGTTAAGGGACAAGGTGGTGGGAAACAGGTTTTTATACCTAGATTAGGTATCTTAGCGTTCTCAAAAACTTTCTCAGATCATGGCAAACTTGGCCAACAAATTTTATCGATGCATATCTGGTCTCTAATGTTGGAGGTAAATTGGAATTATCATGTATTGTATCAAATCAATTGTAGTTTAAAGTTACACATTGAAGGTTGTTTTAATTTATAACAATATATATTTAAGGAGTAACACAATAACCAAAACATGTAAGTTTATACTGTGTTGAAACATTTTACACCTCAAACCTAGTCACGGCATCTGGCTCTTCACACCAATGTGCCCGGCCCACCTTGTGACAAACCTGGGTGGATAAGAGGATTGTTTTTTTATCCATCCGCACGAAGGGGGATTATACCCCGGGTTGTGATATAATAGTATAGATTTCAATAAACATGTATATTTGGGGTTGCGAAACCTTCTTTGTTAATCTTGCATGACCCCAACGAGGGTAAAAGGGGACAGGTTAGCACCCACTTTAAACCGAGATGACACTGTAACTTTCTAGTTGATATTATTATGGATTACTCCTCGTGGTGCTTGTACAGTTACTGAAGTGTAATGCATATTATACAAAGTCATACATATTACATATGCCAGTTAACATAAACATGTACACAGAATGATGAGTTCTTAAAGCAATAGCATGATAGAGATGTCTGAAACTCTAAAGTTCGGTCCGTTTTTGAACTTTCAAACTTTTCAAAGTTTGAATTTGGGACCCATTAAAGTCACTGGGGGAGTGATAGTTCGAAAAGTCTGGATTGATTTACAGACTAAACTAACACAATGGTAAACGTACTGTAAATGGCTGTGACACTTGGGAATGGTCTGGGGAACCATGTCACTGTCACCAAAACTTTTTTAATCAAAAGCGGGCAATTGTCGGGTTTTGCAAACATTTGAGGGTGACGTCAATTTCAAGAATTACCGAAATCGAACAAAAACCTTTCGGAGGGATATCGACGATACATTTGAGGGTTACCAAAACGAATGCTACTTGTCGAGGGTTACTGAAAAATCGAAGGCACTTCAAGGTGTAGCGAACGTACATCTAGGGTAGCAAAAAGATCCGTTACATCCAGGTACGAAATAGAACGAACATTCGAGGGTAAAGGCGAACGATACATTCAGGGTAAGCGAAAGAACATTCAAGGGTTAGCGAACGAACATTCATAGGGTTAGCGAACGATACATTCAAGGGTTAGCGAACGTAATTCAGGTAGCGGACCTTCAAGGGTTAGCGAACGATACAATCAATGGTTAGCGAACGATACATTCAAGGGTTAGGAACGATACATTCAAGGGAGCGATAGACTCAGGTCGAACGATACATTCAAGGGTTCAGCGACGATACATTCAAGGGTTAGCGAACGATACATTCAAGGGTTAGCGAACGCCTTACATTCAAGGGTTAGCGAACGATACATCAAGGGTTAGCGAACGATAACATGTCAACGGGTAGCGAACGAGACTCAAGGGTTAGCGAAACGATACATAAATTCAAGGGTTAGCGAACGGATACCATACATACACAGGGATTAGCGAACGCTACATTGACATCAAGGTAGAGAACGTATACAGTAAATTTCAGGTTAGCGAACGATAATACATTCAAGGGTTAGCGAACGTACATCAAGGGTTAGCGAACGATTTTACATTCAAGGGTTAGCGAAACGATACATTCAAGGTTGGTTAGCGAATGATAACATTCAGGGTTGGCGAATTATCAAAGATACAGCACCAGTCCGGAAAAAACAAACTGTTTGAACTGTTCGAGTTCGTCCGAATCATTAAAGTTGGCTCGCAAATAGGGGTCATGTGTCGGATTTATGTCCACTCTTAGTGGCCGAGCATCTATTGGAAGGACCTGAAAGTCACTTCACCTATATTTGTGATGACTCATCATTATATCCCACGCGGGTGCACTCACAGGACTTCGTTAGAAGTTCGCATTGTCTGAAAAAAATGAACAAAAAAACAACGTCAAAGGTTAGAATCATGCCAAAACCGTCATGAGATCTTAAAAAAAAGTACTAAATATCCAATCTCCCAAATGTCCTGAATCAAACGGTATGACAATGGTGAGTTTCACACTGCGGATCGGGAAGCGAAAAGCCACAAAGTGAGACAATGCGCATGAGGGCCATCAGAAAACAGCGAAAATACTTTAGCCAACTCTGAATTGGACAGTCTGCCGTTTTTTTCTACAAAACACCCCCGTAACTTATAAATAACCCCCCACAAACATTATCTTCTGAAATTGAAACCCTTTCAGCGTATGTAAACACTTAGTTGTGTTCTATATACATAATGGCTGGGGCGCAAGTCCGTCTCGTTAGGAAGTTCGCTATTTGTCTGAAAAACAATGAACAAAAAACCAAACTTCAAAAGGGTAGAAATCATGCCCAAAAACACCTAATGCGAATTACAAAAAAGTTTAATTCAATCTCCCAAATGTCCTGATTGAATCAAACGGTTATGCCATTATGTGTGGTTTACACACAGCGGGGGACGTGGAAGCGAAAAGCCACAAAAGTTAAGAACATTGCACGATTGGTCAGAAACAGCGAAAATATTAGCAAATCTGATTTGAACAGTTTGCAGTTTTTCCCCACAAACCAACCCCCAGAAACCATATATTTCTTGAATTACACACCTTTATCTACGTAATTCTGTAGTGTTCATTCATACCATCAATGGTGGTGGGGCGGACGCAGTTCTTCGTAGAAGTTCACATTTTTGGCCGAGATTTTCTAAAAAATTAAAAAAAAAGAAAAAACCACACTCAAAAAGGGTAAGAAGAACTCAGCAAAATACCAGTAAGTCAATGTAAAAAAAACGTTACTAACATATCAATCTCCCAAATGTCTGAATCAACGGTTATGCACCTATGTATGGTTACACACGCAGATGTGGAATCACTAGTACAAGTGAGCCAATGAACAGTGGCCCACAGACTAAACAGCCTATATTAGAAAATTACCCCAAAAAACTATATATTCTTGGACTTCTACACCTTCAGCTACCACAATGCGTGTGTGATTCTTTATGCATACAACATTGGTGGGCACAGTTTTATGTCCAATTTCGCTTGCTTACCAATTTTCAGGAAAACATAGATAAAAACATTACAACTTCAAAGTTAAAAGATATTGGCAATTTCGGATGTCAAGTAAAAAAAACTGGTCAATTATCATTCTTCCAAATCCCTGAATCAAACGGTTATGCCATATGCGTGGATTGCACACAGGACGTGGCCACCAACTAGCGCAAATGGGGACAATGCACAAGTGTAATTACAAGAAAAAAAATCAAAGGCGTCTGTAATTCAAACAGTCTACACTTTTTAAAGGAAACGGTCTGAAAATTAGAAATACCCACACAAAATATATATTTTTGGAATCTACACACCCCTTAGCTATGTTACTGGGTGCAGCAGGCTTTAATATACATGAAGAGGTCCAGACCAAAGATACTCATAGGAACTCTGTTGCTTTTCAGGGAGTTTGTAAAAAAATATAATAAGGTGCTTCAAAGGTTTGAAATCCTACCTAAACCCACTTGACAAGTAAAAAAATCCACTAAACGGCAATCTCCCACTTGTCCTGAATAAACAGTATGTCGTAGTGCGTGGGTGCACACAGAGAAGTGGCCACCAAAACTCAAATGGGCACGCATTGCAAGTCCAATAACAAGAAAAATAAAATCCAAAGTGTTCTGTGATTTGAACAGCCTAATAACGTGGAAGAAAACCCCCACACAAACTATATTTTGGAAACTACACACTCAGCTACGTGATGGTATATGCTTTGTATATACATGAAGATTTCCAGACGCTGTTATTCATCAGAACTCCGATGCTTTAGGAGATTGTTGGAAAAATAAAACAAAGGACGGACTCAAATGGTGAAAGATCATCATAACCCGACTTGGCCAAGTAAAAAAACCCCTCACTGAAATGGGCAATCTCCACATGTCCTGAATCAAACGATGGTATTATTGCCTATGGGTGGGGTGGCAAACAGAGACGGGGGCCACCAAAGTAGAAAAAAAACAAATGGGAATCCATGCACGAATTGCAATTACAGAAAAAATAAAAAAATGCCAAAACCCACCCTATCCCACTCCCCCTTTTAGTGGATTATTTATGAATGAAAAACCAGTAGACGGAGAGTCACACCAAGTTTTTGCTCATTACTGATCCTAAAAAATTCAATCATTGTTTTTTTGGTACCTCTGCAAACATTTCCTACAAAATAGGCTTTAGTTTCCCTTGAATCGAATAAATAATTCTCTGTGTTTATTTACCGATATCCACGGGGACATTGGGAGCTTAGAGAAGACAAGTTTTTTGCAATTTATAGTTTTAGGGTAAAAAAAAAAAAAAAAAAGGTGTGTGTGTATCACTAAGATTTTTTTTGTGGGCATTTCCCCCCCTTTTTTTTTTGATCATTCCCAAAGATGATCATTAACTCATCTTGGGAATGACCAACGATTGGATACAGGCATTTACGTTTTCAAATTCGAAATCATGATCGGAAAAAATCACTTCCCGGAAATCATTTTCCAGGAAGTGATTTTCATTCATATGGCAAAGATGCAATAATTTTGTGATCGAATGATCACCAAATTTTGATCTCTAAAGTAGCAAAAGGACTTTCACGATTCTGGCAGTTTTTGAACATTCACTGCACAGATCGTGAAATATACGATCTGTGGCAGTTTAGTTTTAAAGGGGTTAAAATCAATCTACACCATGTTTTAACATATGGGGTTAAGCGGAGTTTGTTTCGGGTAAAGACCCTTGTCCAGCTCTTAGAACAAGGGGATCCAATTATAAACTTGTCATAACTGGAACGCAGGAGCACTCGCGGGACTTGTGATTTAGCTTTATTTTGTAACAAATTGGTGGAGCATTTGGTCATGGATCTGGCGTTCAGAAGATCCACAGCCAAACCAAAGGTCAGCACGATTTGTTTACAAAGTAAAGCTTAAATCACAAAGCACCAGGAAGTACTCATGATCTTCCATTAGGAATGAGTATCACATCAGTGAAGCAACCCGAGCAGCTACTATTTTGCGAACGAGTGTGCTCACTTGGTTAAATAAACAGTGTCTTCTCAATCATGGCGGTGCATACGGTTCGGGACGATGTACCTACCTCAAGCACACACAAAAAGCGTCTATGCAGAGCATTATTTGCATTAAACACAATTAAAAGCTTCCAACAGGAAGTGCGGTATAATACCGTAACCAGAGATGGGCAAACTTCTTAAACCTTTGCTCAAGGATTGAGGAAAAGGTATTACTGTAAATGGCTCAGGGAGAGGCTGTCTGGGATGAAGTATCATGGCACGTGCCAACCTTAAAAAAACAACACCGCCATGTGCGCCCCGGGGTACCGGAAATATCATGGATGATCGGTTTTTCAGGGGATTTCGAAATTATGCGGGCTGAAACTCTGGATTCATTGAAAATTACTACATTTTTGAAAAACGTCCAGATCCGGATATCAGTAATCCATGGCTTTTTCTGCTTATGCATAGGTGTAAAAGTTCAAAATATAGGCGGCCGAAATTACCAGACTCGCTGGGAAAATATATGGAGTTAAAACCGTGGCAAATGGTCGCGGGTTATCGGCAACTTCAAACTCATATTAGCGATGGAGGCGCGGTACGGCAAAAATCACCGCGCATTCAGATGCTCGTGACACTATTGCATTGCTGCAAAGCTAATGTGGATTTACCCACATCGCAAGCAACATTTAGAATCACAAAACAGGGGACATTACCCAGAGCAATAGTGGCTCTGGGTAAAATGAGATGGAGAGTCTCTACTGGGCGCGGGTTTTTCATCAAAAATGGTCAATACTGGGAGGCAGTTGTATATGTCCCAGCTACATCTTGGAAGAAGGTTTACGACACCTTTCCCATGGGCACCAGACATGTGCAGCGTCAGAAGCGGCAAAAATAATGCTGTCCAATCGTTTCAGAAACAGTGCTCTGCCAATGCCCAAGTGTATGTTAAGATGGCCTGGGCAGTTCTAGGAGGCGGGCTGTTAGATTCATCGTGCTGCGTGAATCTAAGGGAGGGCAGCACAGTGTAAAATGAGAAGCAAGTGAATTTCAGCTGCTGGATGTGTGACATGTAATGGAGATTTTTTTTGGGTATTGTTGTCCTTTAATGCTTAATGCCACTGCATAGCCTTTTTGTGTGTGCTGAGAAAGAGGGACAGGTCCCGAAAATGTTGCCACCACCGTGTGATATGGCCGTGTATGAGAATACACTTTATTTTGCAAAAATGTGTGTGCAGCTTTATTTGATTCTTATGTGTCTATGGATGACAGACAATTGCAGTTTCTGACAACACACAAAATTAGAAGTTGGAGTGCTGCTCTGGATAAGAAAAATTATATACAGATACATATTATATAGTACAAAAAAGGCTGCGCACAAGCTAAACGTGCAAAGCTGCAAATACCAATGTATCTACACAATTTTTTCACAGAAACAGCAGCACAGATTATACAAAAAAATTGCTTTATTACCATAAATCATTCTAAACCAGTTTTTACAGTCGGCAGCCAAAGTTTTGTGGGTTGAAGACCCCATCTCAAGCTTTAGAAAACAATGTATCCCACACAAGACTGGAGACAGACAGAGCCTTAGGTATAACTGTTTGTATAAACAGGAAATGATGTGAATTATATCATAAGAGCTAGAGCTTGTACTTGACAAAAAAATCTCTACTTCAACACTTGTTGTGTTTAGGGTTGGAGGAACACAATCTGCAATGGCAATCTATTAAGCCAACTAATATTTTCAAAAAAATGCATGTAATTAATGGTTACATGCAAAAGTAATCTATGTTGCGCTACATTGCTATAATTGCCAAAAAAGGAAAAATCATATCAAGAAATAAAATAATCAGCTTTATTGACTGAAACTTGAATTAAAAATTTTTTCTGTAAAACCAAAAATAAATACACGTATTACTAAATAAAAACCTTATTCGCCATCTTTTCTTAAATATAAAGGCTAGAAACTATTCCTTAAAACTAGGCATTTGCATCAAAAATATTTACTGTAAATGAACATTGATTAGACAGTTATAGTGAGCCCATGCATTCCTCCAGTGGTTACTGGCCATACAGCTGACCAGAATGCTGTTTCGATCTATTTAATGTAATTTCAGTAAAATTGATTGTAATGTCGAGTGGAACAGAGTTTTCCTGCCCTTAGACTCAATGTCAATAGGTAAGTTTGTAATGTTACTATATATGGCCAGCTTTACTTGGATTGTATTTTTTATGTATAATCAAACACCTTGTTCAATTGAGAAAGAAACAATATATGGGTTGTTGGCCTAGTAGTTGGTAGCAGGGAAAAAAAAAAAAGTAATTCTAAGTTTGAGGGGGGAAATAAACTTAATGTAAACCATCATAAGTCCGTTGTGTGCAATACTATTTGATGTGCAAATTAAATAATATGCACTTGGAATCACATAGCTTTATGACCGTCACCAATTATCACTGCCTCTACATGGATCAGGATAATGGTTTATAATTCAGGGACACTTTAAAGAAACCCTGGCCTGGACCCACTGAACAGAATGCAAATTATTTGGATGTTAAATGCCCCCACAATATTACAATAATCTGCCCCCAACATACAGTACAGTACAAATTGCATGTGTGATCTCCCTTTGATGCAAATAGTCATTTAGAACAAAAGTATTTATGTTAAAGCAATGGTATTGTATAGGTTACTACACAAATTTATCTTTGAAAGGAAACCCCATTAGGTTTCTGCCCATAACTCATCCTTATTGATGCAACAACCCCAGTGAAAAAATAAGGACAAAAACCCCTTTCTCTTGTTCATATGCATAACAGATGTGAACCAGAAATGTTTTTCAGGGGATAAGAAATGTATGTAAATAAAATCAGAATTCTCCATCACCCTGTTGGCTTTTAAAACTAAACACAATAAACGCTTCTCTACCATGTTTTATATAAAATAAATCTACTCTGTTAACACCACAATTTAATCAAAAATGTGCTTATGTTGCCAAGAGGCACATTTACTTAGTTTTGCTTCACGCAAAACAGTACATTTGCTCTTACTAAACCCCTTACCTTATTTTGAAGGGCTTTCTTAAAGTGTTACGTGTTACTCGAGTATAAGCCGACCCGAGTACAAGCAGGCAGACGGTACATATTTTGCCACCCAAAATTGTCAGAAAAACCTGATTGAACTTGAGTATAAGCCGAGGGTAGGACATTATGACCATACGCTTCTTGATTCTATATTGTTTTGAGGCGTTAGTTGCCTTAAATGGACAGAAGAATTCCATACAGTAATAGCCCAAATCCAGTATGGCTATACTGTATAGGATCTATGTATGGGAATTCTGCTATCCAGTTTAAAGGGGCAACTAAAGCTCAAAAAAAATACGAATCAGAAGGCCAAATATTTTTAACACATATCCATCCTCCTGATTCTAGTATTGTTTTAGGGGCATTAGTTGACTTAAATGACAGTAACCTATACAGTAACCCCAAAACCTTTCCACTGTAGATGTACAACTACCAGCTGCTTTAGTGGTGGGAATGAGTTTACAAACATCTACAGTGGACAGGTATTGGGGGTTACGGTAAGCATAACTGTCCCTCACCCTAGAGCCCCCCCCCAGTTCATGTTCATTACCTGGACAGTCTTGGATCTAGGTTCTGTGCGCCGTTAGTGCAGGTGAGGGATATCTCCAAAATTAGGAAGAGATATCCTTTTATTAGGAAGGGACAATATGGCTATGTGCAAGGTCTCAGCAGCGCATCCGGCAAGGACCAGCACGCTGCCAACAGAAACAATCCCACACCGCTGCCATGGGTCACAACTCTTCCCCTCTGCGCGCGTTCTGCTGATCTTCCGTACCAGACGTCATACTCTGCACCGGGGAAGCGAGAGGCCGGCGAGTAGTGAGTTCAGCGGGA
This sequence comes from Hymenochirus boettgeri, assembly GCA_019447015.1. NCBI lineage: Eukaryota > Metazoa > Chordata > Amphibia > Anura > Pipidae > Hymenochirus > Hymenochirus boettgeri. The sequence goes on along the minus strand of CM033470.1, from coordinate 99,005,485 downwards.
GATTCGAACGACCGGCAGCAGGAGAAGAGGTGAGTTTGCAAGCTGACTCGAGTAAAAGATGAGTATGATTTTTCAGGCTTTTCTTGACAAGCTGAAAATCGCAGCTTTATACTCGAGTATATTACGGTACCTATTTTTATAAATGTGAAAAAACTTATAACTGCGCTAATATTATGCGGGTTTCCTTGAGAAATCAGAAGATAGAACAGTCTACATTTTACAAAGGTGTATTGAAGACACAAAATCATTGTTATGAGCTCACTTCCACCATGAAATTTTGAAAAACGGACTTCACAGGTTCAGTGCTCTAGAAATACAGGGTTGGTTCTTTGGCCCAAATGGGAACATATTAAAGCCATTTTCCCTACTCATTGTCTTTAAAACTTTGTTTATAACATTAAACATTCTCTTGGGTTCATTTTGAAGTCAACAAAGTTTTTTTTTCTGGCTGCTTAGCTTCTAAGCTCTGGATGAGAAGGGATATCCTGGATGCCACCAATCCAGGAGATACGCTGGCACTGGATCCAAGACAACCTGCACTGCCCTTGATCCCACGAGCTTTTTTCCAGACCCCACTGGAGAATCCTGAAAGGGACCAGCCTTATCCTGTGTGTTCATACATGCTGATATTTATGTAAACCTAGAAATAGGATCGAATACATACTTTAAGCAACATTTCCCAGAGATTAGAAATTTAATATTGACTGTCTTGCAATGCAAAAATTAAAAGGGTTACGCGTCCCATTTACTATTTCAGTGGTAACTTACTAAAGAGGTTAATCTGTATTCAGGATATGACCAAGATTGCAACACTTAAAGGGTATCAGATGTTACACGCAAATGGCATTCATATGGAAGACATTGTATTACCTTGAAAATGATCCAATGCTGACCATGGCAGCTCAATCAATTTATGAAGATCTGAATGTCTGGGGAATCCTTAGCATGTAGATCACGGTAGTCACTGGTCCGTTATTGTCACCCCTCTTACAATCAACCAATGCACCATCAACAAATTATGATAAAAAGAAGCAAACAGTAAATCGCACCAACTTTCCAGAGAGCAACAGGGCACCGCAGTGGATGCTGCAGAACTGAAATGCGGACCTTCCGATAATATAAACTTGATAGCGGTACAGCTAAGAAGGGTCAGTGTTAGATAAATTTCAAGGTAAGTCAAAGCTTTCATATGTGAGCCCTTTGTGGGCAAACCAGAATACCTATAATGGATGTCCACACCAAAGTGATTTTAATATTTTCATTATACGTTCTTCACCCAAGAAGCCCCTCTAGGGACTTACAGAATTAAAATTTCTTGCCGCTTGAAAACTTTACTTCTGCAGCAGCGGGTAAATGGCTGGCAATCCCAGCCATGATGGCGATGTCACAGCCACTGGGAACGCCGTTACTGAAGCCGCCTCTACTGATGCTGTGCAAGCTTGTATCCCGCTCGCACCTCCGCGCGGAGGGGGGGGGCGAGGGGGGGGGGGGGGGCAAAGCACTGAATGTAGGCTACTGCTGCAATGAAATAAGCATCCATCAACAGACATTAGAATCAATGACAGCTTTTACTTAGCGGCAAACATACCAGCTCAGGTATATCTAAAAGGAGCCTCATACTATCCACTGAGTTAGGTCTCCCCACTGTATTTTAGAATATGTTTAAAAAAAGAATTCAATGCAGCATGTATACCGGACATATTACATTAGGCTTTTTTTTCATTTTCATTCTTGAAAATGAGGCAACCATAAAAATAAAAAAAAAAAGACTGTAAACGGAAACCTCAGCTTGCATACTGAAGCCACAGCAATATCCCTGGGGGGAAGGGATTTTAATTATCATTAAAGGGCCACTATACTGCATTATTAAAAATATAAAAAAATGAAAGGATATATACACTAGGAAATTTGTTTTTTAAATTGCCCATTACTGCAAACTATATAAATCTTTGCTCATGGCGCACCCCTGTCAAACCATGCAAAAAAGGCGGCAGTTTAAAAACTGAACTATGCGACGCCGGCGTGAGAAGCTTACGTTACTTAGAGAGCAGCAGAACTATGCCCCCCCCCCACTCACACGCACATACACAGTAGTAGGAGAAACTGTTTCTCTCGGGAACTAAGCTAAGAAAGCTTCTCCCATCAGCGCTGCATAGTTCAGTAAGGCCTCCATGTGACTTAGTGAGTGACTCTATTAAATGTCTGAGGGCTTTTTATATTTACCAGTCCTCATAGACAATTATATCCTGATAACGTCCGTAACTAAGATGGCCAAAATGTACAGATTCTGCTACATGCAATAAACTTGTTGAGGTTTCTTTGTAAACAGCGCCACACGAGAGCTCCTTGAACTTAGGTTCTACTCTGTGGATATTTATTTTCGGTAGCACCCTGGACTTCTATTACCATATATACTCGAGTATAAGTCGAGGTACCTATTTTTACCTGAAAAATTTGTAAAAACTGATTGACTCGAGTATAAGTCGAGGGTAAAAATTATCACCACTACTGATTTCTGATTCTGTGTTGTTTTTAGGCTTTAGTTGCCCTTTAAAATGGACAGCAGAATTCCCATACATGAATCCCATACAGTAATAGCCAAATCCAGTACCAGTATCCTCCAATTCCTTGGCACTCCAGATGTTTGGAAAATACAACTCCCAGCATGCTTTGTTGCTGGGAGTTTCAGTTTCTAAACATGTAGAGTGGCAAAGTTCAGTAAACTTTTAATTAAGCTTATCATCATTTACAATTCTCCTGAACCCCATATAGTAAAGGGCCCTCTGACCCCCATATAGTAAAGGGCCCTCTGACCACATATAGTAAAGGACTCTCTGACCCCAATAGTTAAAAATGTCACCTGAGAGTTGTAGTTTCAAGCTGTCATTTGCACTGTACTAGCAGCTGTTTTTTGCCCCAAACTGAGGAGACCCATCAGATTTACAGCATCCAGATGAGCAGTGACAGTGCTGAGTGAGTGCAGCAGCCAGACTACAAGTGTAAAGGCAGATCAGCTTCTGTAACTTTCTATACAGGTTAACACAGCGCCACCTACTGGTTACTATCCACAATTGCAGAATTTGGATCTAAATTAGGACTTGACCCGAATATAAGTAAAGGTTAGGTTTTCAGGCTAATTTTAGAGCCTGAAAAATTTGACTTATACTCAAGTATATACGGTATTGAATTAGGAGTGTGAAGGATCCATTTGGACATATATATGAAAGCAGGGCAACGATCCAGCGCACTCTCAGGACTTACTCTTTCAAATATTTTATTAATACATCAGGTGCTGAATCGTTTCCCTGCTTTCATATATAGGAAGGAAGTGCTTAAACAAGTTTTAGTGACAGGTGCATGTTCCCCAGACCATTTCCCAGGTGCTAGATTTACAGTTAAAGTTTTTATTTTAACGGTAATTCAACTGAACTTTCCAAACTATTATCTCCCATAGACTATAATGGGTTGGTTTCCGAACTACCAAACGAAGTTTGGTAGTTTGGACATCTCTAATCCAATTGTGGTAAAAACTCCAGAGCACTCACTTTTATTTCATGTGCAAGAGAGCAATGTTTCAGTCACTTTCTGTGACCTTTCTCAAGCTATACAGTAAGTGCACATTTTCTAAAAATGCCTTTATTTAAAGTGCATATAGTTATGACAATTCATCATTGAGCATTAAATACATTGACTTTATTGTTAAAGGGTATGTCCATTGATTTTTTTTTATTTTTTTATCTGTTTAACTGAAGAATGGGAGGTAAATGAACTATGGATCCAGTGCCGCTGACTGTCAGAGAAGCCGGCACTGGAGAGATCCGTGGTAAGTTCTTCCTCCTCCCCTGCAAGTTTTACTGAAGCACAGGAGGTAAGGCATAACTCATTTACCACCCGATCAGGTAAAAGAAAGTAAAAAAAATCAATTGACATATTCTTTAAATATAGTCAAAATATGGTCTATAAAAATGTGGTACAATAATAATAAAAAACAGTTACGAAGATACTTAAACAATCATAACTTCAATAAATTAAAATGAATCTACACACTTACCTTCCCTCTATCCTCCGCCGCACTGCCCGGCCTTCTGCTTGCATGGAACTGCAAGCAGGGGGCCGGACTGGCAGCCACGTCTGTGATTGGCTGAGAGGCGGCCGGCAGTTCAGAATGGCAGAGGATAGAGGGAAGGTAAGTAAAGATCGGGGGAGTTTTTGACAATTATAATAATGCGGTTGGGGCTGGGGGAGGAAGCCCTACAATATATTAAAAGGGATTTATGCTAGGGGGAGGGAGACCAAAATGGGAGGGAGAGGGAGGGGGTGGGGGAGGGCTTCAGTGCGCATGGCAAAATTCTCCCGGAGGGGAGACAGGAGGCAGAGTCCTATATAGACTCTGTTAGGATCCTGGTGGCTAGTTTTTTGGACTTTGGGGGAACATTGCAGGAGAACCATTTGGAGCTGGGATGTAAGGTAAACATTTTTATACACTACAGAGTGGGGCCAGTAGTGGGGGAAATTATAGTTTTGGGGGTGGACATGCCCTTTAAGGCCATTTGGTTTGAAGGATAACTAAAGCCTCAGAACAACATTGAATTAGAAGGCAGATCTCCTTGATATAAAAGCAGTAATCAGTGTCTCATCTCTGATTTTAATATGGTTGTTGAGAAATTTACCTTTATAACATGAGGTTTGTGTCGTATTTCCCACTGTTCCGGCATTGCACAGTGTGGTCAATGACCATTATGTTCTTTACACATGCTCAGTGCTATAATACAACAGGATCTTATTACAGTTGGTCACACCCACTAGTAGCCACTAGCCAATCCTTTTACAGGACAGAATAGGCAAGGGAGTATGTGACTGAGATCAAGGGTGTGGCCAGTCACTATACATACACACAGTTATTTCATCCAGTTCTTCAAGTGGTAACATTTACTTTAATACTATTTTAGTTTATTTGTGGTTTTAGAGGGTATATGTTCAGATTCTGGAGTGTAAAAATGTGGGTTTAGGTCTTTTTTTAGGTCTTTTTTATAGTGTATTTACGTTTTTTTATCCAAAATACTTCCCGTTGTAGGAGAAGCTTGGATCTGCTACATTGATTTCGAAAAGTTCATTCCATTTGTACAGTTGTAACATTTCAGAGAACTCTGCCTCCTTCCTCAAGCTAACAAATGGAGTATATTGTATCACATTTTATTACTTATTCCATATTTTTTTAAATTTAAACAATGTAGCAGGACATGACTTCATCTAAACCCATAGTCAATAGGTTCACACGTCCTTCCTCATGGATATACATATTAATCTGTACACGTCCAATTTTCCAAGTCTTGCCCTGACATCAGCTGATGGAACCTATGTGTATAAAGAGAACACACCCAGCTTACTCACTCACAGGGACAAATACAGGCCATAGTCACTGTTTAATATCTGTGGAGCTAGCATGTTTAATTTCTGTATTGGGAGTGAGTCTGTAAGTAAAATATTGCAGAAGAATTGATCAATGCTCCAAAGGTCATATACTGTAGTCCCCCATTAGACTGTAGTCCCCCATTAGTTTTCTATAGACGAGGTCGTACTATGGGGAATTGCATTGTATAAGTTAAAGCAGAATATGTTTCTGGAAGCACAGAATAAATAGATGTATCCAATGTATCCATTGTTCTCAGTGCAAATTTGTGCACAGAATGAATACATTTACTCACCCACACACATCTCAGGTATATGACATTAGACGGCACTATACATGTGATTCAAAGTATGTAGTGCACTTGTTATGGTGCCCCTGTAGCATACTATATGTGGGAGAAACAACACAGCCTATGAAATCACCGATCTCACAGCATAGGTCTTCTATCAGGCAAAATGATATGAAACTGCCTGTATCCTGACATTATGTGGAGATGAAACACAATGACAATAACCTTCAATTTATGGCATTAGAAGTTGTGTTGATGCCAATTACAGGAGGGGGCCGTGAGCTCAGTTTAAAACAACAGGAGGTCTTGTGGGTGTAGAAATGAAACACACTAGCTCCACCGTGATTAAAAAGGGACTATGGCCTGTATTTGTTCCTGTGTGTGAGTTAACTGTGTGTGTTCTCTTTATACACGTATACACGTAGGTTCCAGACTTGGATAATTGTATGTGTACGGATAAATATGTGTATATCCATGAGAAAGGGCATGTGAACCAATTGGCTTTGGATCGAGACTTAGTAATTTCCTGTTAGATGGTTTGAAAGGCTATGTTCAGTGATACAATGTAATACAAAATACTGTTAGCTTGAAAAAGAAGGCAGAGTCCTCTGAAATGTCCCTTGTTTTCATCTGTACAAATGGAAAAATGAAATGAACTTATCTGAATAAAAGTGACTTATTGCAACACCCGAGTGCCTTATTGGAAATTACTACAGCAGCACACTGCAGTAGATTTCTATTAGTGCGCATCTCCTAGGGGCCCAAACCCCCCCCCCCCTTATCAGTATACAAAAGCAACAAAGGAGCCGTACTCAACCATTTGCAATGGTCATATCAATTAACTATATACTAACAAAACGCATCGAAAACTTTTTCAAGTTTGAAACAACGTGATTACAACATCTCTATTACAGCTTTTAACGGGATATCCCCTCCTCTAGAGAAAATGACATCACACACAAAAAACTATATACAATAGGAATAAAGTAAATAAATATAGTAAACAGCAACGGTTGAAGATGGTTGGTGTTATATGGGGCAGACGGAAAATTCCCTAGATTATAGGGAAATCTCATAGGAATAAATATAAATTATAGCCCCTATTCATTCCCCCTGGTGCATGGGAGTATAATTTCTTTATCCACCATGTCTCCATTTGTTTTAACCTCAAATGGTGGTCTCCCTGAAAATTGAGGGGTATACCCTCTTACGCCATAAATTGAAGATCCTTTAAAGTGTGATTTTTGTCCACAAAATGTCTTGGTACTGGTAAGTGGGTGGGTTTTAATCTAATAGATGACTTATGTTAATTCTAGATTTCAAATTCTGTGTAGTATCTGTGTAGTTAAAATCTAGAATTAGTCAACTTAAATCATCTATTAGATTAAAACACACCCACTTACCAGTACCAAGACATTTTGTGGACAAAAATCACACTGTAGAAGATCTTTATGGTGTTAGAGGGTATACCCCTCCGACCGACCCCAGATCCCGACAGACACCCGCAGCATGCGTCCAGTGTTTGTCGGGATCGGGGGTCAGTTGGGAATCGGATGTCTGGGGAAAATCGAAGGTGTGTATGAACCTTAAGAAAAAGCAAAAAGTAATTAAGGTAGAAAAGGTTAAAAGTTAGGACCTTCCAGACTGGGGTTACCTTAATGTGGTTGAAAGGCTTTTCATTCAGTAATATATAATAAAACCCTTTTGTTTATAATGTCTGTAAGTGTGCAAATAATATGATATTGAATGGAGCCTAGGAATGTGCAATGATTATATTTTCTTTGTTTGTATAAATTATTGACCACATAAAAAGAATTTAGTTGTTATTTAAACTGTGAGTGCTCCCACAGTCCTTCTATTGTATGTACGGTATGTGTAAATATATATATAAGTATACTTGATGCCTTTCTTACCCATTTTATCTTCATTAATCTCTTGATGTTCCACAATTTCCCAGATCTCATTGCTCTCCAGTAGATGGGATTTGAGATTTGTGATCAGCTGACGTATACTCTGGAGCAAATCTGTGCTGGATTGGTACTGACCAGACCCTTTATACATGTGACAAAGAAATGTTTGTACCATGCTCCCAGAATAAGTGGATGGGTCATCTGTAAGTTGCTGAATCCTATTAGCAAGATGTTTCTCTGGAGAGACAAAACCTGATAATATACTGCTCACAGCAAGGAGGCTCTGTCGGACCATATCTCCAAGTGCGTGATGTTTTCTCCCATTACTGAAAGAGTTGCAATCTACTTCTTCTTCAACACTGCTGATAGATACTGAGTCTAACTCAGGGAGAGGAGGGAGAAGAAAGCTGTCTGAGGAGTTCAATGATGTTTCTGAACTTGATTTATTTAATGCAAACTCTGTTAAGTGTTCAGCTTCAATCCAAGAGACTCTATGTGGTAAAAATAAATCCGTTTTGCCACCGGTCTTGCACCGTAGAGAGCAGCGATCAGTCAAAAATCGGTCTGACAGCTCCTTGTTGAAACTTGGGGTTGCTGTTAAATTCTCCTTTGTTTGTTCAGATAATGTGCACATTCCTTCTCCTTTTTTGGGGGGGGTTTCTGATTCCTCTTCATTTGCAGAAAACTCTATGGTGGTGTTTTCCATTTGTACTAGAACGTCATTGTCTTTATTTAAATTCAAACCTTTACAGAGTCCAACCAGTCCTTCTGTATTATTTGAATTTTCTCTTTTGACACCTGTAGAAAATATGGCACATAAATTAGTTTACAGTTTGGTTGTCAATGACAACTTCTCATAAAATACTTTCTTCCCAATTTTGATTTCATAGAAGAAAGTTATGCAATCTTTATCATTTAAAGGGGAAGTTCAGTGGAAATACATATACTTTTCAGAAAAAAGAGCAGTATTTTTTCACCCCAATGACCTTAATCTGCCAATTCAGCATTGTGTCTGTGTATAAATAAATGCAACCGAAATACTGACTTCCTGTTTGCAGGACCCCTAGTAGAGACCGTTATGGTTTTACCCTTGACCCAGTGACTGGGTTGATTCAGTTGCTCAGTAGAGATCTGAGCATGTTTGACCCATCCAACAGCCAATCAGTAGAAATTACTGTTAGGAACATTCCAAGGATGTGGTGCAAGTTAGAACCTGAAATGTCAGCTCACTAATGTCAACAGCAGGGACCAGCAAAGTGTATGAAATCAACAGATTTTTCAAAATGGGAGAGAATATGTAAAATAACTAAGAAGGCATTACACAAACTAACAATTTAACAAATATTGATATTTTCCACTGAAATGTCCCTTTAACAAAGTTATCCATCATGCCAAGATTCACACAGTAAGGTAAATTATGTGGAGGCACCTATACACGCAACCCTGCCAAAACCCCTCCCAGGATCCAAGCACTGACACTACTGCCCAATGAGATTCTTTGTAAATCCCTGTGCTAAGGTGATGGGGGAATTTACACAGACATGTCAATCCTTAGACTTAGAAAGTCTAGTGGCACATTGTTTTAACAGTTTCTAGGCTGTAAATCAGTTAAAGGTGTCACTTGCCCTTTTTAAAATATCAGTTTAATTTTTTTGTAGACAGCAATTTCCTACCATTATTTCTAACCCCCTTTATGAAGACTTTGATTTTCAACTATGTGCTCATATATTGTCATTTTCCTCCATCCATAGACTTACTTTTCACCCTTTGACCATAACTCCATGGTATGCTCTTCCTCTTATCCTCCTTTTTTTCAGAACTGTAGGTCAGCCATGTATCACCATGTTCATGCAGAAAAAGAGGATTTATGATGGATATTGCTCCATTTTCTGATGTAACTTGTATACTGCAGAAACTTTGAGATGACTTATTGCTTTGCGAAGTGTCCAGCTTCATCCTTGATTTGGATAAATCTAAAAATGAATAAAGTTCTTCTTATGGCCTGTAATAAAGAATGCACGTTGATAAACGAAACACCTTCTGTACAATATATAATGCCTAGTTCAATATTTAAGAGAAATGAATCAAAGATATCTCTCTGTTAATGGGTAGCTCCACCAAAAAAACTAAAATTTCTTACAATGTAAGGCACACACCCAACCCTATACACTAGCTTTAAAACATGTAAATAAGCCCCTAAATGTACTTACCCACCTTCTTTCCCTTAGTCACGGCCTCTTTATTCATCCATGCAAGGAAGAGCTGAAAGGGCTGGACTGGCTGCTGAGTCTGTGATTGGCTGAGGGTTAGCCAATCATCGGTGCAGCTGCCAGTCAGCAGAGGGAGCCGAGGGAACAAGGTTATGTTAGTACATTTAGGGTGTGGTTTGCATGTTTTAAAGCTAGCATTTAGGGTTGGGGGTTGCCTTACCATAGAAAAAGATTTAAAGGAATAGTTCACACAAAAAGTGAACTATTCCTTTAAAGGGCAACTATAGTGAAAAAAACCTTTGTCTGTATACAATGTATAGATCACTTAGTATAAGCTGCCTTACTTTCATGTTGCTGTGTGGCTTCGTTTCTTCACACTGGCAGAAGTTTGTACCAAGCTGTGTAGTCCCCCTCCCCTCTCTGTCTAGTCCCCCTCAAGCAGTAAAGGGCTGTATACAGAGGCCGAGCATGGTCAGTTGAAAGGACTTTAAATGAAGGGCTTTAAATGACATCCTGTTGACCCCTCCCTTCCAGAGCTAGACTGCAAGCAAAGTGTGGGAGAAAGTAGCAATGTGCTGAAGGGAGGGGGAGAGAGGAGGACAAGTAGTGCTGAGATTCTTTACAAGTAAGTTACTGAACTCTGCCTGTTCTCTAAGTTTGCTAATTGTTATTTATTTTTGCACCTAAAGTTCATATCTCTTCCCCTGCTTTGCTGAGCATAAATCACTGAAGACAGTCAGTGTAGCAGCATCTATAGTGAGACCTTCACAAATACAGTGACACTGCTTGTTGTCCTGATACATTTCATTTGCTTTAGTCTATATATTTCATAGATTGCACTGTATGTCTTGTTTGGTATATAATCTGTATTACTGTGTTATATATACTGTATTAGTGTTCCTTTTGAGTCACTGGTTTTGTATGTGTATAAGATTTTTTTTGGAGGTAGGGGCTGTATTATAGTGTGTTTTGCTCATATTGCTGGGTTAATGGCTTACTGATTGTGTTTAGCACTACAGCATTTGACTGTGTTGCACATGGTACTTACAGTGTGGATGAAGGAGTATGTGACAGTACTGCAGGGGAGCTTTGGATTGTGTGGGTGTGTGCCTTTGAGTGACAGATGAGGTGTAGCAGCTCCTACAAATCACAGCATATTCAAAGGCTTATATCTCTGGGACTATGAAGAATTTAAAGAAACTAAATGTACCCTGGTGGTTGGGATGACTTATAGAATACATTAGAATGAATTTTATAAAACTATTCTCTCACTATAATTGCCCTTTAAAGCAGTGATTGAAGACAGGGAGGTAAAGGACCTATTCCTTACCTTCCGTTCTTCAATCACTTCACCAGGATCCAGGACCGAAGGTAAGTTTAATTACCTCGCGCACAATCCACCGCTGCTCCATTGATAACTGCCGACTGCTTCCTGGTTTAGTTTACTTTAGTGCGCAATATCGCGCATGCACACTATAGTGCAACTAAACCAGGAACCAATCGGCAGTTATCAATGGAGCCGCGGTGGATCGTGCGTGAGGTAATTAAACTTACCTTCGGTCCTGGATACTGGTGAATTGATTGAAGAACAGAAGGTAAGGAATAGGTCCTTTACCTCCCAGTCTTCAATCACTGCTTTAAAGGAATAGTTCACTTTTTGTGTGAAATATTCCTTTAAAAAATAAAAAAAGAAGATGCAGCCGACGAGGGATCCTGTGGGGGGAGGGGGAGCTTCACTGCACATGCCAAAGTCCTCTAAGAGGATCAGGAAGTTGCAGGTACAAATTACACTGTAGGACAACTATAAGTAGCAGAAGAGAAAGGTAAGGATCTTTTAGCACTACACATAGGGCCAACAGTCAGGCAAATTTTAGTTGGGGGAGTGGACATGCCCTTTAAAACATCATTTTTTTTGTTATACTCTCTTGTGACCCATCTATTGTACAATTAGCACTTAAAAAATAGTATTTTATTGGTAATATACAACATTGAAAATGCTTTCCTTTGATTGTGGACTGCGGTTTAGTAATCAGATTACTCTGACTAAGGCAGTCCTCAGTGAGCTAGGGTAATACTCGCTGGGGTTTCTGAAAATACCCTATTTATCCATAGACCATAGACCCATTCAGTGTTTTGAGTGACAATATGGAAGGTTATGGTATCGTATACATTGGTGATTTTAAAGAACATGTCCACCCTTAAAACAAAAAACTGGCGACTTGTATCTGCCAACAACCCCAACTGCTATTTTTAACAGTTTATTACATGCATTTGTAACCAGATATTTAATTTAAGTTCTGTTCCTTTCTGGCAAAGGTATCTACCATCTCCCTCTGCTCCAAGAGCTTTTCATATGCTTAAGTATGTGCAGAGGAGGCAGCAGGTGAAATACCAGTCAATCTTTGGCTGCGATGTCAGTGTCACAGCCTTGATTGACAGCATGGAGGGAGGGACCAGCTTACTCTGCCAGAATAGGGATAATAATTATCTTTAAATATTTAGTTAGTAATGCAGGAAACAAAGTGCAAAATATATCAGATGGGGTTCGGGGCAGGTATCTGAAAATTTACTAGTTTTCTGTTTTACGGGTGGACAATCTCTTTAAGGGCTGGCTTACAGTTACCTGCCACTCTGGGTCGGCCATGCAGCCATACAAGGGCTTTACTTTAAAGTAAACAGCCGATACTGACAGATGGAAATTTCCCATCTTTCCCGAACAACCATATTGCCGACCATGGACGGTCATTAGCATTATGGTCGGTCTGTTAGTTTAGGCCCCTACACACTGCCAATATTAGGCTAATCCCATTGTCCCAATCCCAAATGTTATCTTATCATCTTAATGCTAATTGTCCTTATTGTCACATGTAACAAATCAATGAAACCCTTAGTATAGACTGCTCACAGTACTAACAACTGAGCATACAGATGCACACAATAACTATATATACAAGGAAAGAAAAGGACAATGATTTACATGGCAATATTGTTTTTACCTAAAATAAAGGATTAACAAAATGTTTACCAATTTTTTTTTTTATTGAAAGCCCGGGGTACGTGCTTTCTGTGATCGTCACCACAGTGCAACAACGGTGCAAGTGGATCGGGATCCATCTGCTTCCCCCTTATGCCCATAGCTGTTAAGCCGTAGGGCTAGGGGGAGGCAACATTGGTCCCTTCGGCCGGTAGGCGTCAGGAACCACCATACTTACCCTCCCTTTCTGCTCCCAGCTGCCACCAGGAAGCATCCAGGGGGGGTTCACATGGGAAAAACCTGAAGGTCCTAAAAAGAACCCAGGCAATCCCGCCACATACGTGAACAAACAAAACAAAAAACACAAAATAAGTGCTACGTGTTCTAAGTGCTAAGTGTCAATAAATAAGGGAGGGAGTGAATTTAATAAAGTGCGACCAATTAAAGGCCCAGGCCTTTCGGCCTGAGGTATAAAAAAATTTCCGCCATAGCCGAAGCTATGGCAGGAAAGTGAGTGGAGTGCTATAAACACGTGCTCCCAGTGCAGAGTAGTGCTGGAGGGAAGCCCGGGCTTTCACACCCCCCATGCCTCAAGGCTTCGACCATGTTCCGCATCATCTCAGTACCAGGCGGGAGCTTGGAGGGTGCTGAGACACCCCCCTCTCGACCATGCACTGGCCAGGATTGGATGCTTCACACAGTCTTATTCCGAAAGACAGGGAAGTGACGCTTTCGGCTTGTGGCTTCGATCAAATATTGTGTAGCGTGCAGACCCATTCTTACAGCTGTACTAGGGGGTCCGCCTCCCCGGACATAGAGGTATCCCCCGTTCCCTCTGATAAGAACAGATACTACACTTGATCTTAGCCAAAAGGCCAAGAAGCGATACAAAATGTTTACCAATACTGATATAAAACTTTTTACAAAGTAAAGAGGAAGAGAAATTACAGATAATGTTAGACTAACAACTCAATTAGTCTATCACTGCCATTTTATCTAACTACCATCTGTCTATAGATGCAGAAAAAGCCTTTGATCGAATAGACTGGGAATATATGAAAACATCTCTTTGTCACTTTGGGATAACGGGTCCTTTTCTAAATGCAATAAATTCCTTATATTCCACCCCCTCCGCCATAGTATATAATATGGGTTATTCCTCCCAAGCATTCCCAATAAAAAATGGCACAAGGCAAGGATGCCAACTCTCCCCCGTTATTTGCTTTATGCATGGAACCTTTAGCTATGCATATACACAACGACCCAAACATTACAGGAATCTCGATTTGCGCCTCTAAATATAAACTCTCCCTTTTTGGTGATGATGCATTATTTACATTGACACGCCCCCAAGTATCTCTCCCACTACAGTGGTTTAAAACAATAGACAAACCCAGATGGATTTGAATTTAAAAGACCTACTACTATGGCTCTCCTCCATTACACTGGCAATGAAAAACTAACCTATATATTAACCAATCGGTTAGAATATGGTACACGACACAAACAAGGTACAAACTCACCCTCTCTTATGACGCCTTTCTTTCATAACCCAGAGTTCCCTCCTGGTAGGCAGCCAATTGGCTGGGCCATATGGTTTGATAAACAGTTATTAAAACTTGGCCAATTATTTGTGGGAAACAAACCTGTTACCTGGGAAACTGGGAGAACACAATCTGAATTTCCTCAATCGGAGTGGCTTTACCAACAGGTTACACACTTCATACAGCATATTTTAACCCAAAACACAAAGAAAGAAATTACCACATTCTTTTAGCTAACACATCTCACCGAACAAACCACCAACTATCACAAATATACTCATTATTAAATAGAAGCAGACATACCATAAAATTATCATTCATGGCTAATTGGGAAACCTGGATAGGCACAACATTAGAAAATACCCAATGGTCTAAAATTTTTCAAACTCTTCTTTCTCTCTTTTCCTCTTTCTTCCCTTTCTCTATACTATACTGTTTAATATATGTTAATAATATCGAAGACAAATGTATAAGATTATATACTCACAGTTATGATTCTTGAAATGTGAAAGCCCACTAAGCTGTATTTATTAACCCTTTACCAGAAATATTTTGTCTTATATGAGATATATAAGTTTATTTTTGACACACTGTATTTTTGGACCTTCACAATAAAAAAAGTTTACATTTTGAGATATTATATAGATACCTATCCAATATATTTTTATATGGTCAGAGAATTCTTTGGTGACTTCCAATGTCCTTTTATGTATATATGTATAATTTTATTTATAAAGCGCACTTGGGTACGCAGCGCTGTACATTAAAAAATACAGAGTATACACACAAGGGGATAAGTGCAAGCCATTATACAGATAGATAAAAATTAAATTAAATACAATT
Source organism: Hymenochirus boettgeri (assembly GCA_019447015.1). Lineage (NCBI taxonomy): Eukaryota > Metazoa > Chordata > Amphibia > Anura > Pipidae > Hymenochirus > Hymenochirus boettgeri. The sequence goes on along the minus strand of CM033470.1, from coordinate 98,990,305 downwards.
TCATACATCAGTTAAGAAAGCATATATATAAATTATGTATAAATTGATAGTGCAAAATTCAACAAGTGCAACAAGCCTTGACACATTAGGAATGAGATCCCTGCTCCGAAGAGCTTATAATCTAAGTGGGAGGGACAACATACAGATACAAACACAGATCCTTATGTTAAAATATTTTTTTTTTTATTCATGCAGCAAAAAGGAAAATATACTTTAACATGAGAGTAGCCTTTAAAATGGGGTCTGGCAAAAACTTTTTTTGTGCACTAAGCTTACCATTGTCCATGATAAACCTTTCAGGAATCCCTCCTTAGGAAACCTGTGCTTGCCCCTGCAGTATATAAAAAATAATCCCAGAATTCGGTCTTAAAAAATGTTGCCATTTTTTTTATGGAAGTAGGAGTAGAGATGAACAAAACTAGTGAGTTTCATTCTGAAATCTGAAAATAAGATTTGAACCCTACTGCAATTTTCTAGTTTATTTATATGAATTTTTAAAAATTTCTAAAAAAAAATCCACTGGATCTTGAATTTTGGAAACCTTTATTTTCCTGCCCAAGATTCTGTAAAATAACAGACTACAAGTGGGACACAAATTACAATTTTAGAGTAGTTACTTTCGTGACAATTAGGCATTCCTACTGTCTGCATCCTGTATGTACATGTGTCTACACAGGAAAATGATACAATTGTGTGAATAATGAAGATAAAAGATGATTAGGGCAGACCACATTTTGTAGGGAAAAAAATGAACATGCAAAAACTCTTGGAATACGACAAAAACAAACTACTGCACAAAATTCTTTAGCTGTTTAGCTGTTCTGTTCCTTCAATGCCCTTTGTGTGAGCTTTGTCACTGAGAAAGCAGAATTTTTACCCAAGGCATGCTTGGATGGACCTTATTTCAAATGTAATGTAAAACTACTGCACCTTGCACACCGCACAAGTGCTACCTGGGTTAGCAAGCATGTCCCCATCGTACCTTGCCTGATATAAGTGTAAACCCAGAAACAAATTAAACATGTTTTGGGATGATAGTCCTGAAACAAAATCAAACACTAACTACAGTGATGTACAAATAAGGGAAGTTTACTAAGATTGCCTGCAGTCACAGTAAATCTTTTACTGAAATGAAACATACCATCTTTTAAATAAACATAGATTATTACATTTATTTCCTTAAAATAAATCACCTGAACTTTATTACATCAAAACACATATTTCCTTTGCATTTTGGAGATGACCAGCATAAATCATCCCACACTTCATATACAGTTTCTTCAGAAGGTTTTTTATTTTTAACACAGCTCATAAAAAGTAAACACTGATTTGGAACCTGGAGCATTTGTTTACTTAAAAGTTGATTTAACTCCTTGACTTCCTGATTGAATAATTAATCCATGTACAGCCGGAAAAACATAAAGGCAAATGTACAAGACAGTAGGTTTTTGACAGGATTCCATATCCATTGTATCAGCTCTTAATTAGAGATATTTGAATCTCGGAAATTTCGTTCCATTTTCAGATTTACGGAACTCTGGAAAAACCCGAGTGTTACTGAGTGTTACTGAATGTATAAGGTTATTTTTGGTAACCCTCAAAAATAACCTTGTATATTCATTATCCTTCAAAGATACATTCCAAAGTTCTGCACATTCGGATTTCAGAACTGAGGAGTTTTGTGTCGGATCCAGGTCCGTGTTGGACCCGGGTTCCATCTCTACTGATAAATGATAATAGCTTTGATCTTTATGGTGAAGACCACAAGGCAAAAGTCTGCAAAAGGTTTGGATATATTTTTGGAGCAGTGAGGGTGATATTAAGCACAAAGCATATACGGTATATTGCTACTGAGCATATAGAAAGAAACTGCAACATTGCATAGTAACTGATTATTTAACAAAGCTTATTTGTATACTGGATGACAGTGAAAGTATTGATCACAATATTAGGCAGCAAGATACCAGGATCTATTGTTAAATACTCTGAGTGAACTGAAAAGGCCAAATGGCTGGGTACTAGATGCTAATATTTTAGCCATCCAATAGTAATTTTCACACATCTTTTCTTGTCAATAATATCCCAGTAGGGTTGTGACAATCAGTTGCACATAAAACGAAATGTCTAGTTGGTTAGTTAGGTTATAGCTACTGCTTATACATACACAGGCAACAAACAGTTTAATGCAGAATTAGACCCCTTAATTGTAATGAGCGATACAACAAGAGAACAGTTCCATTTTATTAAGTACTTTATGCACAATGTGCACATAAAAGGCAAACAAACACTACATATTATCTTGCAGGGGCAATAGGAATCCTACATGGGATCCCGGGGACAATACGGCCAATAGCATTACTATTATTTACGGTTTAACTATAATAAAATGCATAATTGTTGATGACATCTTCACATCTTCATCTACATGGTCTCCATTAAGACCTGTTATGTCTGACTAACATTATGGCTAATCCAGAGATCTTAGATGATCTCTGACAAAATTTACAATAAAACCACCCAATACATATAATCCATTTTACAATGAATCAAGTTAATTCTAAACAGCTGTCCCCACATCATACCACTGGTTATCACATAAAAACAATCAGACTTACTGCTCCTTTTGCTGTCCATTAGTCCTGAAGCCGTCAAATACAAACAAGTGTTGGTGTCAGAGATTTTAAGAGCTGAGCATTGCGTGTAAGCATTCTCCCTCTCGCAACACTTCCTAAAATGACAGGAAAGGGTCAGATTACATGGTACGACTTAAATCATTATAGTTCTGCAATATACTTTCACATAAATTACATTCTACAGAAAACCTCTATCCCATCGAAGAGGCTTTTCTTTGATTAATGTCTACCTATTTTATAGTACAGCAAGTTTGCATAATAATTTTAACTTCTTTGTGCTTGTTTAGGTTGTGTTACTTCCTTTTCATTATAAGTTATTGTATAATCTGTCCACACTCAAGAATATAGGGAGGGAGGAAGATGTAGACTTTGTCTTTATGTGTTAAAAAACTGACCAGTAGAAGCTCATGTACACATTGCTCTGCATGAGATGCAAGCTTGTACGCAAAAAAGTTTAATTTGTGTTCAGGAGGCTATACACGTAAAGATAACGATTGTATGATATTGGAATGTCCCAACATTGTATGACAATTGAATCTTGTGTTGTAGTCAACTATGAAATTGGTCTGATATTTCCCTTATCGACATACTGGGAATTTGTTTTTCGGCCCGACCTGAGTATAAACCGAGGTACTTAATTTTACTTGAAAAAAGGAGCAAAAGTGTTTGACTCAAGTATAAGTCGAGGGTAGAAAACATGACCACTACTGCCTTCTGATTCTGTATTGTTTTTAGGCTTTAGTTGCCCTTTAAATGGACAGCAGAATTCCCATACTGTAGTCCCATACAGTAATAACCAAATCCAGTATGGCTATTACTGTATGGGACTACTGTATGGGAATTCTGCTGTCCATTTAAAGAGCAACTAAAGCCTCAAAACAACACAAAATCAGAAAAACAACAGATACCATACTCCTGATTCTGTATTGTTTAGAGGTATTAGTTTCCCTTTAAATGGCCAGTAATACCATACATAACCCACAATTCCTTGGTACTCCAGATGTTTGGAAATTACAACTTCCAGCATGCTTTAGTTGCTGGAAGTTGTAGCTTCCAAACATCATCTGCAGTGGCAAGGAATTGCCCCCTCCTCCTGTCACAGTCACTGCCACAATGCTGTATTACCTTAAAATGCTAATGTTTGTTGGGGTGATAATAGAGCATTTTGCAATCATCCAAGCATCATCATTTAAAATGACCAAATTTCTAACCAATATTGGACCATGAGTTGCTATCAAAATAAGTTAGGGTAAGAGCTTTTTTAATAAATAACGGTTATTTTTGTATACATCATTTCTACTACAGAAGATGGAGATCGTGGAGGTAATTGGAGAATCTGCCTCTGCTGTGAAACATTGAATAAAATATTTGAAATATTAGAGCAGTGCCACTGCAATCTACCCACTGCAAGGTATGTTAAATATTATTGTTTGATCTGTCTAGAAACACACATTTGTTTCTAAACCACATAAGATAAGATAAAGTTTATCTCTCTATCTATCAATCTATAGAATATATTTACCTTTCCGTACTGGAAGACAGATATGAAGAGAAGGTTTGCAGACGTCCAAATGAGGTTATTACTGGAAATGACATTGTCTTTTCAGTCTCACTTCCTATCTTGGTTAGTCTGTGGTTTTTTTAATATACTCTCTGTTTTTTCTCTACAGTAAATCTAAAATAATTTTCTATGGTACAAGCAGTGAAGAACATTACAATCATTAAACAGATGGTACTCTGTGTACCAAATGGGATGCAGAAGAACTACCATTAATTACCATATATACTCGAGTATAAACCGAGATTTTTAGATTTTAAAAATACCTTTAAAACCTGACCTCAGTTTATACTCGGGTCATACGCTTAGAAGCAGCCTACCTGTAGCAGAGCGTTCGGCAGTGCAGTGAGGAAACCCGGAGCAGTCAGAAGTGCACACGTGGGCACGTGAGGGACGTAAGTTATGTGCGTCCCGCTTACGCAGCGCCTCCTGACTGCACCGGACATGGAGGGAGGTTGGAGGAGCCCTCACAGCTGCCTCTCGATCTCCGACACGGCCAGTGATTTGGGTACCGTAGATCCTGCTTGTTGGCGATGACCAGGAGGGGTGTCCTTAGGTTCTTTGTGAATTAACCTTGTGCAGCTCTGTCTTGGCTTCTTCCAACTGGTCAGTGTCCATCGAAACCAGCATGACAATGTGCAGAGACTGGAAGGAGGACATGTTGGAGGAGGTGTTCCACATGGTGGGACTAGATCAGGTTCAGCAGCTGGGGGAGCCTGATGCTCCCATGCCCTGGTAATGCCAACTCACAATACAAACCTGCAGAGCCTGTCAGCCCTCTTCAGCCTACAGTAAGGAAAATCTTATGTATGGAGGGTTTAGGGGTGGGCTAATACCATAAATCTGTACAGTGGAGGGGCGGTGGTTGGGGTTAGTTGGGGCACTGTGAATAAAGGCATTTAATTATGATGTGAAACTGCATTATTTTATTATGTGAGCTTGCCACTCCAGATGTTCAGAAACTACAACTCCCAGTAACCAAAGCATGCTGACAGTTGTAGTTTAAAAACATCTGGAGTGCCATGGAATAGTTGGTAACTGCATTCTGCTATTTTTATGGTACCAAATATTAGTGTTCATATTTTCTACCCTTGGTTTATACTTGAGTCAATCGTTTTTACTCCTTTTTTTCAGGTAAAAATAGGTACCTCGGCTTATACTCGGGTCAGTTTATACTCGAGTATATACGGTAGATTGAGTCTGAGACCCTTTAATGGACCTAAGACAGAACTAAACCAGAAATAATTTTACCAGTATAAAAGATTTTGTTGCACTATAAAGCTGGGTACAAACAGTAACAATTATCAGCTATTGTGTGGAGAAAAAACACCCAATCCCATGGCCAACAAATTACCACCATCAGATGCAAGATCTGGAAATTTCTGCCGGTCTTTATAATTTAGTATAGCCGCCCGAACAATCTCTACATACAAATTATAGGGAGAGCATTGCTAATGTGTATGTCCAGTTTTTAATGTGTGTCTAGTTTGATACCCAATGACAGCTTCCATTTGAATAATGCTATATATCTGGTAATTGTGTACCCAACCTACTAATGGCCACAGCGACTGGAAATGACAGGTGTACTTGTCAATTTTGTCAATAATATCTGTTAATAAATATGCATGTACAATAGGATTTTTTTTCTTTCAGTTGATTTTGCTGCCCAGAACACTCTCCCCTAAGATTATTTCCCAGAAACTGTTGATTATAATGGTGTATGGATTTGGCTTTGTTCTGGTATTTCTTTGTTCTGGTATTTCAGCAGTTTAAAGACAGGAAAATCTGTCACTAGAGCATCACAGTCATTTCTTTAGACATGACTAAGGCAGGGTGTGAGTCTGTACTCCTACCCATACCACCTTAAACCCTCATCTACTGAAATAACTGAGATCATACTTGTCGTTTCCAATGGAAATAAAATAGGCCACAGCTTTATTTGACACAAATTGCCTCAGGTACCTAATACTATGCCCTTCTGTCTCCTCTCCGTCTCTTCGCCAATCGTCTCTCTACCCTGCCTAGCCACACTAAACCTGCCCCTCTCTTTCCCCACTGCCTTTCCATGGGCTCTTCATGGAATTGTACCACTTATCGCCTCCTGGATAAGCTCATTGGAAAGCTACTTTCTCTTCTCCAGAAAGCACAATGAGCAACTCTGCTCCCACTGGGTAACATTAAAAGTAGATGAGGAAGAAATTGGTGGGGTTGCTGTAATATTTCTATTTTATCTTTACATAGTTTATTTAGTAAAGTCTTGCATTAGTGTCTAGTTTTTCCTCATAGATGACTAGCTAGTCTAATTTGCAGTGTATACTGTAAATAAGGAATGTCATGTCATCCTTTTTTGCACATTCCTACTGCATCAGTTTTTTATGATGACAGGCTCTATGTCAAAGCAGAAAAACCAAGCAGATATTAAAGTGTCGACTTTTACCCATAACTCTATTGTACTCGACTAGTAACTGTTTTAACAACTGAACTGTGAAACATACTGCTCATATAAGCAAGCAGTTACGGTAAGTTAAGCAAATATTGTTATTCTCTTTCTGGAAAACTTAAAAACCTTTGATCGCAAAATATACCAGCATATATACTTCTCCAAAGCACATAAACTCCTTTGCACAGCAGATATTTAAGGCAATTTCACCCATCAAATGAACAATTTTATATACGTAATCTGTAACACCACACACGCCAATACTACAACAGTTTGAAAGCCAGCATATGTAGGACTAGCTTGTTGTGCAGCAAAATATTCTTCTGCCTCTAAAAGATTTCTGCCTTCTGTCTAAGCTATTTGAGCTCACTATGAGCTTGCACATGCTCAGAGGATGCAGCTAGCATAGAGCACTCAGTGATTGGCTGTGATTTCAACTGTCATATCAATAACTGATAGTTGCGTATTGGGAGAACCAAGAAGCAGTAAGAGGAATAACAGGACATTTCAGGTTTCTAACTATTGCATATTTGGGGTTTGGGGGTGATTTACCTGTATGCAAATTTTCATTTGAGGGATGGACTTGCCCTTTAACAAGCTTTTTGAAGATTTTACACCTAATAATTTCGATTTAATCCATTTGCTGAGAACCTATAAAGAGCAATAGGAAAAACTGTAGAAAAAGAGTGAGAGGTCTACACTTAACAGTTATGTAATACTTTGCCTCCTGATATTGAAACTATTTATTTGTCTTTTTTAGAAATATGCCCAACAAAATCAACAGTAAGTTGCATTTATCTGTAATAGTTTAAATTAAAAGAAATAATAAACTAAGAAATAATGACTTGCCCAGCCCAATATATTAAGTTAAATAGTCCTATTGCTGTTAAGCTTACCATTGCAGCTTTGGCTCAAATTGAGCTTTTAGCCCTGTCCTCCTGCTGCACGGGTCCCTCCTCCTTTCCTCAGTTACTGTATGAGCCATCTAATGGGGACCAGCAATCAGACAAAGAGACGAATGATGGCGACAGGCCCTTGCATCAGTGTTAAGGACAAACTAACCATGGACTTACAAATCAGTAGTCTATTATTTGTAAATTAATTGGCTGCATCAATATTTTGGCACGATTATGTGGTTTCACTTAAGATTGTGATTTCCTAACATGTCTGATGGGCGGCTTAGGCCAGCGGGTTTGCCTAAAAATTAAAAGTAATCCAAGTCTGTATTGTATTATTTAAAAATACAATTTGTTAAAATGTAATATTTGATTGATAACAGTCATAGTTAGTAAAATCCCTAGAGTAGAATAAAGCCCAGTGTATAGTTGTTTCACTAGTGTAATGTCCAGCTGAGCTGTTACCGCACATTTATTTCAGTGTAAACACGTACGGTATATCTATTGTTAGCTCTACAACCAATTCCAACATGAATTTAAAATTCATTTGTCTTATAAAATAAATTGATTGAATATATTATTCAATTTGGACATAACATCTATTTAAAGGATAACTATTGAGTGTATAAAGTTTGTTAAACAGTTAAAATGAAAAGTACTGCGGACAGTGATATGTGACTGGTAATTCCCACCTCCCAATATTGTTTCTGTGAGGAGCACCAGCCCAAAGAAAACTTATCTTGCCAGTCTTCCTCCTGGCTTCAGCATGATCTTTACTACAGGATTAGTCCAGGACTAACCTGGCAAATGAAAACTGAACATGCTGTAGCTCCTTAACGAAATGATATTGTGAGGTAGGAATAACCAATCCAACCTCCCTGTCCCAGGTACTTTCCATTTATAAAAAATAGTTATCCTTTAAATCAGTGATGCCCAACCTGTGGCCTACACCGGAGGCCAAGCCACTACATGGGGTGCTAGTGCAACCCCCAGCGTAGCTGAGGTTGGGCACCCCTGATTTAAGCTATAGATTACAGTATAAATAAAAAAATACAGTATAAAATGACAGACGAGGAAGCCAAACAAAAAGTTCTTTGGGTTGTTACCAAAAGCAAACACCATCTTTATACAGTGTTTAAAGTTTTAGCAGTGATGAAATACTTTTGTAGTGTTCTTTAACTTCTTTCAATCAACATGGAAAATACATTAGTATATTAAAAATAGAGGAGTTGGAAATTATGGCTGACATACATCAGCTTGTGATTAAAAAAGCAGATGTATATATATTTTACATTGGGAATTACCGTATGTGTGTTTGTTTAGCTATGGGTCAATTGGAGAGACTAATTGGACGTAAACCACAAAATAATCTATTTGGCATGTTAGGGGAGGGGAAGTTTGAGTGGGACAAGGTAGGCCTGACAGAGGGGCTGCTAGAAATGGAGAACCTATTAGCTTAGATAGAAGGGGTAAATAACCTACCTCAAAAAGTACAGCACCGCCTCACGCAGATTAAAAATCTAGATTTTAGGAATCAGCAGCTGAGGAAAGCAGTCTCCACAACTATAATCATCACAGTATATAGTCGGCAGGTGTGAAATGCCTATAACGCTCGCACGCAAACTCACGAGTTTTGTATTGTAACATAGGGGTGTTGGTATAGTAAGCATCATTTTTTTAATTGTATAAATCACTATTAGTACTATACTTGTTATAGTTTTGTTTTTTATGGTCATTTAAATGAAAATGTGAAAAAGTACAAACATACATATACACCTTTCCTATATGCAATACTGTTATATACCCCTACCTGATTGGTAGCTCCTAAAACTTAATGCAATGTCTGTAAAAATATAAATATTATTATAGAATAGGAGGAAATATCAGTGCTTCAGAAATACATGTTAAATATACATTTAGAGCAACCTAACAAGATTAGGCGGTTATAATACATAAGGCTCTGTCATTTGAATTGGGAGGTGCAGTGGCGAGAATCTATATAATCAGTCACTCAGTGATGTCACTGAGTGACTTCCTGTATTCCACTGCCCCTCCCCATTTCTCTCTCCCTGCATGTATTAGTAATGTAGATAACAAACCCGTTTATGGACACTGACTGACTGAATTACTGTGCTGATAAGGGGGAGTGAGTGGCCGAGTCAATTATGAATCACAGGAATGCGCTCGCTCCTCCTTATCAGCACAGTAATTCAGTCAGTCAGTGTAACGAACCGGAACAGCACCGGGTGAGAGACAATGTTTATTGTCTTCTTTTAGTTTGAGATAGAAACGGCAGTTACTATTTGTATGTACAAAAAAAATTTGTATGTTCAAAAATGTATGTACAAAAAAATATTACTAATAACAAACTTTCATTTATTGAGTGCTCAACATACAAGCCGGTACACAACGTTTCGGGGGTCCAACCCCCTTCCAGGGGTTGGACCCCCCGAAACGTTGTGAACCTGGCTTTATGTTGAGCACTCAATAAATGAAAGTTTGCTATTAATCTCTACCTGAGTGTGCCTCCCTGCATATTCTATATTGATTCACCTCGGAGTTTCCTGACCTCTATAAAAACACTCGGCCTAACGGCCTCGTGCTTTTATATGGTCAGGGAACTCCTCGGTGGTGTAATCTCCTTATATTACACTGTAGGTAGCATATTATCCCTTATATTATCCATCTTATATTTGTTGCATAACACTATCATATTTTTCTGTTGTCGTTATCTATTTGTTTTGATTTATACAGGAAGATATTTAAATCCTCTACATTCATTCACAGCTGTCACCAGGAAGTCTGTTAGAGATGGATCCCTATTAGAGAACCTGAGGTCCTCTAAAGGACCTAGACTATCCTGCAATTATTTCATCTTTATAGTTTGTATTACTGCAGACACAGGTTTGAGACTTTGAAGGGTAGGATTTGAGATACCAGAAAGCATATAGCTAAGGTGAGAGTAAAGTCTTAAACATATCTGTGAAATTTAGAAAAAAGATTTTGATTTGCTAAGAGTGTCATATCGCGCTTCCTTTCAGTTTTAAACACTGAAGAAGTAGTTGCAGAGGTGTGGCTTATTCTACATAACCTTAAACATTAAATCGTACTTTTACATAATCTGCAGTATGGCAAACTTTCTAATATGGCCCCTTAGCTAAAAGTTCCCCTAATATGGGCCATTTTTAAAAAACTTGCGTTACCATGAGTTATCATTAATGTACGATCGTGGCAGTAAATGTATGTTTGTTTAAAAATACTAGGTGATAGCAAAACACCGCAATGGTATTTTATTGAAGTTCGTTAATCTATGATCGCGGTTGTAGAGCTCCGATCATGATTGTTGATTTACGCCCACGATTGTATGTTTCTGATTGCAAAAGAGAGGTACTGCGTCTTTATAAGTATAGTCCTATTAATCATACATATAAAAGTGCTTAAGATATTAAAAGTGCTTTAGAAATACACGGGGGTAAATATACATAAATTGCAACTAGATGAATATAAGATAAGGCAGACCTTATCCATGTTATTTTTGTTGTATAAACTATCACTTTAATATGTTTTATTTATTTATTGTTCTGGTGAACCCAAGGTTTGGGTTATTTTGAAATATTAATGATAACATTGTAAAGTTGTTATAGTTTAGCTTAAACAGCAAACACCAGAAAAATATAACTGCTGTGCAGGGTTTATATATATCACTTCCTGCCAATAGAAACTAATTATATCCATTGGACAATTCTTTAAAGGCTAGATTGAAACCATCCACCAATACACCCCCCCCCCCCCATTGACTCACAGCTATCACCAGGAAGTCTGTTAGAGAGGGATCACTATTGGTAACCTGAGGTCCTATAAAAAAAATCCAGACTATCTGGCCATGTTTCAATCTTATTAGATTTCATCAGTGCAGGACACAGGTTTATAGATTTTATAGTGTAGGTCTTGGGTGAACAATATACCAGTTAGCTATATAGGTTAAGGTGAGGTAGGCTTAAAGGAGGAAAAAGCTCCCCACAGAGCATATAATGAAATAGAGCCTTCTTACAACAGAAGGTACCTCACAGCCTCATCCTATTAATATATCAACATTGAAAAAAAAGGGAAAAACTGTCAATTTCTCTAAGAATGATGGGTAGTTTCATAAATAGTCATCACTTTCTGTCTAGCAAACAGAAACTGGATTGTCTTTCCTAAAGGAAGTCTTATTTCTTTCCATGGAGAATGGAGGGGGAGTGTGAATGTGTGAGTCTGAAGAATTTTTGATTGGCTAAGACTGTCACATATTTTACAAACAGCACATAATTGAGTGTAATGTAGGAACATCCTTACACTTCCTGTCTTGTCGTGTACAATGCACAAGATAATTTTTTCATTTGCTAACAGTGGCACATGTTGTAAGATCAGAACCTCATTGGATGTTGGTAAAATTTCACTTCCTTTTAGTGTCCATATGGAGACCCTTTAACTCTTAGAGGTGTGGCTAAACCTACCGAGTTTTGCATTCAAACTTAGGGGTGTCAAATAAAGTAAGTATACTTTTTAAATTGTATATCATTTGTTTTGTAATTAAAATACATCAGTAGTAGTACTATAATTTGTTACAATGATTTTAATTAAAGGGCAATTATAGTGAGAAAATTGTTTATATAAGCCTTTGAATATGCTGTGATTTGTAGGAGCTGCTACACCTCATATGTCACTCAAAGGCACACACCCACACAATCCAAAGCTCCCATGCAATACTATCACATACTCCTTCATCCACACTGTAAGTACCATGTGCAACACAGTCAAATGCTGTAGTGCTAAACACAATCAATAAGCCATTAACCCAGCAATATGAGCATAACACACCTCCCCTCCAAAAAAATCTTATACACATACAAAACCAGTGACTCAAATGGAACACTAATACAGTATATATAACACAGTAATACAGATTATATACCAAACAAGACATACAGTGCAATCTATGAAATATATAGACTAAAGCAAATGAAATGTATCAGGACAACAAGCAGTGTCACTGTATTTGTAAAGGTCTCACTACAGATGCTGCTACACTGACTGTCTTCAGTGATTTATGCTCAGCTAAGCAGGGGAAGACATATGAACTTTAGGTGCAAAAATAAATAACAATTAGCAAACTTAGAGAACAGGCAGGGTTCAGTAACTTACTTGTAAAGAATCTCAGCACTTGTCTTCCTCTCTACCCCTCTGCCCCTCGCTTCAGCACATTGCAACTTTCTCCCCCACTTTGCTAGCTTGCAGTCTAGCTCTGGAAGGCAGGGGTAAACAGGATGTCAGCACTTCATTTAAAGTCCTTTCAACTGAGAATGCCCGGACCTTTCATACAGCCCTTTACTGCTTGAGGGGTAGTAGACAGAGAGGGGAGGGGGACTACACAGCTTGGTACAAACTTCTGCCAGTGTGAAGAAACGAAGCCACACAGCAACATGAAAGTAAGGCAGCTTATACTAAGTGATCTATACATTGTATACAGACAAAGTTTTTTTTCAATATAGTTTTCCTTTAAGTAGTGATAATTACACACATAGATTTAGACCTTTCCTATGTGTAGGAAAGTTGCTCCTAAAAACGCAATGCAATCTCCGTAAAAATATAAATATATTTATACTACAATATAAAGGATATGTATATATTATATAAATCAAATGAAGAAAGGTACACCTAAATGCACCTTTCTCTTACTTGAAGAGAAAGGTGCATAGAGAAAATGCCCCTAAGCTTTTTTCCTTTCCTGTAACTGATGATTGGTTTATGTGGAGAAGTTTTACCATAATTATCATAGTAACATAGTAACATAGTAACATAGTAATTAAGGTTGAATAAAGACATTCGTCCATCAAGTCCAACCTATTCCCTGGATCAACCAGATCTATATGCATTAATACCAGTAATTCTCAATATTTTTTAGTTTTAGAAACTTATCCAGGCCTTTTTTAAAGTTATTCAATGAACTTGCCATTACCACCTCTGCTGGAAGACAGTTCCACAGTTTCACCGTTCTCACTGTAAAGAAACCTCTCCTAACCTGAAGATGAAACTTCTTTTCTTCCAACCTTAAAGGATGTCCACGAGTCCTCTGATATGACCTATTAGTGAACAATGCACCAGAGAGTTCACTGTATGGGCCATTAATATATTTGTACAAGGTTATCATGTCCCCACGCAACCGCCGCTTCTCCAATGTAAACAGCCTTAACTTGTCTAATCTGCCTGCATATTCAAGCCCCTCCATTCCCCTTATTAATTTAGTTGCCCTTCTCTGAACTGCCTCAATTTCCAAGATGTCCCTTTTGTATATGGGATTCCAAAACTGCACCGCATATTCCAAATGTGGCCTTACCAGTGCCTTGTAAAGAGGGAGAATAATATTTTTCTCTCTTGATTCCATTCCCCTCTTTATACAAGACAATATCTTTCTAGCTCTAGCTGTTGCTACCTGGCATTGTTTGCTACAGCTAAGTCTGTTATCTACCAGAACCCCCAAATCTTTTTCCATTTCAGATGCACTTAACACAGAGTTATTTATGGTGTAGGTGGCACAGGGATTATTAAATCCCAAATGCATCACCTTACATTTATCAACATTGAATCTCATCTGCCATTCTGCTGCCCATTTTGATAATCTATCTAGGTCTGCTTGCAGCACTTGCACATCATTGGAAGTTTCCAAAGCTCTGCATAATTTAGTGTCATCAGCAAACACAGAGACCTTGCTCTCAATGCCCCCTTCTAAGTCATTTATAAACAGATTAAACAGAAGCGGCCCCAGTACAGAACCCTGAGGAACTCCGCTTAGAACTTTAGCCCACATAGATGTAGCTCCATTAACCACCACTCTCTGTTTGCGGTCCAATAACCAGTTCTCTATCCATGAACAAATGTTTTCTTCAAGGCCAACAGTCCTCAGTTTATACATTAGTCGCTTATGTGGCACAGTATCAAAGGCTTTTGCAAAATCCAAATATACCACATCCACAGCTGTGCCTGAATCTAACTTCTTACTCACTTCTTCATAAAAAAACAATTAAATTTGTCTGGCATGATCTATTTCTCATAAATCCATGCTGACTACTACTAATAAGATGATCTCTGGAGACAAAGTCAAGGATATGATCCCTTAACAAAGTTTCCATCACCTTCCCTACCACTGATGTTAGGCTTACAGGTCTATAGTTACCAGGCTGTGAACGACTACCTTTTTTGAATATTGGTATTACATTGGCTTTTTTCCAATCCAGCGGCACATCCCCAGACAAAAGCAAATCTGAAAAGATGAGACACAGTGGTCTTGCTAGAACTGAACTAAGCTCTTTTAAAATCCTAGGATGCAATCCATCTGGTCCTGGCGCTTTATTGATATTAACTTTGTCTAATTGATTCCGTACCATATCCTCTGTTATCCAATGTGAAAACTCTTCATTTCCTCCCTGCACATTGTTACAATCCCTACTGTAAGGATTCTCAACAGTAAAAACCGATGTAAAAAAACGGTTTAGCAGATTAGCCTTTTCGGCATCCTCTACAACCACCTCAGCTCCATTATTTAATGGTCCCACATTCTCAGTCCTCATACAGCCGGACCCCTCTATATATGTACACACAGCTACTCTACTGTACACAGCCACCTCCCACATACTGTATACACACCTGGGTGTAGTTTTTTATAATGGCAAGGTGGGAGAAAGTCATGGGGTGGTTCCTATAATAGCATGGTGGGAGAAAGCCAGAGGGTGCCTGTACCAGTCACAGTGGGCAAACTTGTATGTACCAGTCATATGGTGGGAAGACTTGCATGTACCAGTCACAGTGGGAAAACATTTGTATGTACCAGAAATCTGGGAGTGGTACCTGTGATAGCATGGTGGGAGAAAGCCGGGGGTTATACCTGTAATAATATAATGGGAAAAAGTGAGAGGCCTGTACCTGTGATAGCGTGGTGGGAGAAAGCCTCCACATAGGTCAGATAGTTGTGTGGACAATGTTTCTTGAGCCACTTGCAAACATCCTGCTGATTCCACAGGACAACCGGTTTGGTGAGGCTACTGAAAGAAGGGCTGGTATGGTAGATTCCGTACTGGTCACTGGGTCGGACCTACAAGAAGAGAACCGTGACAGGCTTGTGTATTTGGGCATTCTAGTAGAAAACAGGTGTGGGGTTCAAAGGGGTTCCCTGGTTTATCCCTGAGGAATATCACTCTGAGACCAAATTTATAGATGCAGGTTCCTTTATAAGAAAAACACACGTGCGGAGACGAGCAACACACAGCAGTTAGTGTGTAACAAGTCTAAATTACAGAGGTTTGCTCACTGGGTTATATAGGCAAAATGACATCACAGTATGGAAAGTTGCATAACACACAGTGGACATACATAAGAACAACAGGAATATTGGAGAGGATATTGGAACACCTCAACATTCCATTTGTGTATGTTCCCAAGTCACTGGCTTGGAAACTTCACTTAATATCAACATACATTTTAACCCCTTGGTAACGAAAATCATTCTTATATATTTTATTAGGGCATTATCATGAATTATATTAGGGACCCCCGGTGACAGTCACAAACTTAGCTCTAGCAACAGCTAGCAAGATAGTCTTGTATACAGAGGGGAATAGATCAAAAATATTACAAGGCACTGGTAAGGCCTCGTTTGGAATACGCAGTGCTGTTCCCCGAACGAATGGGCATTTTGGCCAATAAAGTGCCTACACACGGGCCGTTTATGGTCAGAAACGGACGTTCGTACACCATGCGTCTGCACGCACGATTGCACGTGTGTATGAACCTGTAGCCACAATGCAATCACGCCTTGCATTCAGAAGGTCCCTAACACCTGGCTGTGATATGCTAATTGGGATTTTCCAGGGTACATAATTGCCACAGATTCTTGTACAAGTCATTCTGAATTGAGAAAGCCAGTCGGATGACTAGCGAAACGTCTTCAAGAACTACATTTCAAGTCCAGTTGATCTAATTGAATATAACCGATATACCATGACCTGGATGAATATATATTAGATATACCGTGACCTGGATGGATGAAGATTACAGATATACCGTGACCTGGATGGATGAAGATTACAGATATACCGTGACCTGGATGGATGAATATTACAGAATATACCGTGACCTGGATGGATGAAGATTACAGATATACCGTGACCTGGATGGATGAATATTACAGAATATGCCGTGACCTGGATGGATGAAGATTACAGATATACCGTGACCTGGATGGATGAAGATTACAGATATACCGTGACCTGGATGGATGAAGATTACAGATATACCGTGACCTGGATGGATGAAGATTACAGATAGACCGTGACCTGGATGGATGAAGAATTACAGATAGCCGTGACCTGGATGGATGAAGATTACAGATAGACGTGACCGGATGGATGAAGATTACAGAAGATACGTGACCGATGGATGATGAAGATACAGATAGACCTGACCTGGATGGATGAAGATTACAGATAGACCGTGACCTGGATGGATGAAGATTACGATAGACCGTGACCTGGATGGATGAAGATACAGAAGACCGTGACCTGGATGGATGAAGATTACAGTAGACCGTGACCTGGATGGATGAAGATTACAGATAGACCGTGACCTGGATGGATGAAGATTACAGATAGACCGTGACCTGGAGGGATGAAGATTACAGATAGACCGGACCGGATGGATGAAGATTACAGATAGACCGTGACCTGGAGTGATAAGATTACAGATAGACCGTGACCATGGATGGATTGAAGATACAGATAGACCGGGACCTGGATGGATGGAAGATTACAGATAGACCGTGAACTGGATGGATGAAGATTACAGATAGACGTGACCTGGAGGATGAAGATTACAGATAGACGTGACCTGGATGGATGAAGATACAGATAGACCGTGACCGGATGGATGAAGATTACAGATAGACCGTGACCTGGATGGATGAAGATTACAGATTAGACGTGACCTGGATGGATGAGATTACAGATAGACCGTGACCTGGATGGATGAAGATTACAGATAGACCGTGACATGGATGAGTGAAGATTAAGATAGCCGTGACCTGGATGGATGAAGATTACAGATAGACCGTGACCTGGATGGATGAAGATTACAGTAGACCGTGACCCTGGATGGATGAAGATTACAGATAGACCGTGACCTGGATGATGAGAAGTACAGATAGAACGTGACCTGGAGGTGAAGATTACAGATAGACCTGACCTGATGGATGAAGATTACAGATAGACCGTGACCTGGATGGATAAGATTACAGATGACGTGACCTGGATGGATGAAGTACGATAGACCGTGACTGGAGGCTAGAGACAGATAGACCGTGACGGAGGATGAAGATTACAGTAGACCGTGACGGATGGATGAAGATTACAGATAGACCGTGACCTGGATGGATGAAGATTACAGATAGACGTGACCTGGATGGATGAAGATTACAGATAGACCGTGACCTGGATGGATGAAGATTACAGATAGACCGTGACCTGAGGATTGGATGAGATTACGATAGAGGACCGTGACCGGATGGATGAAGATTACAGATAGACCGTGACCTGGATGGATGAAGATTACAGATAGACCGTGACCTGGATGGATGAAGATTACAGATAGACCGTGACCTGGATGGATGAAGATTACAGATAGACCGTGACCTGGATGGATGAAGATTACAGATAGACCGTGACCTGGATGGATGAAGATTACAGATAGACCGTGACCTGGATGGATGAAGATTACAGATAGACCGTGACCTGGATGATGAAGATACAGATAGACCGTGACCTGATGGATGAAGATTACAGATATGACCGTGACCTGGATGGATGAAGATTACAGATAGACCGGAACTGGATGGATGAAGATTACAGATTGACCGTGACCTGGAGTGGATGAAGATACAGATAGACCGTGACCTGGATGGATGAAGTTACAGATAGACCGTGACGGAGGATGAAGATTACAGATAGACCGTGACCTGGATGGATGAAGATTACAGATAGACCGTGACCTGGATGGAGAAGATTAAGATAGACCGTGACCTGGATGGATGAAGATTACAGATAGACCGTGACGGATGGATGAAGATTACAGATAGACCGTGACCTGGATGGATGAAGATTACAGATAGACCGTGACCTGGATGGATGAAGATTACAGATAGACCGTGACCTGGATGGATGAAGATTACAGATAGACCGTGACCTGGATGGATGAACATTACAGATAGACCGTGACCTGGATGGATGGATGAAGATTACAGATAGACCGTGACCTGGATGGATGGATGAACATTACAGATAGACCGTGACCTGGATGGATGAACATACAGATAGACCGTGACCTGAGGATGAACATTCAGATAGACCGGACCTGGATGAATTAGATAGACGTGACCGGATGGATGAACATTACAGATAGACCGTGACCTGGATGGAGAACATACGATAGACGTGACTGATAGAACTTACGATGACGTGACTGGATGGATGAGACCTTCACAAGCATATTGCAATCATTTTGAGGAGAAAACTCTCAAATGTATGGCAATATGAAAAGACATCCCAGACTCCCTTATTGTTACATTTCTAACATGACCTAAACAAGCAAGGAAGCCAGGGACAGCAGGATGTCATCATGGAGGTAAAGGAGGAGTAAACTGAGAGGACAATGGTCTCTGGGTCATGTTACCTGGGTCATCTCTGTTCCTGGTTGTTTGAGGAGCTTAATGGCTTTTCCTCCTGCTAACATCTGCCCTCGTCCATCATGCCAGGTCAGGCTGGTGCTCATTTCCCTGTTAAAGTGAGATTCAGGTTTTCTGTGGACATTGTGTGTTCCGAAAATTCCGGCAAAATCTGAAGTGGGCAGAGGCTGCAAGTGAGAGAATTGGGATATAGGTGATCGATTAGAGTTGGGAGAAGGAGATAGAGTGGGAGACGGAGATGGATATAGAGAGTGGGGATAGGAGATGGATTAGAGAGTGGAGATAGGAGAGGAATAGAGGTGGAGAAGGAGATGGATATAGAGAGTGGGAGACAGGAGATGGATATAGAGAGTGGGAGGACAGGGATAGAGTGGATATAGAGAGTGGGAGATGGGGAGATGGAGATAGAGGTGGGGATGGGAGATGGATATGAGTGGAGACGGGAGATGGATATAGAGAGTGGGAGACGGGAGAGGATATAGAGAGTGGGAGACAGGAGATGGATAAGAGAGTGGGAGACAGGAGATGGATATAGAGAGTGGGAGACGGGAGATGGATATAGAGAGTGGGAGAGGGGAGATGGATATAGAGAGTGGGAGACAGGAGATGGATATAGAGAGTGGGAGATAGGAGATGGATATAGAGAGTGGGAGACAGGAGATGGATATAGAGGTGGGAGATGGGAGATGGTATAGAGAGTGGGAGATGGGAGATGGATATAGAGAGTGGGAGACGGGAGATGGATATAGAGAGTGGGAGACGGGAGATGGATATAGAGGTGGGAGACAGGAGATGGATATAGAGAGTGGGAGACGGAGATGGATATAGAGAGTGGGAGACGGGAGATGGATATGAGAGTGGGAGGAGGAGATGGATAAGAGAGTGGTGAGACGGGAGATGGATATAGAGAGTGGGAGACGGGAGAGATGGTATAGAGAGTGGGAGACGGGAGATGGATATAGAGAGTGGGAGAAGGGAGACGGAGAGAGAAGGGAGAGAGATGGATATAGAGAGTGGAGATGGAGGAGATGGATATAGAGAGTGGGAGATAGGAGATGGATATAGAGAGTGGGAGACAGGAGATGGATATAGAGAGTGGGAGACAGGAGATGATATAGAGAGTGGGAGACGGGAGATGGATATAGAGAGTGGGAGACGGGAGATGGATATAGAGAGTGGGAGACGGAGATGGATAGAGAGTGGAGACAGAGAGGATATAAGAGAGTGGGAACGGAGATGGATATAGAGAGGGAGACGGGAGATGGATTATAGAGAGTGGGAGAAGGGAGAGGATATAGAGAGCGGAGACGGGAGATGGATATAGAGAGCGGGAGACGGGAGGACGGATATAGAGACGGGAGACGGATAGAGGATATAGAGAGCGGGAGACGGGAGACGGAATGGGGGAGAGGACGGATTAGAGAGCGGGAGACGGGAGGTGGTGATAGAGACGGACGGAGTGGATATAGAGAGTGGGAGACAGGAGATGGTATAGAGAGTGGGAGACAGGAGATGGATATAGAGAGTGGGAGACGGGAGATGGATATAGAGAGCGGGAGACGGGAGATGGATATAGAGAGCGGGAGACGGATATATAGAGGCGGGAGACGGGAGACGGATATAGAGAGGGGAGACGGATATAGAGAGCGGGAGACGGGAGACGGATATAGAGAGAGAGGGAGACGGAGACGGATATAGAGAGCGGGAGACGGGAGGTGGATATAGAGAGCGGGTAGACGGGAGGTGGATATAGAGAGCGGGAGACACACACCCTCCCACTAACACTATAATACTATCTACCCTCACTAACTAGATTTCTAGTACTCGTTTTACCTGTGACCCTTCTTACACACACCCTCCCACTAACACTATAATACTATATCTGTTGTATTCAATTAGATCAACTGGACTTGAAATGTAGTCTTGAAGACGTTTCGCTAGTCATCCGACTGGCTTTCTCAACAGCAGTCGGATGACTAGCGAAACGTCTTCAAGAACTACATTTCAAGTCCAGTTGATCTAATTGAATACAACAGATATACCATGACCTGGATGAATGAGAACCTTCACAAGCACTATAATACTATCTATCCTTACTAACTAGATTTCTAGTACTCGTTATACCTGTGACCCTTCTTAAACACACACCCTCCCACTAACACTATAATACTATCTACCCTCACTAACTAGATTTCTAGTACTCGTTATACACGTGACCCTTCTTACACACCCTCCCACTAACACTATAATACTATCTACCATCACCAAAGATTTCTAGTACTCGTTATACACGTGACCCTTCTTACACACCCTCCCACTAGCACTATAATACTATCTACCCTCACTAACTAGATTTCTAGTACTCGTTATACCTGTGACCCTTCTTACACACACCCTCCCACTAGCACTATAATACTATCTACCCTCACTAACTAGATTTCTAGTACTCTTTATACCGTGACCCTTCTTACACCACCCTCCCACTAGCACTATAATACTATCTACCCTCACTAACTAGATTTCTAGTACTCGTTTACAGTGACCCTTCTTACACACCGCCCCCACTAGCACTATAAACTATCTACCCTCACTAACTAGATTTTCTAGTACTCGTTATACCTGGACCCTTCTTACACACACCCTCCCACTAGCACTATAATACTATCTACCCTCACTAACTAGATTTCTAGTACTCTTTATAACTGTGACCCTTCTTAACACACACCCTCCCACTAGCACTATAATACTATCTACCCTCACTAACTAGATTTCTAGTACTCTTTATACCTGTGACCCTTCTTACACACACCCTCCCACTAGCACTATAATACTATCTACCTCACTAACTAGATTTCTAGTACTCGTTATACCGGTGACCCTTCTTACACACGCGCACACTAACACTATAATACTATCTATCCTCACTAACTAGATTTCTAGTACTCGTTATACTTGCGACCCTTCTTACACACACACCCTACACTAACACTATAATACTATCTACCCTCACTAACTAGATTTCTAGACTCTTTTACCTGTGACCCTTCTTACACACACCCTCCCACTAGCACTATAATACTATCTACCCTCACTAACTAGATTTCTAGTACTCGTTATACCTGTGACCCTTCTTACACACACCCTCCCACTAACACTATAATACTATCTACCCTACACTAACTAGATTTCTAGTACTCGTTATACCTGTGACCCTTCTTACACACACCCTCCCACTAACACTATAATACTATCTACCCTCACTAACTAGATTTCTAGTACTCGTTATACCCGTGAGCCTTCTTACACACACCCTCCCACTAACACTATAATACTATCTACCCTCACTAACTAGATTTCTAGTACTCGTTATACCCGTGACCCTTCTTACACACACCCTCCCACTAACACTATAATATCTACCCTCACTAACTAATTCTAGTAATCGTTATACCCTGACCCTTCTTACACACACCCTCCACTAACACTATAATACTATACTCAATAACTAGATTTCTGAGTACTCGTTCTTATACCCGTGACCTTCTTACACACACCCTCCCACTAACACTATAATACTATCTACCCTCACTAACTAGATTTCTAGTACTCGTTATACCCGTGACCCTTCTTACACACACCCTCCCACTAACACTATAATACTATCTATCCTCACTAACTAGATTTCTAGTACTCTTTATACCCGTGACCCTTCTTACACACACCCTCCCACTAACACTATAATACTATCTACCCTCACTAACTAGATTTCTAGTACTCGTTATACCCGTGACCCTCTACACACACCCTCCCACTAAACTATAATACTATCTACCCTCACTAACTAGATTTCTGTATCGTTATACCTGTGACCCTTCTACACACACCCTCCCACTAACACTATAATACTATTACCGTAATGTATGTTTGTTTTAAATATACTAGTGATAGCAAAACAAGCAACTGGTATTTTATTGAAGTTCGTTAATCTATGATCGCGGTTGTAGAGCTCCGATCATGATTGTTGATTTACGCCCACGATTGTATGTTTCTGATTGCAAAAGAGAGGTACTGCGTCTTTATAAGTATAGTCCTATTAATCATACATATAAAAGTTACTAAGTATAAAGTGCTTTAGAAATACACGGGGGTAAATATACATAAATTGCAACTAGATGAATATAGATAAGGCAGACCTTATCCATGTATTTTTGTTGTTATAACACTATCACTTTAATAGTTTTATTTATTTATTGTTCTGGGAACCAAGGTTTGGGTTATTTGAAATTTAATGAAACATGTAAAGTGTTATAGTTTAGCTTAAAAACAGCAAACACCACAGAAAAATATAACTGCTGTGCAGGGTTTATATATATCACTTCCTGCCAATAGAAACTAATTATATCCATTGGACAATTCTTTAAAGGCTAGATTGAAACCATCCACCAATACACCCCCCACCCCATTGACTCACAAGCTAATCCCAGGAAGTCGTTAGAGAGGGATCACTATTGGAACCTGAGGTCCTATAAAAAAAAATCCAGACTATTGGCCATGTTTCAACGTTATTAGATTTCATCAGTGCAGGACACAGGTTATAGATTATAGTGTAGGTCTTGGGTGAACAATATACCAGTTAGCTATATAGGTTAAGGTGAGGTAGGCTTAAAGGAGGAAAAAGCTCCCCACAGAGCATATAATGAAATAGAGCCTTCTTACAACAGAAGGTACCTCACAGCCTCATCCTATTAATATATCAACATTTGAAAAAAAAAAGGGAAAAAACTGTCAATTTCTCTAAGAATGATGGGTAGTTTCATAAATAGTCATCACTTTCTGTCTAGCAAACAAGAAACTGGATTGTCTTTCCTAAAGGAAGTCTATTCTTTCCATGGAGAATGGAGGGGAGGGGAGTGTGAAGTGTGAGTCTGAAGAATTTTGATTGGCTAAGACTGTCACATATTTTACAAACAGAACATAATTATGTAGGAACATCCTTAAACTTCCTGTCTTGTCGTGTACAATGCACAAGATAATTTTTCATTTGCTAACAGTGGCACATGTTGTAAGATCAGAACATATTGGATGTTGGTTAAATTTAATTCCTTGTAGTGTCCATATGGAGACCCTTAGCACGCTAGAGGTGGGCTAAACCTACCGAGTTTTGCATTCAACTTAGGGGTGTCAAAGTAAAGTAAGTATACTTTTTAAATGTATATCATGGTTTTGTAATTAAAATACATCAGTAGAGTACTATATATTGTTAACAATGATTTTAATTAAAGGGCAATTATAGTGAGAACAATTGTTTATATAAGCTTTAATATGCTGTGATTTGTGGAGCTGCTACCCTACATATGTCACTCAAAGGCACACACCCACACAATCCAAAGCTCCCATGCAGTACTACACATACTCTCATCCACACTGTAAGTACCATGTGCAACCACAGTCAAATGCTGTAGTGCTAAACACAATCAAAAGCCATTAACCCAGCAATATGAGCATACACACTCCCCTCAAAAAAAATCTATACACATACAAAACCAGTGACTCAAATGGAACACTAATACAGTTAATAACACAGTAATACAGATTATATACCAAACAGACACATACGTGCAAATCTATGAAAATATAGCTAAAGCAAATGAAATGTATCAGGACAACAAGCAGTGTCACTGTATTTGTAAAGGTCCACTACAGATGCTGCTACACTGACTGTCTTCAGTGTTATGCTCAGCTAAGCAGGGGAAGACATATGAACTTTAGGTGCAAAAATAAATAAAAATTAGCAAACTAGAGAACAGGCAGGGTTCAGTAACTTACTTGTAAAGAATCTCAGCACTGTCTTCCTCTCTACCCCTCTGCCCCTGCTTCAGGCACATTGCAACTTTCCCCCACTTGTGCTAGCTTGCAGTCTAGCTCTGGAAGGCAGGGGTAAACAGGATGTCAGCACTTCATTAAAGTCCTTTCAACTGAGAATGCCCGGACCTTTTCATACAGCCCTTTACTGCTTGAGGGGGTAGTAGGAAGAGAGGGGAGGGGGGGATACACAGCTTGGTACAAACTTCTGCCAGTGTGATGAAGAAACGAAGCCACACAGCAACATGAAAGTAGGCAGCTTTACTAAGTGATCTATACATTGTATACAGACAAGTTTTTTTCAATATAGTTTCCTTTAAGTAGTGATAATTACACACATAGATTTAGACCTTTCCTATGTGTAGGAAAGTTGACTCCTAAAAACGCAAGCAATCTCGTAAAAATATAAATATATTATACTACAATATAAAGGATATGTATAATTTATATAAATCAAATGAAGAAAGGTACACTAAATGCACCTTTCTCTTACTTTGAAGAGAAAGGTGCATAGAGAAAATGCCCCTAGCTTTTTCCTTCCTGTAACTGATGATGGTTTATGTGGAGAAGTTTTACCATAATTATCATAGTAAACTAGTAACATAGTAACAAGTAATTAAGG
Source organism: Hymenochirus boettgeri (assembly GCA_019447015.1). Classification (NCBI taxonomy): domain Eukaryota; kingdom Metazoa; phylum Chordata; class Amphibia; order Anura; family Pipidae; genus Hymenochirus; species Hymenochirus boettgeri. Next base: position 98,964,527 of record CM033470.1, on the reverse strand, counting down.
TTGAATAAAGACATTCGTCCACTCAAAGTCCAACCTATTCCTGGATCAACCAGATCTATATGCATTAATACCAGTAATTCTCAATATTTTTAGTTTTAGAAACTTATCCAGGCCTTTTTTAAAGTTATTCATGAACTTGCCATTACCACCTCTGCTGAAGACAGTTCCACAGTTTCACCTGTTCTCACGTAAAGAAAACCTCTCCAACACTGAAGATGAAATCTCTTTTCTTCCAACCTTAAGGATGTCCACGAGTCCCTCTGATATGACCTATTAGTGAACAATGCACCAGAGAGTTCACTGTATGGGCCATTAATATATTGTATAAGGTTATCATGTCCCACGCAACCGCCGCTTCTCCAATGTAGAACAGCCTTAACTTGTCTAATCTGCCTGCATATTCAAGCCCCTCCAATTCCCCTTATAATTTAGTTGCCCTTCTCTGAACTGCCTCAATTTCCAAGATGTCCCTTTTGTATATGGGATTCCAAAATGCACCGCATATTCCAAATGTGGCCTTACCAGTGCTTGTAAAGAGGGAGAATATATTTTCTCTCTTGATTCCATCCCCTCTTTATACAAGACAATATCTTGCTAGCTCTAGCTGTTGCTACCTGGCATTGTTTGCTACAGCTAAGTCTGTTATCTACCGAACCCCAACTCTTTTTCATTTCAGATGCACTTAACACAGAGTTATTTATGGTGTAGGTGGACAGGGATTATTAAATCCAAATGCATCACCTTACTTTATCAACATTGAATCTCATCTGCCATTCTGCTGCCCATTTGATAATCTATTAGGTCTGCTTGCAGCACTTGCACATCATTGGAAGTTTCCAAAGCTCTGCATAATTTAGTGTCATCAGCAAACACAGAGACCTTGCTCTCAATGCCCCTTCAAGTCATTTATAAACAGATTAAACAGAAGCGGCCCCAGTACAGAACCCTGAGGAACTCCGCTTAGAACTTTAGCCCACATAGATGTAGCTCCATTAACCACCACTCTCTGTTTGCGGTCCAATAACCAGTTCTCTATCCATGAACAAAGTTTTCTTCAAGGGCAACAGTCCTCAGTTTATACATTAGTCGTTATGTGGCACAGTATCAAAGGCTTTTGCAAAATCCCAAATATACCACATCCACAGCTGTGCCTGAATCTAACTTCTTACTCACTTCTTCATAAAAAACAATTAAATTTGTCTGGCATGATCTATTTCTCATAAATCCATGCTGACTACTACTAATAAGATGATCTCTGGAGACAAAGTCAAGGATATGATCCCTTAACAAAGTTTCCATCACCTTCCCTACCACTGATGTTAGGCTTACAGGTCTATAGTTACCAGGCTGTGAACGACTACCTTTTTGAATATGGTATTACATTGGCTTTTTCCCATCAGCGGCACCATCCCCAGACAAAAGCAAATCTGAAAAGATGAGACACAGTGGTCTTGCTAGAACTGAACTAAGCTCTTTAAAATCCTAGGATGCAATCCATCTGGTCTGGCGCTTTATTGAATTAACTTTGTCTAATGATTCCGTACCATATCCTCTGTTATCCAATGTGAAAACTCTTCATTTCTCCCTGCACATTGTTACAATCCCTACTGTAAGGATTCTAAACAGTAAAAAAACCGATGTAAAAAAACGGTTTAGCAGATTAGCCTTTTCGGCATCTCTAAAACCACCTCAGCTCCATTATTTAATGGTCCCACATTCTCAGTCCTCATCTTTTTACCATTATATACTTAAAAACATCTTGGGGTTGGACTTGCTTTGTTCGGCAATCCGTATTTCATTTTCTATTTAGCTAGTTTAATTGCTTTCTTGCACTCTTATTACAACTTTTGAAGTCCCTGTAAGCCTGTTCGTGCCTTCTGCTTTCAAAATTTTAAAAGCCCTTTCTTTTTCCATTTCCCTTTTTACCTGAGCATTAAGCCATGCAGGGTGGACCTAATTTTTACACTTGTTCCTAAAGGTACCGATTTGGAATGTTATAGTTTAATTCCCTTTAAAAGTGGTCCACATCTGCTCAGTATCTTTACCTAGAAACAGTTCCCCCAGTATATGGCAGGAGCGATCCTTAAAGCAAAAATTAGCTTTCCTAAAGTTAAAAGTTTTTGTTAAGCCAGTGCACTTTAGTTTTCTGCAACCTATATTAAATTAAACTATATCATGGTCACTATCCCTAAGCTTCCATTACCTTCATCTCCAAAATGAGCTCTGGGTTATTAGTTATCACCAGATCCAACACCATCTGCTGATATTTTCAACTTTGCTTTGATTAAACTTTCCATTAATCAAAGCAAAGTTGAAAATATCAGCACAACAGGCATGAACTTTAAGACAAAAAACAAAGTTGTATGGACTATTTTGCAGCATTAAATATAACACACTGGGTAAAACTATTCAGGACTCTTTGATGGACAATTGGAAATTGAATCAGATGATAATTTAGGTAAAACTCTTCCACATAGAACAATCATGAGTTACAATAAGAAAAAAAAAACCTTAGAAACATTTTGGTTAAAACCCAATTGGAAGTTATAAGAGGGACACCATGTGGGTTCCAAAGAAAAAAGAGGGGCTGTCACTCTTGTGGCAAATGCCTCTCATGTAAGAATATGACTCTCAGTAATGTAATTAAACACCCATACATACAGTTAAAACCATTGAGATTAATCATAAAATCTTATGTACAACCACCCATGTGATCTTGATGATCACTTGTCCATGGGGGCAAGTTACATTGGCAAAATGGATCTGACTTTACGTCTGAGAATAGGCAGCCAGCAATCGGAAATCAAAACGGCCTTTAGAGACCAAAAAACTAGTAAACCAGAAGAAACCATATTCTGGTTTTGAAAGGTTGTGGTGACAGATCCTAATTGTTACTATATAGGGAAATGTATTGAATGAAAAGGTTAGATACAGTAAATCCGATGGGTCTAAATGAGCAATCTTCTTTAAAATGTTTCTGTGGGGTTCAAAGGATACCCTGGTTTGTTACCCCTGAAGAATATCACTTGGAGACCAAATTTATAGATGCAGGTTCCTTTATAAGAAAAACACACGTGCGGAGACTAGCAACACACAGCAGTTAGTGTGTAACAAGTCTAAATTACTGAGGTTTGCTCACTGGGTTATATAGGCAAAATGACATCACAGTATGGAAAGTTGCATAACACATAGTGGACATACATAAGAACAACAAGATTATTCGAGAAAGGATACTTGAACACCATATATGGATATACATAAGAAAGAAACACGGGGGATGCAGGAAAAACAGTAGTGGAGGTGTGAAATGGACACAAGTAGATAGCTGTAATAATGTGAGAACAGTGTCCTTTGAAATGGAAAGTGTCCTTTGAAATGAATTAAACAACACAAGACAGTGTCCTGGTGAGTGGGTTTAGTACTGGATGGGGATGTTTAATAAGTTGATATTTGGCCATAAAACTCATGTCCCTATTAAGTCCACAGTTCAAGGAATTACATTTCTGAATGAATTTATATTCCCATTCCTTATGCTGCTTTTGATTGTGAGAATTGGCCATCAGAATGGTGATCTTGAGGTCTTTCATACTGTGGGATAAACAATGGTGGAGGTGCACTCTTACCCAACTGTAGGTGCAGACGCCTCTGTAGGTTTTCCTTTGGAACCAGTGGCTTCGCAGGAAAAAAAAGTAGCTGAGGGTCGCACTCCAATCATCAAGAAATTTATTTCAAACCACACATATTCACGTCACAAGTTTCGGGGGGATACCCCCTTCTTCACTGAAGAAGGGGGTACCCCCCGAAACGTTGTGACGTGAAATGTGTGGTTGAAATAAAATTTCTTGATGATTTGGAGTGCGACCCTCAGTACTTTTTTTTTCTTATACTGTGGCCTCTTTACAAAAGTGCTTAGCCACAGGGGCATCCGTTAATCCATGCATGATTGCATGATGTTGAATCTATGGGAGTCATCATCTGTTTCCGCAGTGTTTGTCCTGTTTTCCCACATAGAAAACCCATAGTAGGGCACTTCATGCACATTATTAGATACACACACATTGGTGGAACCACAGATGGGAAACTGAACTGTTGATTGTGTCACGCTTTGTGCTGAAAAATAGTTTACACTGCTTGAAAAAGTCCCCACGTGTGCGCCGGCATTCTTTTCGTTTTATTGTAACTTCGGCAGCACCAGGGCAGCTTGAACATACGGGGGAGTGCAAAGGACCTCTTTCTAATTAATATATATATATATATATATTATATATATATATATATAATATATAACATATAACATAACAAGGAAGCGGCAGCACTCCTGGGTCTTTTCCATATTGAAAAATGTATTTCATGCACGCTATCGACGCGTTTCGGCCCTTGCGGGGCCGTTCTCAAGACATTGGTTATTGATATAATATATAATATATATATATACTAGTATGCAGTCACAGGCACTCAGTCCACCAACCTCTCATGGGGCTGGGTGCTGTTGAATATTCAAATACATAGAACAAAGGTAGTTGATAACAACGCACTCACAGGACTTCTTCCAAATGTTTATTCCAATACAGCATATGCTTGTGAAGGTTCTATTCATCCAGGTCTGGTATAATCTGATGTATTCAATAGATCAACTGGACTTGAAATGTAGTTCTTGAAGACGTTTCTTTGAAAGACGTTTGCGTAGTCATCCGACTGGCTTCTTCAATCAGAATGAATTGAGAAAGCCAGTCGGAAGGACTAGCGAAACGTCTTCAAGAACTACATTCAAGTCCAGTGATCTAATTGAATAACATCAGATCAATACCGAATAGTGCAGGCAACGTTTCGGTTCTTCCTAGGTCCCTTTTCAAGCTAATAACCCTGTACTTTACATCTCTTGGTCCTATAGGGTTCCCCTGTAGTTGCCAGTACAAAGTCCAGAAAACTGTCTCCCTGTCCTAATGTCTCTGCCTCTTGCCTCTGGGAGGATGGTGACATGCACAGAGGAGCCCTCTTCCCCCCCCCCCTCCTTCCTCGCACCATCTGAATTCATCCTCTGCAGTCGTTGCACCTAGCATGAAACCCTTTGGCCATATGATAGATCTCCCCTGCCCATTCCTAACCGCCAAGTTATTTTATCAAAAAAAATCTGAACTCTACTTACAGACCTTCATTCCCGAGGCATCTCTATTGATGGCAGCCGCGTCTGTGATTGGCTGCCTCTCAGCCAATCACAGATGCAGCTGCCGGTCCAGCCCGTTTGCAAGCGGGATTAGATCTCCACAGGAGAGAAGGGGCTGTAAGTAGTTATCGGATAATTTTTTTAAATAAATATCTTAGTGGTTGGAGGTGGGCATGGGGGATCTATTATATAATATTTCTATTGATATAATATTTCTATTGATATATATTTTTTTTTTTTATATATATATATAGGGTGGACATGCCCTTTAAGGTCCAATTTGAGCAAAAAGAAACAAGTGCATGTATCCATCTTGCTTCTTTGCGAAGGAGCAATTTATCATCATCCTGATTAGAACTCGTTCTGATTTTGTTAAACCATCGAAGAATCATGCATTTCATTACTACCTCTATTCTTGTTTGTAATATTTTGTAACATCTTTAATTACTCTTTTATGCTGGGCCGCCTACCACTGAGGGTATTTAAACTTACCTCTGTGCCATTACAACATCCTGAAGACGGCTTGTATTAAGTTGAAACATGTAATGTAGTGTTCTAAAAGGGCTGATCGAGAGCCGCTATTGGCAACCCTGTGCAAACAGTCCGTCTATGTTATATGTCGATTGCTAACTGCTGTTTTTCTATTTCAGCACTTTTAATGCCAGCTATTAGCTGGCATTTAAAGTTGTGGCAATAGAATGGCGCATTCGGCACATAACATGGCTTGCGGCGGCTGTGTGTTTAAATTTCGTGTTAGCCACACAGCTGCCTCATTGAAGGAGTTAACATCGGTTAGTGTGACTTAAACTCCTAAACAGGAGAGGTGCACCTGCAAGTGTCTCTAATAAAAGGTATGTTTTAGCCTACTTATAAGCCCTGTGAGTGCCTTCGCTTTCTCAGATATATTGCATATATATTATGGATGGCCAGTTCACAGATCTGAACCTGGATCCACGGCAGACTTCGGGGGTCGGCGGACCTCGTGGATTTTCCCAAAATACGCTATCGGAACTTTTTCCGAACTCCGTTCAGAAATTTTCCCATGGACGGACTTTCGGGGGTCCAGCGCTTCAACCTGGGACCCCCCCTGGGTCCTTCAAAGGACCATTGTGGCCCTTTTAAGGGCCCTTTGGGGCTTAAGGGGTCCCGCAGCTTGAACTGGGTCCCACCTCCCCAACACTTATAAGTGCCCTTGTGGCCCTTAGAAGGGCCCTTGTGGCACTGACAAGTGCCTTTTGGCGCTTTAGGGGTCCCGCAGCTCGAACTGGGACCCTTCTCCAGCACTTCCAAGGGCCACAAGGGCACTTCTAAGTGCCAGGGAGGGGGGTCCCATTTCGAGTTTCGGGACCCCTTAAGCCCTATAAGGCATTTGTCTGTGCCACAAGGGCTCTTTTTATATATAGAGAAAAAGAAAAAAGGTTCAGTGCACACAAAGGTGCTTAATTACAAATGCATACTGGCAACTACTGTGGCTCGAGAAAGGTCCTAGACGCTGGACCGAAATGTTGTCAGTATGAGTTTGTAAATAAAGCACTTTTGAAAAGACCTTTGTATGCACTGAAACTTTTTCTTTATATTTGGATTATCAGGAGCACCAGGGCAATCAAAGGACATTTAGCTGGAGTGCCTGCTATATCCAAAGTTATATATATATATATATATATATTGAGTGAATATATAGAGAGGAATGGGAATTCATGTATATGCTGAATAACATAATTACATAATAGCTAACACTGCCACCTATTTTTAAAACCGAAGGTTACATAATATATTATCATATAGTATTGTATAATATATACATTTCACAGATTGTATAGTATATTAACCATCTAGTATTGTATAATGTATACATTTCACATATTGTATAGTATATTAACCATATAGTATCGTATAATATATACATTACACAGATTGTATAGTATTATTAACTATCTAGTATTGTATAATGTATACATTTCACATATTGTATAGTATATTAACCATATAGTATTGTATAATATATACATTTTACAGATTGTATAATATATTAACCATAAAGTATTATATAATATATACTTTTTACAGATTATAAAATATATTAACCATAAAGTATTGTATAATATATACATTTCACAGGTTGCAATATATATTAATCACATAGTATTGAAATATTTATACATTTCACAGGCTGCATAATCTAGATGACAGTTGGAATATACTCAAAATGGACTTATCATTGTACAATATTGTTTCTAAACAGTGTGACAAAGATTAAGGCTCGTAGGTTTTTTATTTCCAGTCTCCAACATTGCATTGCAACAAGTCTTTTGTGGGCATCATTCAACCCTATTGCAAAGACGGATATTGCTTAAAACATTGTGAAAAACAAGTGGAATCTCATCATCCCTTTAGTGATGACAAAACAATGACAGGATTTAGCACTAGAATTAGTGTATTTTAATCTGCATTGTGCCCAAACCCCAGTGTATATTTTTCTCTTATGATAAGGCGCAGCAGAACCCTGCCTGGTTGTGCCCTTACCACAATAATGGGGGGTTAGATACCACAGCCTGGTTTCATAGAGTGATTTCTTTTTTAAAATTTTTATTTTTTTTTACAATAAGTTATACAAAAATAATAGTTTAAAGGGTATGTCCATCAAAAAAGTAAGTTGGTTTCTATCTGATTTACTGAAGAACAGGAGGTAAATGCACTATCTCTTACCTCCCGTTCTTCAGTAAATCTTACAGGAGAGGAGGAGACATGTACCCGCGGACCTGACTGTCCAGCGCCGATTCCCAGGCGGCCTCCGACGCATTCCAGTCTTTGCACTGTGCGAAGGAGCGAGGACGTGTCGAGACTGTCAGTGAAGTCGGCGCTGGAGCGGGTTTCCGGGGTAAGTGTCCTCCTCCTTCCTGTAAGATTACTGAAGACGGGAGGTAAGAGATAGTGCATTACCTCCTGTTCTTCATTAAATCAGATAGAAACCAACTTACTTTTTTGATGGACATACCCTTTAAACCATGGAACAAAAGGCAATTTTCATATAAAAAATAATATTATTAAAAAAATAAAGGGCATGTTCGATCCAGAACAAAATGAATTATACATTTTAAGCACCTATTAGGAGCTATTCAGACCAATCCTGCAGCTACGGTACAGGAGTTCGGATTTCTCCATGGAGCATGTGCTCTAAGCTTTTGTTTATACCACAACTATCTGTTTAAAACGAGCATCACACATATGACTCTGGTGGGCAGCGTTGTGTCAGTGACTTCAGCTGTTACATGCAAAAACAGTTCCAAACAAACCCATTTTGTTTAATAAACCTTATTGGCAGAACTACTATGCCTCCATAACCTGTATTTGAAACAAAGCTTAAGTTTTCAAAAAAAAAAAAAATTTAAGTTAATGCAAATAAAAAAGCCTGGGGGGGTTCTGTGTGAGATAACGTTGTGTGTAATTTATTTGCCAAAAAAGAATAACAATATTTTCTACGTGCTTTCTAGCTGATGTGAAAAAAGTCACTTTGGTTACGTTGTGAAAAAAGGTACTAGTCATTACTGTGCATCCAATTTTTGATGCAAACTGTTGTACATATCAATGTACACCTCTTAAGGTCAGACACACGTGCCATCGCGGGTCCCTGACCGCCGCGCACGTGTGTAAGAAGAAAGTTTCGGCCGTGTGTGTGGGCCTTTATCGCCCAAAAAGGTTGTTCATCGGAGAATGCCAGGGTTGGTCGAGCAACGATCCCCGACCGAAAGTGCCTTTTGGCTGATAAAGTGCTACACAGGTCTGATTATCGGCCGAAACGTTCGTTCGTACACATTTTGGTCGCACGGGTCGGGCCCCCGCAATCGCACGTGTACGAACCTTTTATGCACAAGTAATTGACCTGAAGTAAAGTGCATCATGTGCCATTATTTGTGCAAACTGCATCTCTTTATGTATACAATAATTATATAGGCACACATTGCCTTTTAGAAATATTTTTTATATCAAAGTACTATTTTATATTCATTAAAACGTTGAATTTCTTCAAAAATACTAATTTCTATGTGTATTTTCCTAATGTTTAAGGTATTCTTGAAATACAAGTGTATACAAGTACAATCATGAAAACACACAGCTTGCGCCTGTTCAATTGCCTCCTTTTTGTTTGGGATATAGGTGTAGAGGACTTTCCATTAATTGGAATGGACACCAAATGCATGGACAGCACTTAGCACTCTCCATACTCAACTCGAGTTGTAGTGGTAGTTAAAGACTCTCTCACATCATTCAAAGAACTTTGTGCAAAAGGCCTCATCAGGTGTTCAGAATCCAAACCCCTCATCAGCTACAAACACAGGGTATGCAGGGTGCTGTGTGCCAGGCCATGGTTTAGGAGGGGGGTAATAAGCTGTCCCAGGAAAAGCTTTTTTCTAAAGTTGCGGGGGAGAACACGCTTGAATTACTGCAGTGCCATATGACACCAATATCTATGTAAGTGAATCAACAGTTGCATTCTACCACCAGCTCAACATGTAAAGTACTTTTATATATTAAATATACCTGCTACCACTGTGGGGAGGCACTAGCCCATCCTTATATGTAACCATCGGGCGTTGCCTACAATGAAGCAAAATTAAAAGTTTGGCATGCCACGGTGGTCCACTTAGAAAGGTATCAAGTTAGTGACATAACTGTTGCTATTCTAAGAGTCCTTTCAGAGGCAGCCACTTAGGCCATGCTTGCTCATCCTGGGCCATGCTCTGCTAACATAAGAGCACTCTCTTATACTGTGCAAAAATGGTATTCTTTATTCTGAGAACAAGATGAGTAGAATTAGAACTGTGGTCCAAAAATGACTTTTGATCAATGATGGAATTCTATCCTGAAAGGTTGATTTTGCAATTTATTTTCATTATTTATTTTGTATAATTTTGAAGATATTTACATTTTTTTGTGTGAAATGGCAGCAGCATCACCTGGTCCCCTGCACTTCCTGCTTCCTGCTCTGTAACCTGTCAGTCAATCTGCCCTGTGTCTCCTCCTCCCCTTTGCAGCCCCTCTGGTCCCTCCCGCTCATGGACCCCATGGTCCCTCCCAGGGGTGTCCCTAGGGTTTTTGGCACCTGAAAATACTTTTGAATGCCGCCCCTAGACTGATCGGCGAAAGTGGGCGTGGCTTAATGTGTGGGTGTGGCTTAGCACATGGGTGTGGCTTAGCACGTGGGCGTGGCAAATTTCATGATTTTTGGGGGGAAAATGGTTATTTATACGCTTCTCTATTTTTAGAAAACATTAAAAACATGTTGGTGCAACTGGTACATTACATTAGAAAGCCCTACTTTCTAATGTAAAAAAGATGTTGGTCAAAAGATTTGTAAGCCCTGCTGCTACCACGTCAAGGTAGACTCTTTCAGCAGGGCCCTAACTATTATCTAGATTATATATTTTATATATAATTATATAGATTATTTATCTATCTCTGCTATCTATCTATATTATCTATCTATCTCTGCTATCTATCTATCTATCTATCTATCTATATATCTCTTCATCTGTTCTATCTATCGCTGCATCTTATTTATCTATCATATCTATCTAATCTCTGATATTTATCATCTCTGCTATCTATCTATTATTATCTATCTATCTATCTATCTATCTAATCTATCTCTGATATTTATCTATCTCTGCTTATCTATCTATCTTACTATCTATGCTATTTATCTTCTATCTATCTCTGCTATCTATCTATCCTTCTCTACCATCTCTTCTATCCTTCGCTGCTTATCTATCTATCTATCTATCTATCTGTCTCTGATATCTATCTATCTATATTATCTATCTATCTCTTCTATCTGTCTATCCTCTCTCTGCTATCTATCTCTATTATCTATCTATCTCTGCTATCAAATCTATCTCTGCTATCCATCTATCTCGCTATCTATCTGTCTATCTCTTCTATCTATCTATCTCTGCTATCTATCTATCTCTGCTATTTATCTGTCTGTCTAACTATCTATCTCTGCTATATATCTTCTATCTCTTTCTGTCTGTCTATTATCTTCATTATCTATCTATCTATCTCTATCACTCTCCGCTCTATCTATCTATCTACTATCTATCTATCTAATACTATCTATCTATCTCTGATATTTATCTATCTCTGCTATCTCTCTATCTCTGCTGATCTATCTATCTCTCTATCTGTCTATCTATCTCTGCTATCTATCTATCTATCTCTTATTATATCTATCTCTGCTCTATCTATTCTATCTATTATCTATCTATCTATCTCTCTGCTATCTATCTTTATCTATCGCTATGATCTCTCTATCTCATTATCTATCTTCTCTGCAACTAATCTATCGATACTCTGCTAGCGCATCTATCTCTGCTATCCAGCTATCCATGTATCTGTCTATCTATCTCTGCTATCTATCTCTTCTATCTGTCTATCTATCTATCTCTGCTATTTATCTATCTATATTATCTATCTATCTCTGCTATCTATCTATCTCTTCTATCTGTCTATCTATCTCTTCTATCTATCTATCTATCTCTGCTATCTATCTTTCTCTATTATCTATCTATCTCTGCTATCTATCTATCTATCTCTGCTATCTATCTATCTATCTATCTCTGCTATCTATCTCTGTTATCTATCTATCTCTGCTATCTATCTCTTCTATCTATCTATCTCTGATATTTATCTATCTATATTATCTATCTATCTCTGCTATCTATCTATCTATCGCGGCAAAGTGGACGTGGCTTAATGTGTGGTCGTGGCTTGGCATGTGGGTGTGGCTTAGCACATGCGCGTGGCAAATTTCATAATTTTTTTTGAAAATGGTTATTTATACGCTTCTCTATTTTTAGAAAACACTAAAAACATGTTGGTGCAACTGGTACATTACATTAGAAAGCCCTACTTTCTAATGTAAAAAAGATGTTGGCCAAAAGATTTGTAAGCCCTGCTGCTACCACGTCAAGGTAGACTCTTTCAGCAGGGCCCTAACTATTATCTAGATTATATATTTTATATATAGATTATATATAATTATATAGATTATTTATCTATCTCTGCTATCTATCTATATTATTATCTATCTCTATCTATCCTGCTATCTTATCATCTATCTCTTCTATCTGTACTATCGATCTCTGCGATTTATTTATTAATTTATCTATTATCTATCTGTATTTACTATCTTGCTCTATCTATCATCATTAATATTATCTATCTAGTCATCTATCTATCTATTATCTATATTATTATCTATCTATCTCTGATATTTTTATCTCTGCTATCTATCTATCTATATATCTATTACAGCACTCTATCTTCTATCGTATCTCTATCTATCTCTGATATCTATCTGTCTATATTATCTATCTATCTCTTCTATCCGTCTGTCTATCTCTCTCTGCTATCTATCTAATCTATTCTGCTATCCATCTATCTCTGCTATCATCATCTTGCTATCTATCTCTATGCTATCTACTTATCTTGCTATCTATCTCTGCTTATCTCATCTATCTCTGCTATACTATGCTATCTATCTCTGCTATCTACCTATTTATCTAATCTTGCTATCTATCTATTCTCTTGCTATCTATCTATCTATCTAATTTCTATCTATCTCTGCTATCCCTATCTCTGCTATCTACTATCTATGCTATCCATTCTATCTCTTTGCTATCCATCTATCTATCTTCTGCAGATTTATTATCTTTCTATCTGTGCTATATTTTATCTATTTAATCTACTACTTCTAATATATCGTCTCTGGCTATATAGTACTTCTTCATATCTAGTTTCTATGTTATCTATTAATCTATCTATCTATCTCTCTATCTGTCTATCTATATAGCTATCTATCATCCTGCTATCCATCTATCTATCTCTGATATCTATCTATCTATAGATCTATCTATCTCTGCTTATCATCTACTCTCCGTCTTCAATACTATCTCATGCTTCATCTGATTCTCATCTATCCTCTATTCTGCTACTCATCTATCTATCTCTTGCCTATCTATCTATCTCTGCTATCTATCATCTACTATCAACTCCATCTATCTAGCTACTACTATCTACATCTTTCTTATACTACCTACCTTACTATCTTGAATTATCAATCTCTGCTTTCTATTATCTATCTATCATCTATCTATCGACTATCTAATTATCTTCATTTATCTATATTATCCTTGCTATCTCATCTATCTACTCTGAGTCTGCTATCTATCTATTATGTCTGCTATCTATCTATTTACTGCTATTACTATTGACTATATATCTTTATATATCTCTCTTCTATCTTGTCTATACTATCTATCGCTATTATCTACTATGTCGCTATCATCTATCTATCAGTCTATGTTGCTATTATCATATTATGTCTGCTATCTATATATCTATTATCTCTGATAGTTTATATACTCTGCTATCTATCTATCTATCTATCTCTTCTATCTGTCTATCTATCTATCTATCTATCTATCTATCTATCTATCCCTGCTATCCATTTATCCAGCTATCTCTGCTATCTATCTATCTATCTCTGCTATCTATCTATCTATCTCTGCTATCTATCTTTCTCTGCTATCTATCTCTCTGCTATCTATCTATATCTGCTATCTATCTATCTCTGCTATCTATCTCTGCTATCTATCTCTGCTATCTATCTCTATCTATCTCTCTTTGCTATCTATCTCTCTCTGCTATCTATGCTATCTATCTATCTATCTCTGCTATCTATCTCTATCTATCTCTCTCTGCTATCTATCTCTATCTATCTATCTATCTATGCTATCTATCTATCTCCGCTATGTATCTATCTCTGCTATCTATCTATCTATCTATCTATCTATCTCTGCTATCTATCTAACTACCTACCAGGGGCGTATCTAGGGTCTGAGAAGATATGGGGCACTTTTGGGCCATGCCCCTTTCTCTGCCCCCAATTAAGCCACACCCACTATGTACTTATAGAGATTACCAAAAAGATACAGACAGATAGACAACCACAAACATACACAGCCCGATAGTGATAAACAGACAGAAAGACAGTGAGATAGACAGACAGACATTTGGTCATTTTAAACTTACTGTTGTGTTCAGTTGTAGTCAGATGCTTGCCCACACCTTTGGCCAGGGAGATCTTCTTGTACCTTCTTCATGGATCTCTGCCCCTATCTATCTCTGTCTGTCCCTCTCTCTCTCTGTATATCTATCTCTCCCTCTCTCTCTCTCTGTATATCTATCTCTATCTGTCCCTCTCTCTCTCTGTATATCTGTCTATCTGCCTCTTGTTTATCTATTTAACTATGTCTATCTGCTTCTTGTCTATCTCTCTGTCTCTATCTATCTATCTATCTATCTATCTATCTAACTGCTATCTATCTATCTATCTATCTATCTATCTATCTAACTGCTATCTATCTATCTATCTATCTAACTGCTATCTATCTATCTAACTGCTATCTATCTATCTATCTATCTAACTGCTATCTATCTATCTATCTATCTATCTAACTGCTATCTATCTATCTACCTAACTGCTATCTATCTATCTAACTACTATCTATCTATCTATCTATCTAACTGTTATCTATCTATCTAACTGCTATCTATCTATCTATCTATCTATCTATCTAACTGCTATCTATCTATCTATCTAACTGCTATCTATCTATCTATCTATATATCTATCTATCTGCTATGATAGCAGTTAGATAGATAGATAGCAGTTAGTTAGATAGATAGATAGATAGATAGATAGATAGGTAGCAGTGCTATCTATCTATCTATCTATCTGCTATCTATCTATCTATCTATATAACTGCTATGATAGCAGTTAGATAGATAGATAGATAGATAGATAGATAAAGAGATAGATAGATAGATAGATAGCAGTTAGTTAGATAGATAGATAGATAGCAGTTAGTTAGATAGATAGATAGCAGTTAGATAGATAGATAGATAGATAGATAGATAGCAGTTAGATAGATAGATAGATAGATAGATAGATAGATAGATAGATAGATAGATAGCAGTTAGATAGATAGATAGATAGATAGCAGTTAGATAGATAGATAGATAGCAGTTAGATAGATAGATAGCAGTTAGACTCCTTCCTCGCACCATCTGAATTCACCTCTGCAGTCGTTGCACCTAGCATGAAACCCTTTGGCCATGATAGATCTCCCCTGCCCATCCTAACCGCCAAGTTATTTTATCAAAAAAAATCTGAACTCTACTTACAGACCTTCATGTCCAGGCATCTCTAATGTGGCAGCCCGCGTCTTTGATTGGCTGCCTCTCAGCCAATCACAGATGCAGCTGCCGGGTCCAGCACCCGTTTGCAAGCGGGATTAGATCTCCACAGGAGAGAGGGGCTGTAAGTAGTTCATCGGATAATTTTTTTAAATAATATCTTAGTGGTTGGAGGTTGGCATGGGGGATCTATATATAAATATTTCTATTGATATAATATTTCTATTGATATATATATATATATAATAATTATATATATATATATATAGTAGATATATGGTGGACATGCCCTTTAAGGTCCAATTTGGAGCAAAAGAAACATTATCCATCTTGGCCCTCTTTGCGAAGGAGCATATTATCATCATCCTGATTAGAACTCGTGTCTGATTTTGTTAAACCTCGAAGCAATCATGCATTTCTTACTACTCTCTATTCTTGTTGTATATTTTGTAACATTTTAATTACTCTTTTATGCTGGGGCCCCTACCACTGAGGGTATTTAAATCTTACTCTGTGCCATTACACATCCTAAGACGGCTTGTATTAAGTTGAAACATGTAATTAGTGTTCTAAAAGGGCTGATCGAGAGCCGCTATTGGCAAACCCTGTGCAAACAGCCCTCGATGTTATATGTCGATTGCTAACTGCTGTTTTTCTATTTCAGCACTTTTAATGCCAGCTATAGCTGGCATTTAAAGTTGTGGCAGAGAATGGCGCATTCGGCACTAACATGGCTTTGCGGCGCTGTGTGTTTAAAATTTCGTGTTCACACCAGCTGCCGCATTGAAGGAGTTAACATCGGTTAGTGTGACTTAAACTCCTAAACAGGAGAGTGGCACCTGCAAGTGTCTCTAATAAAAGTTTGTTTTTAGCCTACTTATAAGCCCGGTGAGTGCCTTCGCTTTCTCAGATATATTGCATATATATTATGGATGGCCAGTTCACAGATCTGAACCTGATCCACGGCAGACTTCGGGTGGGCGGACCTCTTGGATTTTTCCCAAAATACGCTATCGGAACTTTTTTCCGAACTCCGTTCAGAAATTTTCCCATGGACGGACTTTCGGGGGTCCAGCGCTTCAACCTGGGACCCCCCCTGGGTCCTTCAAGGACCATTGTGGCCTTTTAAGGGCCTTTTGGTGCTTAAGGGTCCCGCAGCTTGAACTGGGTCCCACCCCCCAACACTTATAAGTGCCCTTGTGGCCCTTAGAAGGCCCTTGTGGCACTGACACAGTGCCTTTTGGCGCTTTAGGGTCCCGCGGCTCGAACTGGGACCCTTCTCCTCCAGCACTTCCAAGGCCCCAAGGGCACTTCTAAGTGCCAGGGAGGGGGGTCCCATTTCAGTTTTCGGGACCCCTTAAGCCCCCATAAGGCATTTGTCTGTGCCACAAGGGCTCTTTTTATATATAGAGAAAAAGAAAAAAGTTCAGTGCACACAAGTTGGCTTAATCAATGCATACTGGCAACTACGTGGCTCGAGAAGGGTCCTAGACGCTGGACCGAAATGTTGTCGTATGAGTTTGTAAATAAGCACTTTTGAAAAGACCTTTGTATGCCATGAAACTTTTTCTTTATATTGGATATATCCAGAAGCACCAGGGCAATCAAAGGACATTTAGCTGGAGTGCCTGCTATATCCCAAAATTTATATATATTAGTATATATATATTGGTGAATATATAGAGAGGAATGGGAATTCATGTATATGCTGAATAACATAATAATAATAGCTAACACTGCCACCTATTGTTTAAACCGAAGGTTACATAATATATTATCATATGTATTGTATAATATATACATGTCACAGATTGTATAGTATATTAACCATCTAGTATTGTATAATGTATACATTTCACATATTTATATAGTTATTAAACCATATAGTATCATATAATATATACATTACACAGATTGTATAGTATATTAACCATCTAGTATTGTATAATGTATCTTTTCACTATTGGTATAGTATATTAACATCTAGTATTGTATAATTATCATTTCACATTGTATAGTAAATTAACCATCATAGTATTGTATAATAATAGACATTTCACAGATTGTATAGTATATTAACTATCTAGTATTGTAATGTATACGTTCACAGATTGTATAGTATATTAACCATATAGTATTGTATAATATATCATTTTACAGATTGTATAATATTCAACTCATAAGTTTGTAATATATACATTTTAACAGATTGTATAATAATATTAACCATAAAGTATTATATAATATATACTTTTTACAGATTATAAAATATATTAACCATAATGATTGTATAATATATACATTTCACAGGTGCAATATATATTAATCACATAGTATTGAAATATTTATACATTTCACGGCTGCATAATCAATGATCAGTTTAATATACTCAAATGGACTTATCATTGTACAATATTGTTTCTAAACATGTTGCCAAAAGATTAAGGCTCGTAGGTTTTTTTATTTCCGTCTCCACCACATTGCATTGCAACTAATCTTTGTTGGCATCATTCAACCCTATTGCAAAGACGGATATTGCTTAAACATTGTGAAAACAAGTGGAATCTCATCATCCCTTTAGTGAGACAAACAATGACAGGATTAACACTAGAATGTTGTAGTTTAATCTGCATTGTGCCCAAACCCCAGTGTATATTTTTCCTTATGATAAGGCGCAGCAGAACCCTGCCTGGTTGTTGCCCTTACCACAATAATGGGGGGTATACCACACCTGGTTTCACATAGATGATTTCTTTTTTAAAATTTTTATTTTTTTTTACAATAAGTTATACAAAAATAATAGTTTAAAGGTATGTCCATCAAAAAAGTAAGTTGGTTTCTATCTGATTTACTGAAGAACAGGAGGTAAATGCACTATCTCTTACCCCCGTTCTTCAGTAATCTTAAGGAGAGGAGGAGACATTTACCCCGCGGACCTGCTCCAGCCCGAATTCCCAGGCGCCTCCGACGCATCTCCAGTCCTTTGCTTGTGCGAAGGGCGAGGACGTGTCAGAGACTGTCCAGTGAAGTCGGCGCTGGAGCGGGTTTCCCGGTAAGTGTCTCCTGCCTCTCTGTAAGATTTACTGAAGAACGGGAGGTAAGAGATAGTGCATTTACCTCCTGTTCTTCATTAAATCAATAGAAACCAACTTACTTTTTTGATGGGACATACCTTTAACCATGGAACAAAGGCAATTTCATATAAAAAAAAATTATAAAAAAAAATAGGGCATGTTCGATCCAGAACAAAATGAATTATACATTTTAAGCACCTATTAGGAGCTATTCAGACCAATCCTGCAGCTACGGTACAGGAGTTCCAGAGATTTCTCCATGGAGCATGTGCTCTAAGCTTTGTTTATACCACAACTATCTGTTTAAAACGAGCATCACACATATGACTCTGGTGGGCAGCGTTGTGTCAGTGCTTCAGCTGTTACATGCAAAACAGTTCCAAACAAACCCATTTGTTTATAAACCTTATGGCAGAACTACTATGCCTCCATAACTGTATTTGAAACAAAGCTTAAGTTTTCAAAAAAAAATTTTTTAGTTAATGCAAATAAAAAAGCCTGGGGGTGTTCTGTGTGAGATAACGTTTGTGTTAATTTTAATTTGCCAAAAAAAGAATAACAATATTTTCTTACTTGCTTTCTTAGCTGATGTGAAAAAAGTCACTTTGGTTTACTGTTGTGAAAAAAGTTACTAGTCATTACTGTGCATCCAATTTTTTGATGCAAACTGTTTGTACATATCATTGTACACCTCTTAAGGTTCAAACACACGTGCCATCGCGGGTCCCTGACCCGCGACGCACGATGTGTACGAAGAAAGTTTCGGCCCGTGTGTGGGCCCTTTATCGGCCAAAAACGGTTGTTCATTCGGAGATCCGCCAGGTTGGTCGAGCAACGATCCCCGACCGAACGTCCATTTTGGCCGATAAAGTGTCTACACATGGGCTGATTATCGGCCGAAACGTTCGTTCGTACACATTTTGCGTCACGGGTCGGGCCCCGCAATCGCACGTGTACGAACCTTTATGCACAAGTAATTGACCTGAAGTAAAGTGCACTCATGTGCATCATTTATTTTGTGCAAACTTGCATCTCTTTATGTATATCATATAATTATATAGGCACCATTGCATTTCTAGAAATATTTTTTATCATCAAAGTACATTGTATATTCATAAAACGTGAATTTTCTTCAAAAATACTAATTCTATGTGTATTTTCCTAATGTTTAAGGTATTCTTAATACAATGTATACAAGTACAATCATGAACAACACAGCTTGCGCCGTTTCATTGCCTCCTTTTTGTTGGGAGATAGGTGTAGAGACTTTCCATTAATTGGAATGGACACCAAATGCATGGACATGCACTTTAGCACTCTCCATACTCAACTCGAGTTGTAGTGGTAGTTAAAGACTCTCCTCACATCATTCAAAGAACTTTGTGCAAAAGGCCTCATCAGGTGTTCAGAATCCAAACCCCTCATCAGCTACAAACACAGGGTATGCAGGGTGCTGTGTGCCAGGCCATGGTTTAGGAGGGGGTAGATTAAGCTGTCCCAGGAAAAGCTTTTTTCTAAAGTTGCTGGGGAGAAACACGCTTGAATTACTGCAGCTGCCATATGACCCAATATCTATGTAAGTGAATCAACAGTCTGCATCTACCACCAGCTCAACAGTAAAGTACTTTTTATAATTATTAAATAATACCTGCTACCACTGTGGGGAGGCATAGCCATCCTTATATGTAACCCATCAGGGGCGTGCCTACAATGAAGCAAAATTAAAAGTTTGGCATGCCACGGTGGTCCACTAGAAAGGTATCAAAGTTAGTGCACTACTGTTTGCTATTCTAAAGAGTCCTTTCAGGCAGCCACTTAGTCCATGTCTGCTCATCCTGGGCCATGCTCTGCTCAACAATAAGAGCACTCTCTTCTACGTGGCAAAAATTGGTATTCTTTATTCTGAAATAAGATGAGTAGAATTAAACTGTGGTCCAAAATGCTTTTGAAAATGATAGGAATTGCTCTCCTGAGAATTTTTGCAATTTTTTCATTATTATTTTGTATAATTTTGAAGATATTTACATTTTTTGTGTGAAATGGGCAACAGCATCACCTGTCCCCTGCACTTCCTGCTTCCTGCTCGTAACGCTGTCCTGCAATCTGCCCTGTGTCTCTCCCTCCCCTTTGCAGCCCCTCTGTCCCTCCCGCTCATGGACCCCATGGTCCCTCCCAGGTGGTCCCTAGGTTTTTGGCACCTGAAAATACTTTTGAATCCGCCCTAGACTGATCGGCGAAAGTGGGCGTGGCTTAATGTGTGGGTGTGGCTTAGCACATGGTGGGCTTAGCACGTGGCGTGGGCAATTTCATGATTTTTGGGGGAAACATGGTATTTATATAGCCTTCTCTATTTTTAGAAACATAAAACATGTTGGTGCAACGGTACATTACATTAGAAAGCCTACTTTCTAGTAAAAAAAGATGTTGGTCAAAAGTTTGTAAGCCCTGCTGCTACCCACAGTCAAGGTAGACTCTTTCAGCAGGGCCCAACTATTATCTAGATTATATATTTATAATATATAATTATATAGATTATTTATCTATCTCAGTCTATCTATCTATATTATCTATCATCTCTCATCTATCTATCTATCTAATCTATCTATCATATCTCTTCTAGCTGTCTATCTATCTCTGCATTTATTTATCTCTCTATCTATCTATCTCTGCTATTTCTATTCTTGCTACTATCTATTTATCTATCTATCTATTATCTATCTCATCTATCTCTGATATTTATCTATCTCTGCTCTATCTATCTATCTATCTACTCTATTATCTATCTATCTATCTCTGCTATCTATCTATCTCTTCTACCTGTCTATCTTATCTATCTATCTATCTATCTATCTGTCTCTGATATCTATCTAATCTATCTTATCATATCTATCTCTTCATCTTCTATCTCTCTCTGCTATCTATCTCTATTATCATCTCTCCTGCTATCAAATCTATCTCTGCTATCCATCTATCTCTGCTATCTATCTGTCTATCTCTTCTATCTATCTATCTCTGCTATCTATCTATCTCTGCTATTTATCTGTCTGTCTAACTATCTATCTCTGCTATATATCTCTCTATCTCTGTCTGTCTGTCTATCTATCTCTCCATCTATCTATCTATCTATCTATCACTCCATCTATCTATCTAGCTACTACTATCTATCTATCTCTGAGTATTTATCTATCTCTGCTATCTATCTATCTCTGCTATCTATCTATCTCTTCTATCTGTCTATCTATCCTGCCTATCTATCTATCTATCTCTGATATTTACATATCTCTGCTATCTACATCTATATATCTAATCTATCTATCTCTGCTATCTATCTATCTATCTATCGCTATCTATCTATCTCTATTATCTATCTATCTCTGCTATCTAATCTATCTATCTCTGCTATCCATCTATCTCTGCTATCCAGCTATCCATGTATCTGTCTATCTATCTCTGCTATCTATCTCTTCTATCTGTCTTCTATCTATACTCTGCTATTTTATCTATCTATATTATCTATCTATCTCTGCTATCATCTATCTCTTCTATCTGTCTATCTATCTCTTCTATCTATCTATCTATCTCGTAAGTCTATCTTTCTTTCTGTTCTCTATATCTATCTATCTCTGCTATCTATCTATCTATCTCTGCTATCTATCTATCTATTATCTCTGCTATCTATCTCTGTTATCTATCTATCTCCTGCTATCTACTCTTCTATCTATCTATCTCTGATATTTATCTATCTATATTTCTATCTATCTCTGCTATCTATCTATCATATCGCGGCAAAGTGAACGTGGTCTTAATGTGTGGTCGTGCTTGGCATGTGGGTGGGGGCTTAGCACATGCGCGTTGGCAAATTTCATAATTTTTTTTTGAAATGGTTATTTATACGCTTCTCTATTTTTAGAAAACACTAAAAACATTTTGGTGCAGCTGGTACATTACATTAGAAGCCCTCTTATCTTCTAATGTAAAGATTGTTGGCCAAAAGATTTGTAAGCCCTGCTTGCTACCCACGTCAAGGTAGACTCTTTCAGCGGGGCCCTAACTATTATCTAGATTATATATTTTATATATAGATTATATATAATTATATAAGATTATTTATCTATCTCTGCTATCTATCTATATTATCTATCTATCTATCTCTGCTATCTATCTATCTATCTCTTCTATCTGTCTATCTATCTCTGCTATTTATTTATTTATTTATCTATCTATCTCTGATATTTATCTATCTCTGCTATCTATCTATCTATATTATCTATCTATCTCATCTATCTATCTATATCTATCTATTATCTATCTATCTCTGATATTTATCTATCTCTGCTATCTATCTATCTATCTATCTATCTATATTATCTATCTATCTCTTTCTACCTGTCTATCTATCTATCTCTGATATCTATCTGTCTTATCTATATCTATCTTCTTCTATCATCGTCTGTCTATCCTCTCTGCTATCTATCTAATCTATTCTCTGCTATCTCTCTCTCGTCAAGCTCCATCATCCTCTGCTATCTATCTATGTCTCTCAGCTATCTACTATCTAGCTCTATCTATCTATCTATCTATCTCTACTATCGCTAGCTCTATCTATACTATCTTCTATCTGATATCTATCTATCCTCTATCTCTATCTCATGCTATCTCTATCTCTATTTTATCTATCTTCTGCTATTCATCTATCTATCTATCTGCTATCTATCATCCTATCTATCTATCTATCTAATCTATCTATCTCTGCTATCCAGCTATTTGGCCTCTTTTACAAAAGTGCTTAGCCACAGGGGCATCCGTTAATCCATGCATGATTGCATGATGTTGAATCTATGGGAGTTCATCTGTTTCCGCAGTGTTTGTCCTGTTTCTCCCACATAGAAACCCATAGTAGGGCACTTCATGCACATTATTAGATACACCACATTGGTGGAACCACAGATGGCTGAAACTTGTTGATTGTGTCACGCTTTGTGCTGAATAAATAGTTTACACTGCTTGAAAAAGTCCCCACGTGTGCGCCGGCATTCTTTTTCGTTTATTGTAACTTTCGGCAGCACCGGGGCAGCTTGAACACTACGGGGGAGTGCAAAGGACGGTCTTATAAGTATAGATATATATAATATATATATATAGATTATATATAATATATAATATATAACATAATAACCAAAGGAAGCGGCAGCAACTCCTGGGTCTTTTCCAATATTGAAAAAGGTATTTCATGCACGCTTATCGACGCGTTTCGGCCCTTGCTGGGGCCGTTCTCAAGACATTGGTTATTGTCTAAATATAAATATATATATATAATAGTATGCAGTCACAGGCACTCAGTCCACCAACCTCTCATGGGGCTGGGTGCTGTTGAATATATCAAATAATCATAGAACAAAGGTAGTTGATACAACGCACTCACAGGACTTCTTCCAAATGTTTTATTCAATACAGCATAGTGCAGGCAACGTTTCGGTTCCTTCCTAGGTCCCTTTTTCAAGCCTAATAACCCTTACTTTACATCTCTGTTCCTTAGGGTTCCCCTGTAGTGCCAGTCCAAAGTCCAGAAAACTGTCTCCCTGTCCTAAGGTCTCTGCCTCTTGCCTCTGGGAGGGATGGTGACATGCACAGAGGAGCCCTCTTCCCCCCCCCCCCTGCGGCCTGCCCGCCAATGCGTGAGATCGGTAAGGGAAAATTAAAAAAATATAATATGACAGTTGCCGCTTCTTTCTATTTTAATCAGCGCACCGCCCGGAGCAGTTTTGTCACGCTTCTTCATGGTAGGAGCGGTGCTGTACTTAGAAGGCTGGTTTACAACGGGCATATGGTCATGAAATTCGGCAGTTGGGTGGGATTTTACAACACACTCCAACCGCCAGTTGACGTCGCATAATCACTTAAGATTTTATGGCCCCCGTACTGAAATCTGGAAATATTGGTCAGTTTGAGCAAAACATCACTAGTTGTACGCTTAGGCTTGGTATAATATAAATATAATACAATAATTTGCCTTGCCCGAATTTCAAGCGGTTCGGTCGGTTGAACCCACATATTGTAACTGGCCTTTACTTGTGGGCAGCCACAACCACCGGCGCCGTTTGTTGTTCAAAATCGGACCAGTAGTAGAAAAACCGCTCACGCTCGGTCGGGGTTATTTTGGAAACGCTGCTTTTGACTACCGACTGAAAAATCCCTCCTCGCGGGGCCCGGTGGTAGAAAGTCTTGAACGGTCGTTCAGGAGGAAAGCTGTACGGGGCTGGTGTACCAGCCTTAGTTCCCTTGGTACCTTTGTACTCTCCAGCACTCCTTTCAAATAAGCACGCCGAACTCGTTTCTCCCTGGCATCGATCCGCCGGAGGGAGTTGTCCCGGGACATACTCAGACATGTTGGCTATGTGTTGTGGGTTACCCGGGCCTGCCGGTCAGTCCGGTGTGTCTGTTAAACCCAACTCCGGCTCAGCTGTGTAGAAGACACACACACACACACTCTACACCACACTCTCTCACACACACACACTCTCTCAAACACCTCACTCCCCACACTCCCTCTCAAACACACACCACTCTCTCTCAAACACCCCTCTCTCTCACACACACCTTCACACAAAAACACTCTCTTCATCACAACACCACCACTCACTCAGTCGTGAGATCTGGAGGTTGTTAATTACCTGTTCCCTACATTCATTGGTACATCTGGAAGACAATCTGAGGTAAGTGGGTTAACTTCAGTGGTAACAAATAGGGCACAGGGACTCAAACAGGCCCAATAGGGCCCCCACGATATATAAAGGGTCCAGGACACATATAGGGCCCATTGCCCACTCATGAACAATTACGGCCAACAGGGCCCCGGACACATATAGGGCCAAATAGGGCACCCCACAGAAACACCCAGCAACCACTCAAGCCTAACCACAAAAGACTTCTCCCAAAATATTTTTCCACGGTTACACCTTATTTTGCTAGCGCATGAGTAGTACCGTACGTGTTCATTTCGTTTATATCAGCGGTTAGTGATCAGGAGCCATCGCACTGCTGGATTGCTGCAGTTTTAGGGTTAGTGTACGGGTGCCTGCTCTTCTCCGATCCTGTAGAACGCTGCCTTTGCATTACTCCTGATGCTTCTTACTTTACACTGCGTAAGAAGACAAATTGTGGTGTGGCAACAACTTGCTATTGTCTCCCTATACCAAAGTAATGCAGCTCTCCTAAAGTTAATTTTCACTTCTGGTCAAGTGATCTTGCAAGAACGTATGTTTTTCTAAACCCCGTAGGCTGTAAGGTCTGGCCGTTTATCAATGTTTTGTGTACCCAGTTTTATCAGATAAGAGACGGCAGAATCTTGTACAAAGTTTTAGTATATAGAAACACATTAATCCCTCAAACTGCAATATCATGGGGAAGGGTAAGCCTACCATTTGTAAGCCAATCATTTGACATAGGCTACCACTTTTATCAGTTAGATCAGGGATGATAAACTGGGCATTTTGTTACAGTATTTAGTTTATTTTTTGAGGGACATTCGTTAATTTAAGTACTGAATGTCATATAGGCGCCAGTTTTCCATAGATTTAACTTATTTTCTTAATAGAACGACAATTTCGGACTTTGGAATGATTGCAGAATAACACCGTCAATGCTTAACAAATCGATCCCAGCCGGAGAATCTAACATTGAATGCTTATTAGTCAACTAAATAAAAACTACATTTCCACTAGCTTAGCATTGCTAATGCAAGCATTTTACAGCAGTCCATTTGGAGTTTTTTTACTGTCCTATGTGGGTTAATCTTTAAAGGGTATGTACAGGTGAGGGTATAGGAGGTTGCTAGAAAAAAAAACAATTTACATTTCAAAGCCTAAGTATTCAGTAATAGTAGAAGTAATTTGTTTTGGTTCATAATCAGGGAAAATGTTTTTTTTGTGGGTATACTGCCATTTTCTATCACAACTCGCATTTGTGAACCACTGTAGACGGCAGCCCCCCCAAAAAACCTTAAAAACTTGCTTACACACCACACACACACACACACACCTACCTACCTCTCTCTTCCCCACCTCTTCCGATCCGCGCTACTGACGAGTCCGCTTGCTTCGCGCCCTTACCCGATAACTTACCGGCGCTGCTAAGTCCGCCGACCCGATACCCGAACTTCCGCCGCTGCTAAGTCCCGCATCAACCTAGTGGCAGCTCAATTGCCGTGGGGGATTTGCCCCCTTTTTTTCAAAAAACACTACAATGCGACCATGAGCATCTTTTTCAAGTTGCGTCATGGTAGGAGCGGCGCTGGTCCCTCCAGTAGCAGGCCCCCCTGCGCGCCGGCATTGCGCATGACGTCATTGTGTGCGACTGCGCCGGCTGCGCGACGTTCCCAGAGGTTCGCGCAGCCGGGAAATCCAGAAGTTCGGGGCACTTGCAAGGGGCACAGGCGGCGAAAACATTTGGGGCACTTTGCCAAACATCCGGGGCACGTGCCCCGAATGTTTTAACGTAGATACGCCACTGCTACCTACCTATCTATCTATGTGTCTATCTATCTATCATCTATCTCTGTCTGTCTGTCTATCTATCTATCTAGATACTTCTATCTATCTACCTACCATCCTATCTATCTATCTATCTCTGTCTATCTACCTACTTATCTACCTTTCTATCATCTATCTATCTCTGTCTGTCTATCTATCTATCTGTCTATCTATCTATCTATCTCCCTTTCTATCTTTTTATCTATCTATCTTTCTATCTATCTATCTATCTATCTATCTACCTACCTACATATCATCTATCTATCTACCTACCTACCTACCACCCCCACCACCCCTGTAGCCAGCAGGCCAGTCCGAACCTGCTGCCAGGTGAGAGTTTCAGCACTCCTAAAACAATTTAGCCGGCAACTTAATTTTTTTTCAAAATTCCCTTACCGTCTGTAACCGACCGGCGCGATCGCTGGCCAAGCGCGGCCCCTGCGCTTTTGAGTCTAGACACGTTCTTTAAAGATGATATCCAGAAAGAAGGGATTCATTGGCTGTGACTAAGCGCCAAGCAGGGCAAGCCTCAGATGCCTCCGATTTGTCCTGCAGCCGATCCGGTACTGCCCCTCTGTGACGTAAGTCACATAACTTCGCACAGAGGGCGTACCGGTGCGGTTGCGGGACCAATCACGCGGTCGAATCTGAGACTACCCTGATTGACGGTAGTCCAGCCAATTGACGCACCTTCTTTTCGGATCTAAGCTGGAGCGTCCAAGTGCAGTGCTCTGCGCTCCTGCCCGCAAGCGTGAGATCGGTAAGGGAAAATTAAAAAAATATATATATGACAAGTTGCCGCCTTTCTAGTTTTATCAGCTGCACGCGCCCGGAGCAGTTTTGTCACGCTGCTTCATGGTAGGAGCGGTGCTGTACTTAAGGCTGGTTACACAGGGGCAGATTTTTCATGAATTACGGCAGTTGGTGGTGATTTTACAACACATCCAACCGCCAGTTGACGCTGCCATAATCACTTAAGATTTTATGGCCCGACTGAAATCTGGAAATATTGGTCAGTTGAGCAAAACATCAGCTAGTGTGTACGCTAAAGCTTGGTATAATATAATAATACAATAATTTGGCCTGCCCGACATTTCAGCGTTTCGGTCGGTTGACCCAAATTATTGTACTGGCTACTTGTGGCAGCCACAACCAACCGGCGACCGTTTGTTTGTTCAAATCGGACCGGTAGAAAAACCGCACGCTCGGTCGTGGTTACTGTTGGAAACGGCTGCTTTTGCCGCGACTGAAAATCCCTCCTCCTGGCCGGCTGGTCGAAAGTCTTGAACGGTCGGTCAGGAGGAAAGCTGTACGGTGTGTACCAGCCTTAAGTTCCCTGGTACCTTTGTATCTCTCCAGCACTCCTTCATAAGCACGCACGAACTCGTTCTCCTGGCTCCGATCCGCCGGGAGTTGTCCCGGGACATACTCGGACATGTTGGCTAATGTGTCTGTGGTTTACCCGGGGCCTGCCGGTCAGTCCGGTGTCTGTAAACCCAACTTCCGGCTCAGCTGTGTAGAAGACACACACACACACACTCTTACACACACTCTCTCACACACACACACTCTCTCAAACACACTCACTCCCACACTCTCTCTCAAACACACACACACTCTCTCTCAAACACACACTCTCTCTCACACACACTCACACAAACACACTCTCTCACACACACACACACACTCACTCAGTCTGGGAGATAGTGAGGTTGTTAAGTTACCTGTCCTACATTCATTGGTACAATCTGGGAGACAATCTGAGGTAGTTGGGTTACCTGTCAGTGGTACAGAATAGGGCACAGGGCTCAAAAAGGCCCAAATAGGGCCCCCACGATATATAAAGGGTCCAGGACACAAATAGGGCCCATTGCCCACTCATGACACATTACGGCCAAATAGGGCCCCGGACACATATAGGGCCAAATAGGGCCCAGCCCACAGAAAAACCCCAGCACACACTCAAGACACCCCACAAAATGACTTCCCAAAATGCACGTACACATTGTGCAAGTACACAGTGATTTTATTCATGGTCCAGCCACAGAGCCACTCACTGCTCTCAGTAATACTGTGCCTTCTGCGATCCTTGTAGGAACGCTGCCTTTGCATACTCCTGATGCTCTTACTTTACATGCGTAAGAAGACAATTGTGGTGGGCAACAACTGCTATTGTCTCCCTATACCAAAGTACATGCAGCTTCCTAAAGTAATTTTCACTTCTGGTCAAGTGATCTTGCAAGAACGTCTGTTTTCTAACCACACGTAGGCTGTCAGGTCTGGCCTTTTATCAATATTTTGTGTACCCAGTTTTATCCAGATAAGATTACGGCAGAATCTGTACAAGTTTTCAGTATATAAGAACACATTAATCCCTCCAAACTGATATATCATGGGGGAAGCCCACATTTGTAGCCAATCAGTATTAGCATAGGTAGATCAGGGCTGTAAACTGGGCATTTTACATGTATTTAGTTTATTTTGATGGACATTCGTTTAATTAAGTACTGACATGACATATGCCAGTTTTCCATAGATTTACTTATTTCTTAATAGAACTGCACTTTCGGACTTTGGAATATGCAGAAATATAACAGTCAATGCTAACATCGATCCCAGCCGGGATATCTACATTGAATGCTTTAGTAGTCAACTAAATAAAACTGCCCAGTTATCAGCCCATTTTAGAAGCAGTCATTTGGAGTCTTTTTACTGTCCTATGTGGGATTAATCTTTAAAGGGTATGTACAGGTAGGGTATAGGAGGGTGCTAGAAAAAAAACACTTTACATTTCAAGCCTAAGCTATCTAGTAATAGTAGAATAATTTGTTTTGGTTTTACAATCATCAGGGAAAATGTTTTTTTTGTGGTATACTGCACATTTTCTACACAACATGCATTTTGTGAACCACTGTAGACGCAGCACCCCCCCAAAAACCTTAAAAACTTATGCTTACAACACACACACACACACACACCTACCTACCTCTCTCTCTCCCCACCTCTTCCGGCGCTACTGAGTCCCGCTTGCTTCAGGCGCCTTACCCGAACTTCCGGCGCTGCTAAGTCCTGCCTTACCCGAACTTCCGCCGCTGCTAAGTCCCGCATCAACCTAGTGGCAGTTATTGCCGCGGGGGATTTGCCGCCTTTTTTCAAAAAACACTACAATGCGACCATGAGCATCTTTTAAGTTGCGTCAGGTAGGTAGGCGGCGCTGGTCCCTCCAGTAGCAGGCCCCCCTTGGCTTATTCTCTTACAGCCCCATGTGGCCCACCCACCTGCGGGTGCCGTGGCCCCGCCCACCCGTGGGTGCACAAGCCGCACCCACTCGCAGGTGCACAAGCCCCGCCCACTCACAGGTGCATAGCCCTGCCCACTCGAGGGTGCCGTGGGCCACTCAGGACCCCCCCTACAGAAAACTCTGGGGAAACAGCCTTTTCAGGCCGAAGTGGAGACTATGCCTGAAAAGATGTTTTCTACAAGTGGGAAAGAAGGCTGTGATTCCCTTCCTCTCTTTCAGGACTTCACAAAGCAGAGGGAGGAGGGGACTTCCTGTCTCCCTCCCACACTGAGGAAGTCTGAGGCTGTGCTCGCTGGCAGCACTGTGCAGGAGAAGCCTTAGGAATGTCACATGTCAGCCTCCCACCCATTAACTTTCTGGTCAGTCATTTCGGTATATCTTGGGCTGTGGAGCACATAGAGAGGCTGTGGAGCACGTTTTAAAGGTAGGAAACTGGCTTTTCATTTAAATATGTTTGGAGACCACACCTTTAAAAACAATTGAAAATACATAAAGTGCAAAGTGGCGATAACCATCCCTAAGTATTACCTAAACATTATTACTCAGTGCAGGTAAATAGTCCTATACAAAAACATAACAACTAATGTTGAAAATATACCCATCTGTCCTCTAACGGTCAAAAAGTCAGGGTTTTAGATTCAAGCAACGACAAAGGAGGACCGAACCTAAGGTAAAGTATAGGGGAAAGTATGCCGCAACTGAACAGAAGGGCATCTTATATGTACCAATCCTTGTGGGCTGGACATGAGGGCATCTTATATATGTAACAGTCTGTGTAGGCTGGGTATGAGGGCATCTTATATGTACCAGCCTGTGTAGGCTGGGGATGAGGGCATCTTATATGTACCAATCTGTGTGGGCTTGGAGTGAGGGCATCTTATATGTACCAGTCCGTGTGGGTTGGGAATTAGAAGCACTTGAGAATCGCACCAGTGTGGCCTAGCCCTTATGCAGGATATGCTATAGCTGATTAACTTTGTAATAGAGTACTATAAGTCTAGAAATGTAGGCTCGGAGGTCTGCGGAAAATCTTAAGTGTGTACTAACCTTAAAATTGGAGTAATAATTTGTAACTATTCCCGTCCACGTGAGGAATTTTAACAGCATAAATTACCATTTACTTTCACAGCACTTTGCTGCATGTTTGCTTTGGGCATGCTTACATCTAATAAGATTATGGCTAAAAGCAATCGGATTATGGCTAAGAGGAATTTGCACAACAAAGAATGTAAACCTATCCATACAGCACACAAATTGTACGTTTTATTTCTCCTAAGAAAAATAATGTTAGTCCTTTTAGCTATATGTATTGTGTTCTTAATGCTGACATTTGAAGGCCATCAGGTTAACAGGTTTATTTATCGCCTAACGATGGAATGATCAGAGGTAAGTACAAATTTTGAGTAGATATATTACTGAGGGACTTGTTTACTGAACTAGTTCTGTTGGCAAACCACAAACAATATGTTCTTTCAGCAAGGACCCTTACCTATTGTTTCTTGTTTATAGTGGGTTTAGCTTATATTGACTTAACCTTCAAGACACTTGGCAATAACAAGTGTTCAAGAGGAGGGCGGTGACTGTATCACATCACTTGTATGATATTCGCCAATCACCAGAGTACACATGTATCTATTATCCCTTCAATTCTGTACATCCCTAAAAGTCTGAATAAAAGGACCTCTCAGAGAGATCTGGGAGAAACTCAAACTTCATTTGAGAAAGTGAATCCTAATTCTCCACACATATTGTCATAGCCATGAAAGTGACATACTGAATGTGGAAATTGGAATATTCAACTTTGCTGTACATCTAATATGGTGGATAATGCATGAACGATGAATCTATTGAAATTGTATTTCATTATGTTAAAATATATCTTAGAGGAAAATGAAAGCTAATCAAAATGATTTTAAAAAATCAGTTTATCAGCTTAATTAAAAAAAGGACCTAGTGATACTTAACCTATGATAATATCAATATTTTAATCAAAGCTTTTAGAATACTTATTTCTCTTCTACAGACATGGTGTTATCCCATTCTATAAGATGTTAATGATTTCATATATTCATATATGAAAATACACACCAGGATTATTGAACAAATTGAACATATTTATAAAGCAGGGATATCCTTAAATAACTCTCAGTGGGCGTAGGTACCGGAATCGCCAAGGTCGCACTCGCGACCGGGCCTGTGTACCATGCGGGCACGCCCGGCCGCAGGACACACAATTATTCCGATAATCCGATTCTGGATTCTTCATTCATCCGAGGCCACAGCTAATACAGGTATTACGGGCATCACGCTCACGTGCAGGGCTGGTGTGCACCGCTCACAGAAAACCCACTTAAGCCTGCCTGGAGGAACATGGAGCAGAAGTTGGGAAACTATAATTCGGAAGACAAGCTGCTTCTGCCTGGAACAGGTCAGAGAAAGCCTCAGAGTAAGGTGAGGGGGGGGAGAAGACTGACTCCTGCTTGATACAAAAAAAGTATGTGACATCACAATAATCCCCTAAGTTCAGTGTCTGTGTGAGAACAGTGGTGAGTACCTGCTGCTGCCTGTGCTTTTTTCCTTCACACTACTCTGCCAGCCAGTCCTTGTTATCTTTTACCACTGCCAATTTGTCAATTATTTACCAATGTCTGTATGCCAAGTTGAATCCGTGTGCCGACGCCATCACACTTTGCGCATGACATCGCGCAAGGACACCGGCACTTCGGCATTGACGCGCAAGGGGCGTCATCAGTAGGCACCAACGGCAAGAGGATTCAAATTGACGGCATTCCTTTCAGCCAGTGCCCGGTTATAGCATTGCACTCTTCAGTCTTCCGTGCTGGTTTCCTGTCTTCTTTATTGTATCCTGACCCTGCCTTGTACATTTGACCCTTCAGTATCCTGTTTCCAGTTCGGTCCCCTTGATTCCAGTTCCCTGCTTCTCTTGCTGGATCCTCATTCCTGCAAGGACTGTTCCAGTTTCTGCTGTGCCTTAAGACCTCCTTTGTGGACTTTAACCCTCATTGGTTCCGACTTCACCTGACGTCAGTACAGGTACCTTACAGTATAACCGGCAATGGACCCACCCGAACGAATGTCCATAGATTTGGGGAAGATTTTACCGCATATGGCGGCACGAATGGATGCCTATGAGGACCGGCAAAATAGAATTGGTCAAATGCTTGATGCACTCCTTGCACGCACCCCGGCTGCAACTCCTGGTACCAGCACTGCTCCTGTAGCCCAACCTATTCCCTTGCCAGCAGGGAACTCTAAAGAGCCGCAAATTCCACCTCCTTCTCGTAACCTCTTCAAGTTCTGGCTATTGACAATAACCCTTTGGCTTCTGAATTCCTCTCCAAATCTACATATGAAGTCCTATTTCGCATTGGCATATTTATTGATTCCATTCCCCTCTTTATACAAGACAATATCTTGCTAGCTCTAGCTGTTGCTACCTGGCATTGTTTGCTACAGCTAAGTCTGTTATCTACCAGAACCCCCAAATCTTTTTCCATTTCAGATGCACTTAACACAGAGTTATTTATGGTGTAGGTGGCACAGGGATTATTAAATCCCAAATGCATCACCTTACATTTATCAACATTGAATCTTCTCAATGCCCCCTTCTAAGTCATTTATAAACAGATTAAACAGAAGCGGCCCCAGTACAGAACCCTGAGGAACTCCGCTTAGAACTTTAGCCCACATAGATGTAGCTCTATTAACCACCACTCTCTGTTTGCGGTCCAATAACCAGTTCTCTATCCTGAATCAGTGCCTGATTCAGTTTGAGTTACAGCCATCCCATTTCTATCTAAACGAGCCAAGGTGGAGTACATAATTTCTCTACTGGAAGGAAAACCATTGGAATTGGCTTCACCTTTGTGGGAAAAGGACTCTCCTCTTATAAGTAACTCCTCAGATTTTTTGTTGAACTTTAAGTCTGTATACGATGCCCCCAGTCAAATTACTGCTGCCTCTACATGCCTTCTGTAGTTACATCAAAATAACCTCACTGCAGCACAATTTTCCATTGAGTTCTGTACCCTGGTGGCAGAGTTGACCTGGATCAATGAAGCCTATGTTGCTGCCTATTGGCAGGGTCTTTCTAATAAATTAAAAGATGATTTGGTCTCCAGAGAATTACCAACCACCTTGGATGAACTTATCACTTTGACAGGTCCCGACAGACCTTGTCTTCTATGTGCATGCGCGATCTATGCGCATAGAAGACAAGGTCGACCTGTCAGACTAAGAGCCGGGGGAGCGAGCGAGTGGGTAAGTTTCTTAACTGCTCACCAGTCTCTTGTTTGTTCTATTGAAGAACGGAAGGTAAGGCACAGCTCCTTTACCTCCCGTTCTTCAATAGAACTGGATGCCTAAACCTTGAAATTATGAGTGGAGATACCCTTTAAGATTGACACCTGCCATATAGAACGTCTTGCTGAGAAGGAATGTAGTAAGAGGCCCTTTCCACCCTTGACTCCATGCTTTGTCAACCCCCCTCTCCAAGCCTCTACTCCTGGTTCTTTAATGACCGCTCAGGAATAACCCAAGCAGATTGGTAGCGACCTTCTTTCTGAGGAAGAAAAGTTGCGAAGACGCAATACTCGCCTTTGTCTCTATTGTGGTGGTAGGGGCTTCGCCAAGTGGTGGTAGGGGCCACTTTGCCAAACTCTGCCCAGCTAAACAGGGAAACACTGATGCTCAGATATGGGCAGTGCCTTCAATTTCACCCTACCGGATTCTTCAAGTTTTCTTCTGCCTGTTCAACTTTCTTTTGATTCTTCAACCTTAGAACTGATGTCATTTATTGACTCCAGGGCAGCTGGCAATTTTTTGGACTCTACTTTTGTCAAGCAATATAAGATTCTGCTCCTACCTTTAACTTCTCCCCTCCAAGTGTTTTCTATTGACGACAAGCTACTATCTACCAATGTTATTACTCAGTCTAATATTAAAATACTTTTACAGGTTTGTCCCCTTCATCAGGAATACATTACATTTTTCATTATTGACTGTTCTTCTTCTATTGTCCTGGGCCTACCCTGGCTTAGGCGCCATAACCCCAATATTGACTGGCATACTAATCATATTTCCCAGTGGAGTCCTTATTGTCAGAACAATTGTCTTCGTCCTCCCTCTTCTGTTCTCATCAACACTATTAAAACTATTCAACTACCTACTCAATATAAAGAATTCTCTGACGTATTCTGTAAGAAAGCTGTGGAGAGACTTCCTCCTCATCGAACATATGATTGTCCCATCGAGCTTCTTCCTGGAGCCATACCTCCAAGAGGCCATACATCCATTATTTCTTACTGAGACCCAGTCAATTAAAGAGTATATTCAAGAGAATTTACAACAGGGATTTATCTGGCCCCCCCCCTCTCCTGCAGGAGCATTTTTTTTCTTTGTAGAGAAGAAGGATGGGAGGTCTCTGTGCATGCATCAATTATCAAGGCCTAAATAAAATTACTATCAAAAAACAATAATCACTGAATTAATCACTTAATAACCATTAATCTCTGAATTGTTTGAACAACTACGGGGAGACAGAATTTTTACTAAGCTGGACTTACGCGGTGCCTATAATTTGATCCGCATCCATTCGGGAGACGAATGGAAAACAGCTTTTAACACACAGGATGGGCACTACAAATATCTTGTTATGCCCTTCGGCCTCTGCAATGCCCCAGCTGTTTTCAGGAATTCGTTAATGATCTCTTTCGAGACCTTCTGGGTCAATCAGCGGTTGTATATTTGGATGATATACTGATTTTCTCTAAAGATTTTCAGTCTCCAGAACTCAGGTGAAGAAAGTACTCTCACGCCTCAGGCAAAACTCCCTGTATGCCCAGTTAGACAAATGTCTTTTTGAAGTCTCCAAAGTCCCTTTTCTGAGTTATATTATTTCTCAGGAGGGTTTTGAGATGTATCCTGCCAAAGTTGCTGCCATCAGGGATTGGCCCTTACCCACTTGTACCAAGGCCATCCAGAGATTTATCGATTTTGCCAATTATTACAGACAATTCATTAAGGGATTCTCTTCTCGTATCACTCCCATTTTAGCCTTAAGAACCCCTATTTCTGGACTCCACAGGCCTTAGATGCCTTTAAAACTCTGAAACACTCATTCTCTTTTACTCCTGTTCTTTGACATTCTAATCCTCTCCTCTATCTGTGTGCCTACTTCTCCAGGATATTCTCTGCTTCTGAACAAAATTATGATGTAGGCAACAGAGAAATTCTAGCCATCAAATGGGCCTTAGAGGACTGGCGACATCTTCTGGAAGGCTCCTCTCTTCCAACTACTATTTACACCGACCACAAGAATCTTGAATTTGTTCAAACTCTTAGGAGACCTAACCCCCAACAGGCTCGCTGGGAACTCTTTTTCTCCCGCTTCAATTTAATTTTGACTTATCGCCCCGGTTCTAAAAACAGGAAGGCTGACACCTTGTCCAGAAGTTTCCCCCACTATCCTCATCATACTAGATAGAATCAATCATTCCATCTCCAAGATTATTGCTACTGTAAATTCACCTCTGGCCTCTCAATTACTAACCAGTCAATCTTCTGCTCCTATTGAGCCTCCCATCGGGATGATTTACATTCCTCCTGAACATCGACCAACTATACTTCAACAAACACACAGTTCTAAACAAGCTGGCCACCCCGGGGTTTGTAAGACGCTACAACTTCTTAACCGACTGGTATGGTGGCCAACCATGCAGAAAGACATTAAAGGGCAATTATAGTGAGAAAATTGTTTTTTTTAAATTCATTCTAATGTATCCTATAAGTTTCTTTAAATTCTTCATAGTCCCAGAGATATAAGCCTTTGAATATGCTGTGATTTGTAGGAGCTGCTACACCTCATCTGTCACTCAAAGGCACACACCCACACAATCCAAAGCACCCATGCAGTACTGTCACATACTCCTTCACCCACACTGTAAGTACCATGTGCAACACAGTCAAAGGCTGAAGTGCTAAACACAATCAATAAGCCATTAACCCAGCAATATAAGCAAAACACACTATAAAACAGCCCCTCCCTCCAAAAAAAATCTTATACACATACAAAACCAGTGACTCAAATGGAACACTAATACAGTATATATAACACAGTAATACAGATTATATACCAAACAAGACATACAGTGCAATCTATGAAATATATAGACTAAAGCAAATTAAATGTATCAGGATAACAAGCAGTGTCATTGTGTTTGTGAAGGTCTCACTACAGATGCTGCTACACTGACTGTCTTCAGTGATTATGATCTCAGCTAAGCAGGGGAAGAGATATGAACTTTAGGTGCAAAAATAAATAACAATTAGCAAACTTAGAGAACAGGCAGAGTTCAGGAACTTACTTGTAAAGGATCTCAGCACCACTTGTCCTCCTCTCTCCCCCTCTTTCCCTCCCTTAAGCATATTGCTACTTTCTCCCACACTTTGCTTGCAGTCTAGCTCTGGAAGGGAGGGGTCAACAGGATGTCAGCATTTCATTTAAAGTCTTTTCAACTGACCATGCTCGGACTCTGTATACAGCCCTTTACTGCTTGAGGGGGATTAGACAGAGAGGGGAGGGGGACTACACAGCTTGGTACAAACTTCTGCCAGTGTGAAGAAACGAAGCCACACAACAACATGAAAGTAAGGCAGCTTATACTAAGTGATCTATACATTGTATACAGACAAAGTTTTTTTTTCACTATAGTTGCCCTTTAAAGATTATGTATCCGCCTGTGTAATCTGTGCCTCTGCACAAATGGACCATTCTCGTCCCTTAGGCCTACTGAATCCCTTGCATACTCGCCCATGGATCCATCTTGCTATGGACTTTATTGGAGAACCTCCCTATTCTAGGAGTCATACTATCATTTGGCTGGTTTTGGTCCAGTTCAGCAAGATGGCACATTTTGTTCCTCTTCCCAAACTCCCTTCTGCAGTGGAATTTCTAAACTTTTCATTTCCCATATTTTCCGCCTTCATGGACTTCCTACCAAAATTGTTTCTGATAGAGGTCCCCAATTTGCAGGTCTCCAAGTTTTGGAGACCTTTGTGTAAAACCCTGGGAATCTCTCTCCAATTTTCTTCTGCATACCATCCCCAGTCTAATGGTGCAGTAGAATGCCTCAATCAGTCGTTGATACAGCTCCTCCGATACCATGTTTCCCTTAGCCATGATGATTGGGCTGACTTATTTCCTAGGGTGGAGTTCGCTCATAATAATAATACTCGACTGGAAGATCAACTTTCCTTGCTGTATATGGTCAATACTTTTTGCCTCACAGGCTTCTCCTGCTCCAGTCATGGGCAACGGCCAACAGGAATATGAGATTGAAAAGATTCTCGATTCCAGAGTTTCCAGTGGCACCTTGCATTATCTTATCCAGTGGAAAGGCTTTGGTACTGGGTCAAGCACTTGGATGTCCATGCTCCTCGGTTGATCCAGAAATTCTACAGGTGCTTTCCTCTGAAACCTGGCCATATTGGGAAAAGGGGGTACTGTTAGGAAAGGTACTTACCTTTCCAGCCGTTCCGGTCCCTCCAAGATGGCAGCACCTAGTGAATCCATGCACCAACGTCATCACGCTTTGTGCGTGACATTACACAAGTACGCCTGCACTTCCAAATTGATGCGCATGGGGCGTGACGTCATCAGAAGGCCCGACGGCATGAGGATTCAAATTTACGGTTCCTTTCAGCCGGTGCCCGATTATAGCATTGCACTCTTCAGTCTGCCGTGCTGGGTTCCTGTTTTCTACATTGCATTCGGATCCTGCCTAATACCTTTGACTCTTCAGTATCCTGTTTCCAGTCCGGTCCACTTGCTTCCAGTTCCCTGCTTCTGCTGGATCTTCATTCCTCCAAAGACTGTTCCAGTTTCTGCTGTGACTCCAGACTTCCTTTGTGGACTTTACCCTCATTGGTCCCGACTTCGCCTGACGTCAGTACGGGCGAAGGATATGTTATATGTTATAAATATAAGGATATGCTACTTAAACCTTACAACTATGTGATGGAAAGGTAAAGGGATGACTGGATTTGGTGGGGATCTGGGCCTGAAATAAATCTACTGCAAACACTTTTCTCAAGCATAATTTATTTTTTTAAATCCCCTCCATGTGGAGGAATGTTTTATTAGTTAATCAAACA
This sequence comes from Hymenochirus boettgeri, assembly GCA_019447015.1. Taxonomy (NCBI): domain Eukaryota; kingdom Metazoa; phylum Chordata; class Amphibia; order Anura; family Pipidae; genus Hymenochirus; species Hymenochirus boettgeri. Next base: position 98,925,026 of record CM033470.1, on the reverse strand, counting down.
GGGTATTTGTTACAACATTGTTTGACTGTGTTACATTATAATTTGAATAAAAAATGTCCTTATTTTATTGTAATATTTGTTACAATTATTAAAGTATCGTAGATATTTAATGTTGAGAGTTATTTTATGCAGCATCAAAATTCACCACAGTATCAAAGTACATTTGGGTAATATATAAAAACAATAACTTTTAACATTAAACATTAGGTATCACATTTGAGAGAAGGGAAGCGAGGTTTAAAGCAATACAGCTTTGAATGCACTAATGTGGACACATTGATTTATATGCAGGAGAAGGTTATTTTCACCTACGAGAGGGGGTGTTCAATCATTGCAAGATAGATAAGATTCCTCCTACCTTCCCCTTAAATGGTAACGTGGCATTAATAGACATTTTCCATGTGTTGAGTTGGGGTATGACTGGTTGTATCCATGTGCAGGCTATTTGTTTTTTTTGCCTAAAAGAGTGTTTCCATCAGGAAGATCTTATGGTATTTGTCAATGGGCAGGTGGCTTAGGATGCCCAAAATGCATACCTTAGGGTCCAGGCCCACTGGGGGTCCCATGTGGTCACAAAGAAACTGGGTAATCTGTTCTCAAGCATGATTTTAGTTATAGGTCAATACAGCAGTGGGAAAATTGGTTGCAGGTTACATTGTATATGATAGAAAACACTGTATATTATAAGTACATATATAGAGGGGGGGTGGAAGACTACTGAATGGCATAGAATCTTGGATATCTATATCCAAACCAAATCCATAAGACTAGATAAAGCATTTAACTTCCCAGTCTCTATTGAGACCCTTGGGCCATCGTTTCTGCAATTCAAGAATCCACCACAATTCTCTCTTTGCCAAATAAAGCTTCCTATCTCCCCCTCTACATCCCACCGTTACTTGCTCTATACCATGGTATGAGTTTTTATTCACCAGATTGCAGATCATACTATGACTACCTAAAGCTGTGCGCTTATCCTAATTATTAATAGAGGTTTACACATGGTCTATCTAACCGTTTTTCCCTTTTCGAACCACATTTTGTTTTCCCCCAATATATTGAAAAGTCCACAGCCACAGGTAATCATTAGATCACATACGGGGATCTACAGTTTATATATTTATTGATTGTAATGTTTTTTGAAGTACAAGTAGAGGAAAATTCAGATGTCACTGTTACTAGTGAAAAACTCTTACACTTTTCCCCACACCACCTGAACAGCCTTTTGAGAAATCCAAGTTTATTGTCCCCAGGCAGTATTGGTAACATGCTAGGCGATACATAGTTAGATATGGTTTTGGCTTTAAGATAAGTGATAACTGGATATTGAGGTTAAAACCTGAATCAGCCATCAAATAGGCCAGTACTTCTAGATGATATTACATATCAGTCCCTTTCCCCCCACCACCCCTTGATGGAAATCGGCAGTGAATTGTACTTCTTCCTCTTTTATATTATTATTGATACCTATCAGGTTATTGCGGTCCAATCTGACCGCTAATCGTATGCTTTCTGATTAGTCAGCTCATAGCCTTGTTCTAAAAAGTTATCCCATAGGGTCATAGCTTGAAGGTTGAATTGCTTCCAATTGGAGCAAATTCTTCTTCTGACCCTAATAAATTGACTAATTGGGATACTTTTCAGAAGTTTTTTAGAATAAAGGTTGAGCACATATCCTTATATTTATATTTTTGAATAAAGGTTTAAGTAGCATATCCTTATTTTAGATTTATATCTAAATATATACACTATAGACGCGTTTGGCTATAAGCTAGCCGTCCTCATCCTGAGGACAGTTTGCACCATAGGCGAAATGCGTTGATGCATGAATAAAGTTTGTTTAAAATATAAGTCCTACAAGTGCTCTATCCATTGACCAATAGTGATTTTCTTCTTGAGAGGCACCGGGGCAATGGATCATGATAGCGAGACAAACGGAGTAAAAATTATATATTTTTTTTTCTTTTCTCGCCCCTTACTCACGTAAGTTATGTTTATGTACGCCCTCAGTGTGGGGGGCAGTACTGGAGCCTATAACGTAAAGACCGGTAAGAGACTCTTTGACTCTTGGGTCGGTTTGCTTAGGTTCCGACAGACTCTGTTCTCTACGCATAATGCGCAAGTGCAATGAACATGCATATAGAAGACAGAGTCCGTCCAGGAGGTGCGAGCAATCTTGTAAGTAGCTTTCCTTCTCTCCTGGCTCCTGATCGTTTTATTGAAGAACCGGGAGTAAGACACATCCCTTTACCTCTTGTTCTTCAATAAACTAAATAGACAAACTTAAATTTTTCGTGGGAGATACCCTTTAAAACAACTAAACAGTAAAAGAAATGATGGGGAATTGGAGTATAGAGCACATATCCTATTTTTTTATTTGTTAACACTATTAGTGGCCATATTTATTATAATTTGCTTACATACTTCCTGGGTTATTCAATAAAAGTTCTTATTGTTAAAAGGGTGCTAATTTGCCCAACCAATCAGACGTTAGCTTTCATATGTTAAATAATACTGATTGGTTGGGCAAAATTGAACCATTTGAAACGATCAGAACTTTTATTGAATCTCCTTCTTATTTTATAAAACGTGTTTTTAGAGGAAAATTGCCCTATCCTTTAGCTGAGCCCAAGTAACCCCTTGCAAGACATATAAGACATGTCCTGTTCTCACTGTATGGGGACCTTTACTGTCTGTTTCTCACTGTGGACCTTACCGGTGTTTTTTCACTGTATGGACCTTTACCGTCTTTGTTCTCACTGTAATGGGTCTGTTACTGTCCGTCTCACTGTATGGTTCTTACCGTCGTTCTCACTTTTATGGGTTTCCCTTTACGTCTGTTCTCACTGTATGGATTCCTTTACGTCTTTTTTCACTGTATGGGACCTTTACCGTCTGGTTCTCACTGTATGGGAACCTTTACCATCTGTTCTCACTGTATGGGACCATTAACCGTCCGTTCACGCAGTATGGGTCCTTTACCGTCTTGTTTCTCACTGATAGGACCTTTTACCGTCTGTTTCTCATCTGTATGGGTCCTTTACCGTCTGTTCTCCCTTTATGGGACCTTTACGATCTTGTTCTCACTGTATGGGTCCGTTAACCATCTGTTCTCACTCTATGGGAACCTTTACGTCTGTTCTCTTTATGGGACCTTTACCGTCTGTTTCAACTGTATGGGACTTTACCGTCTGTTCTCACAGTGTTGGAGCCTTTTACCGTCTGTCCTCACTGTGTGGGGACCTTTTACAGTCCTGTCCCACTGTATGGGACCCTTACGGTCTGTTTTCCTCACGTTTGGGACCTTTACGGTCTGCTCTCACTGTATGGACCTTTAATGTCTGTTTTTCTCACTGTAGGGGACCTTTACCGTTGTCCCCCTGTTCTCACTGTGTGGGTACCCTTTAACCGTCTGTTTTTCTCACTGTGTGGACTTTACCGTCTGTTTTTTTCTCACTGTGTGGGACTGTATGGGACCTTTACCCTGTTTGTTCTCACTGTTGTATGAAACTGTATACTTGACCCTTTACCGTTTTGTTTTCTCACTGAGATGTCGGACTGTATGGGACCTTTACCGTCTGTCCCTCACTGTGTGGGACCTTTACCGCTTGTCCTCACTGTGTGGGACCTTTTACCGTCTTTTCTCACTGTTGTGGGACTGTATGGGACCTTTACCATCTGTTCTCACTGTGGGTGGGACTGTATGGGACCTTTAACCGTTTGTTCTCACTGTATGAGACCTTTACCGTCTGTTTCTCACTGTGTGGGACCTTTACCGTCTTGTTCTCACTGTGGTGGGACCTTTTAACCGTCTGTTTCTCACTGTGTGGACTGGATGGGACCTTTACCATCTGTTTCTCCACCTGTGTGGGACTGTAACGGGACCTTTACCGTCTGTTTTCCTCACTGTATGGGGACCTTTACCATCTGTTCTCACTGTATGGGAACCTTTACCCCTGTTTTCTCACTGTATGGGGACCTTACCGTCTGTCCCCTCCTGTGTGGGACCTTTACCATCTGTTCCTCACTGTATGGGACCTTTACTGTCTGTTCTCACTGTGGTGGAACCTTTACCGTCTGTTCTCACTGTGTGGGAACTGTTATGGGACCTTTACCATCTGTTCCTCACTGTGTGGGGTCCTTTTACCGTCCTGCTCTCACCGTATAAGACCTTTCGGTCTGTTCTCACCGTGTGGGTCCTTTACGGTCCCCCCCCCTGTGTTCTCACGTTGTGGTCCTTTACGTCTTGTTCTCACATGGGGTTGGGACCCTTTACATCTGTTGTCTCACTGTATGGGACCTTTACCGTCTGTTTCCTCAACGTGTGGACCTTTACAACCGTCGTCCTCAACTGTATGAGACCATTATTGTTCTTGATAAATATGAGCAATTGCAAGTCTCATTTGCTGTGGGCTTAAATGGGAATTGTTTTTGGGGCAGGCTAAAATACATTTTTTGCATTTTTTTGCAATCTGTAAAGTTGTCCCTAGAAACCCCCATACTATGACTACCCTAAGCTGTTTTTGCGTCCTTTATCCCCCTAATAATTTAATAGAGTTAACATGTTCATATAACCGTTCTTTTAGACCACATTTGGTTTTCCCAATATATTGAAGTCCACAGCCACAGGTAATCATATAGATCACATACGGGGATCTACAGTTTATATATTTATTGATTGTATATGTTTTTTGAGTACAAGTAGAGGAAAATTCAGATGTCACTGTTACTAGTGAAAAACTCTTACACTTATTCCTCCCACACACTTGAACATGCCCTTTTGAGAAATCCAAGTGTTATTGTTCCCAGGCAGTATTGGTAACATGCTAGGCGATACATAGTTAGATATGGTTTTGGCTTTAAGATAAGTGATAACTGGATATTGAGGTAAAACCTGAATCAGCCATCAAAATAGGCCAGTACTTCTAGATGATATTACATATCAGTCCCTTTCCCCACCACCCCTTTGATGGAAATCGGCATGTGAATTGTACTTCTTCCTCTTTATATTATTATTGATACCTATCAGGTTATTGCGGTCCAATCTGACCGCGTAATCGTATGCTTTCTTGATTAGTCAGCTCATAGCCTTGTTCTAAAAAGTTATCCCATAGGGTCATAGCTTGAAGGTTGAATTGCTTCCAATTGGAGCAAATTCTTCTGACCCTAATAAATTGACTAATTGGGATACTTTTCAGAAGTTTTTTAGAATAAAGGTTTGAGCAGCATATCCTTATATTTATATTTTTGAATAAAGGTTTAAGTAGCATATCCTTATATTTAGATTTATATCTAAATATATACACTATAGACGCGTTTGGGCTATAATGCTAGCCGTCCTCATCCTGAGGACAGTTTGCACCATAGGCGAAATGCGTTGATGCATGAATAAAAGTTTGTTTAAATATAAGTCCTACAAGTGCTCTATCCATTGACAATAGTGATTTTCTTCTTGAGAGGCACCGGGGCAATTGATCATGATAGCGAGACAAACGGAGTAAAAATTATATATTTTTTTTTTCTTTTCTGCCCCTTACTCACGTAAGTTATGTTTATGTACGCCCTCAGTGTGGGGGGCAGTACTGGAGCCTATAACTGTAGAACCGGTAAGAGACTCTTTGACTCTTGGGTCGGTTTGCGTGTAGGTTCCGACAGACTCTGTCTTCTAAGCGCATATGCGCAAGTGCAATGAACATGCATATAGAAGACAGAGTCCGTCAGGAGGTGCGAGCAATCTTGTAAGTAGCTTTCCTTCTCTCCTGGCTCCTGATCGTTTTATTGAAGAACGGGAGGTAAGACACAGCTCCTTTACCTCTTGTTCTTCAATAAAACTAAATAGACAAACTTAAATTTTTCGGTGGAGATACCCTTTAAAACTAAACAGTAAAAGAAAATGATGGGGAATTGGAGTATAGAGCACATATCCTATTTTTTATTGATTAACACTATTAGTGGCCATATTTATTATAATTTGCTTACATACTTCCTGGGTTATTCAATAAAAGTTCTTATTGTTAAAAATGGTGCTAATTTTGCCCCAACCAATCAGACGTTAGCTTTCATATGTTAAATAATATCTGATTGGTTGAGGCAAAATTAGAACCATTTGAAACGATCAGAACTTTTATTGAATCTCCCTGTTCATTTTATAAAAACGTGTTATTTAGAGGAAAATTGCCTATCCTTTAGGCTGAGCCCAAGTACCCCTTGCAAGACATATAAGACATGTCTGTTCTCACTGTATGGGACCTTTACTG